>CM038219.1:94713702-95313702 GCA_021442155.1 Cymbidium sinense
TATTATTATGTTTTAGTTTAGAAAGAATTTAAGAAATTGGGATTTAACTTTACATATATTTGCATTTGCATATAATAATACAATTTTAGGTCAACTCATAAATCACCTTTTGAGATAATTTATGGGTATAATCCTAAATTGCCCATTAATCTAACTAGCATGCCCACTTATGCATTTTTTTTGGTTCAACATATACATTTGTATGTGATTTTTATAGCCTTCATGAAGACAAAAGAAAATAATTGAAAATACAAAATATTAAGTATGATGAATAAAAGAATAAAAATTAAATTTAAAAAGAATATGAGATAAGTTATTATGTATTGGCATGTATACATCTTGAGAGATTTCCTCCTATAAAATATAAAAAGCTATAAGTGAGATCATGTGGGCCATTTTAAATCATTTGGAAACTTTGTATTAATGCCTATGTTCTTGAATTATCCCCTCACATGTTTATTAGCCCTATTTTCAATGTGGAAGATTTAATATTTTTAATGGAGTTACCCAACCTCTAAATTTGTAGGATGATATTTTTGCACGAGGAGATAGAAAGTATTTGTAAGTTCCTATCTAGCTAATATTCTTTGAAATAAATGATGTCATTATAACTGAAGCAGCATTAAATGATAGCACTATTTAGAGATTTCTAATATGATGGAAAGACAAACCTCACAAGTGAGGATACTTGGATGACCTTGGACGAACTGCAGCACCTTGCTCTAAAGCTTCTTAAAGTCTCTAGAATTCTAACTCTTTGGAAAAAGTTCTTTGGGGTCCAAGGGAATTGATTAGTTGACTCAAAATTAGTACTATTACTCACAAAAAGATATGTAAAAAATTTAATGTGTATTGCTTATGAAATTTATTCACTTGGTCCGTGGGGAATTCCACTCTATCACATGGAATATAAGCCATATTGCTCAACGACTATGAGTTACTTAACAAAAGAGTCATGGCAATAGTTAAGCTTGACCAAGATGCTGCTGAGTGAGAGAAGTCAAATGTAGAATCCATATAACTATCGGACTTACTAAAAAAAATTATGCATTAAAGTATCATTAAGGAAAGAAGAGACCAAGAGGTAAATGGTTAAACTAAAAAATAACAACATTAAAGAGGAGCATTTATAACCTAGTGACTTGTTGTTGAAGAAGGTAGATGTGATTGCTCGATAACTTGTATTTGACAAACTTGCCCACTCTTGAGTACATTATCAAGAAATATGTTAGAATAGGAACCTACTAAATTGTAAATGCACTCGAGACAAGATGAACCTCATACATGGAATGCAATGGATTTGAGAAAATTCTACCATTTATCAATTTTTCTTTATTATGAATTGCTATTTTTAAAAAACTCTTCATTGCTCAAGGACATGTGAAAAGTTATAATATAATTTCTTTCATCACCAATTTTGTTTCATTTACTCACAAAAGATATGTAAAAAATTGTTATGTATTACTTATGAAATTTATTCACTTGCCTATGTTAAATCTTGCTTAAATAAATCAACTGACTCATAATAATACTTGTATGATTTAAGGCAACATAGGTTTAAAATGGGAATAAGGTTGCATTCAGTGATCTACATGTTTGCACAGGTTTAGAGCCTTACTGAATGAGCTAATTTGGCCTAAGTAACTTTTTGAGCAACATTAACTCAAATGGCTTAGTAAGCTACATTAACCCAAGCAACTTGGCAAACTACATATTAGAAAGTCGTTGAGCTACATTTAGCACAAACCACTCGATAAGCTACATTGACCCGGGTTACTCAATAAGTTTTGGCCTAAGTTATAGAGCTCAAGGAGCTATGTGTTGACTCAAGTTAGTCAATGAGTTAGATTTAGCCTAAGGATAAAAGTTTTTTTTTAGTGAGCTACATGTGGCTTGAGCCTAAAGCCTAACTTGATGAGCTATGTGTTGGCTTGAGCACAAGGCCCAACAAAGTAAGCTACAACTAGCCTAAATGATAACATAAACTTGGTGAGCATCCTTTGGTCTGAGTGAGTAGATTTGAACTCATTAAACTGCTGAACAAAGATGTGATGAGATTACTCACAGGTGAGCTATAGCCCCTAAGAGGAAAGTCTGCACTTATAAGCATTAAACCTTCTTGGCCTAACCTTGCCAACATAAGCATATCACATAATAATGTGTCAAGGTGACTAAGTGAAACACTCATAAAGCACTCAAGTGCACATGAGGTGAATGAGTATAAGTTGATCCCAACCGCTACTTAATGACTTTAACTCTTAGAAAAAAACTAAAGACCAATTCTAAAGCAATTGGTGACCAATAACTAAAGAGTAACTCTATGAAATTGGTAATTAAAAACTAAAGAATAAAACAAAGTAGTTGGTGACTATGAGTTAATACCAACACTCCACATAATTAGTAGTTGGTGACAATGAGTTAATACCAACACTCCACATAATCAGTAGTTGGTGACTATGAGTTAAACCCCCCCTTGGCTCTTGGGTGTCATAGCCTCTTAATAATTGGTATCAAAGCCTTGGATAATTTGTGGCTTAATATCCCTATGTAAATCACTATGGCACAAGTATTTACTAAAGGTAAACTACTAGAAGGACAATCTACAAATTGACCACCTTTACTTGATAATGTTCTATTTGATTTTTGGAAGAATTGTATTAGTACTTTATTTGTGATCAAGATTCTAGAATGTGGCATATATTGGCATATCAATACCACATACCCACTATTGAAATAAATGGCTTGAAAGTTAAAAAACTTTTTAATAAATGGTGCTTATGAAAGAAAATTAGATGAACTTAATATAAAGGCATGTAATATTTTTTATTGTTTTACTTCGATGATTACATGAGAATTTTATGCTTAGTATTGCTAAAAAAATCTAGAATAAGTTAATTATTACATATGAAGGTATTAATGAAGTAAAAGATATACATATAAATAGATTAGTATATGAGTATGAATTATTTAATATGCTACCTAATAAATGAATTTCTAATATGTATACTCTCTTTATGAAAATAATAATTACATCGCATTCTCTTGAAAGAAAGTATAAAAATCAAATTTTGATACATAAAATCTTGAGATGTCATATGCTAAAGTAATCACTATAAGTAATGCTAAAGATTTAATTGTATACCCACTTGATTAGCTACTTGGTTCCTTGATAGCACATGTATAGGTCTTAGCACAAAGAGAACTAGTTGATGGTTTTCAAAGGAAGGAGAAATGAAAAAAAAATATTGTTTTGTAAGTAGAAGATGAAAGTGAAACCACTAACACAAGTTCTGAGGGGGATAATGATGAAATTGATATGCTTTCAAAAAGTTTAGGAAACATGTTGGGAAAGAAAAATCAAAGGTATGAAAATTTCAAAATTCTCACATTTTGTACTAAAAGTTAAATCCTGCTGAAGGCATCATCTGCTACAATTGCAAAATACATGGACATGTAAATGGAGAGTGTCTAGAAATAACAAATGAAAATTCAAATTGAGAAAAGGAGGCTGAAAGCAAAAAAAAAAAAGTTGGAAGAATAAGAATCCTAGAAAGAAAAAGAGCGTTATGGACAAATTCATATTCAAAAGAGTCAAGTGATGATACATCTGAGGAAGGGACAAATATTTGTCTTATGGGGTTGACACATCTAGTTGAGTATGCAAATATATTACTTATGAAGAATGATGCATTTAATGAACAAGCGATGAACATAAAAATTTAAAAGAAAATAAACTATTTTAGAAAAAGAAAAGAAAAAGTTGAAAATCCAAGATTTATCTTTGAAAGATGAATATAATGAGCTAAAACTTAAATTTAATTGCTTAGCAGATCAATCCTTGCTTATAGAAAATTTAAAAATGAGAAAATACTTTATTACATGCCGGATTGAGTGCATGTTGTAGTTTATAATCACATGCTTTATCTAGTAGAACTAAATCATTTATGGCATCAAAATCATCTAAATATTAATATTATGCTAATCCAAATGTTTGGTGTAATTTATGTAACAAAAGGGTTATATTTCATTTGATTATCATGCACATAAATCTCAAGCATTTCTTAGATCAAATTTCTTTTGGCTACCTAAAATTAGAAATGTAACAACACACTTCATAGCATTCATTGCATATTACTTCTATAGGATGAGGACCTAAACATGTTTGGGGTCCAAAAGTTGACCCTTGATTTTCTTTAATATGAATGCCTTCAAAGGAAGATCAAAGAAGACAAGTGGTACTTGTACAACAGATGTTCAAGGCCTATGATGGGTGACAAATCAAAATTCACTCACTTAAGACCCATATGAAGAAGGATATGTTATTTATGGCGATACTGCTAAAGAAAAAAAATTATTTGTATTAGTTCAATCTATAAAAATTCAGTTACTTTAGAAAAAGTATTTCTTATTGATGGCTTCAAGAATAATTTAATATCTATTATCCAATTATATGACAAAGGATTAAATATTGAATTTCATACTTTTTTTATGTTATTAGAAATAAAGAAAATATTTTGCTTGTAGGTCATAGGCATTAAAATATTTATTTGATTGACTTTGAAAATTCATGTGATGCAAGTTTAAACTTACTTTATTTTTAAAAGTACTATTGATGATATTTGGTTGTTGCATAAATGGTTGTCATAGTAGCATGCATTCTTTAAATAAAATTACATAACTTGATTTAGTTGATGGATTGCCTAAACCTAATTTTATTCTAATTATTTTTATGATGCATGCATTCATAGAAAACATTCAAAATATTCTTTCAAAATAAAACATTGTTTATACATATAGACCTTTAGAACTTCTACATATTGATTTGTTTGAACTCATTAGCACTAGTAGCTTAGGAGTTAAATTTTATGGTTTTGTTATTATTGATGATTTCTCTAGATTTACCTTGGTTATATTCTTAGGAAATAAGAATGAAGCATTTGATATTTTTTTAAAAAATTTTGAAGTATATTAATAGAGATTGAGGTTATTTAATTAGGAGGATTCAAACTGATCATGATGGAGAGTTTGGAAATAAATTATTTGAGAATTTTTGTGATGATTTTAGAATTAAACATAATTTTTTTTGCTCCTAGGACTCAACAGAATGGTGTTGTAGAAAGGATAAAATTTTGATTAAATTAGTAGAGCTATGTTGGATGACTATAGATTACTTAAATATTTTTGGACTGAAACTGTTAATGCTGCTTGTTATGTGATGAATATATCTTGTTTGTAACCAATCTTGAATAAGACCCCTTATAAGTTATTTTTTGGAAATAAACTTAAAATTAGCCATTTTCATATTTTTGGTTGCAAGTGTTTCATATTGAATAATGAAAAAGAAACTTTAAGAAAAATTGATAACATATCAGATGATGGAATCTTTTTGGGTTATTCTTTATCTAGTATATCTTATAGAGTATTCAATAAGAAAAATATGTTGTAATAAAATATGTACATGTAATATTAGATGAAAATCCCATTAATTCATTTAAAGATGATTTAGTTAATGATGAGGCTAAATATTTTAAGAAAATTAATTTGAAAGAAAAAGTTGATGATTCCTTACTTAAAGAGTGGAGATTTAATAAGAATCATCCCAAAGGCTTAATTATAGGAGATCCTTCCCAAGGTGTTAAAACTAAAAGATGTTTTAAGGATATGATCAATCATTATATTTTTTTATCCAAGATTGAACCAAAGTCTATTGATGAATCATTGAAAGATCATTATTGGATTATAGCTATGGAAGAAGAGTTAAATCAGTTTGATAGGAATGATGCTTAAAAATTAGTCTCTAGACTCCAATATCAGAATGTGATTGGAACTAAATGGGTCTTTATAAATAAGTTAGATTAATCATGTTGTATTGTTAGAAATAAGGCTATACTTGCATAAGGGTACACACTAGTCAAGGGGATAGATTTTAAATAATCCTTTGTACCCATAGCAAGACTAGAGGCCATTAGGCTGCTCCTTACATATGCTTGCTTTAAAAATTTTAAACTTCTTTAAATGGATGAAAAAAGTGCATTCTTGAATGGGTTTATAAAACAAGATGCCTTTGTAGAGCAACCTCAAAGTTTTGAGAGCCTTTATCTTCTCGATCATGTATTCAAATTGAAGAAAGCTTTATATGATTTAAAATAAGCTCCTCGAGGCTCCTCGAGCTTGGTATGATAGGTTGAGTAATTTCTTTATTGGCCATGGGTTTAGAAAGTCAAAATTAGCTACTATGATAGTTTATAAATCTTCCTAGGTTATGTAATAATAAAACAAATAAGAGCTCAATAATATGAAATTAAATGTTTATTTTATTATTTGATAGGCACTTCTAGGTTATGTTTGTGGTATCCTAAAAATTATTTATCATATTATTTTATTGCTTATACTGATGTTGACTTTGTAGGTTGCAAAATAGATAGGAAAAGCACATTAGGCACATATCCATTTTAGGATCATCTCTTGTCATGGTCCTCTAGAAAATAAAATTTTGTTGCTTTTTACTGAAGATGAGTACATAGCTATTAGAAGTTGTGTTGCTCAGGTTCTTTGGTTAAAATAATAATTAGAAGACTTTAACTTTTGGCTAGAACATATTCCTATTAGTATGTGCAACACTAATGCCATTTATTTAGCTAAAATCATATTCGACTCACATACCAAACATATTGAGATTAAACACTACTTTACTATGGATAATGTTTGTAAAGGAGATGTTAATGTTGAATTTATTAAGATTGATTTGCAAATTATTGGTATTTGTTATAAAATCTTTATTTGAAGAATGTTTTTTTTAACTTTAAGACATTTGTTTGGATCCATCTGTTTAAATAAAATTTAATTTCATCATATTTTACATCTTTACATCTTTTTGATGTGTTAGAAGGGAGAGAAATATGTATGTTCATCTTTTAAAAATTCTTATTATTATTTTTTTAAAAAAATTTCAAATTTTTTTTAATATGGTTAAATTTATGGGGAGTTATTTTATTTTGTTACTATAACATATTTTACTTGGTTATTTGATTTTCTTTTCTACATATTTTCATTTCATTTTGTTTGTAGTTTGTTTAATTTTTATTTGCAAAATTTGGTATACTATTTAGATGAATCTTTGCTTAAATGAAAGGGCACTTTGCACCTTCATCTCTAAAAACTACCAACATAAGTTTATCATCATTAAAAGAGAGAGATTTTTGGTTCTATTAATCCTAGTACTTACACAATTGATTTTGATGATAACAAGCATATGATTTGATGAAACTAATGTTTTATTTCAAGTGTTTCAGGAAGCTCGTCAGACTTAGTAAGTTCAATCAAATTTGAAAAGTCAAAATCAGCTAGACTAGGATAGCTTGGGAATCTTCTTAGGTTATGTAATAATAAAAAAAATAAGAGCTCAATAATATGAAATTAAATGTAAATTTTTGTTATGTGATAGGCACTTCTATATTAGGTTTGCGGTATCCTAAAAATTATTTTTCATGTTATTTGATTGCTTATTCTAATGCTAACTTTGTAGCTTGCAAATAGATAGGAAAAGCACATCAGACGCATATCAATTTTTAGGATCATCTCTTCTGTCTTGTTTCTCTAGGAAATAAAATTGTATTGCTCTTTCTATTACTGAAGCTGAGTACATAGCTATTGGAAGTTGTGTTGTTTGGGTTCTTTGGTTAAAATAATAATTAGAAGACTTTGACTTTTGGCTAGAACATATTCCTATTAGATGTGACAATACTAGTGCTATTTGTTTAACTAAAAATTCTATTCAATACTTACAAACTAAACATATTGAGATTAGACACCATTTTACTATGGACAATATTTGTAAAGGAGATGTTAATGTCTAATTTATTAATATTGATTTGCAAATTCTAATATTTTTATAAAATCTTTATTTGAAGAATGTTTTGTACTTTAAGACATATGCTTGTCATGTTGGATCCATCTATTTAAATAAAATTAATTTCATCATTTTTTACATGTTTAGATCTTTTGATGATGTTAAAAGGGAGAGAAATATGTCAACGTCTTTCAAAAAAAAAAAATTAATTTTTTTTCAATTTTTTTTAAGATGGTTAAATTTATGGGGAGCTATTTTGCTTTGTTACTATTAGATTTTTTTACTTGGTTATTTGATTTACTTTGCTACATATTTTCATTTCATTTTGTTTGTAGTTTGTTTAATCTTTATTTGCAACATTTGGTATACTATTTAGATGAATATTTGCTTAAATTAAGATGAAAGGTCACTTTGCACTTTCATCTCTAAAACTACCAACATAAGTTTATCATGATCAAAAAGAGAGAGATTATTGACTCTATTAGCCCTAGTACTTATGCAATTGATTTTGATGATAACAAATATATGATTGGATGAAACTAATATTTTATTACAAGTGTTTCAGGAAGCTCACTAGACTCAATAAGTTAAGTCAAATTTGGAAATTCAAAATCAGCTAGACTAGGATAGTTTGGTAATCTTCTTAGGTCATGTAATAATAAAATAAATAAGAGCTCAATAATATGAAATTAATGGTTTAAATAAGTTCATATCATTCATTTATTTTTTTGCATTTTTTAATGTTTTATTTACATGATATATTCAATTATTCTTTAGATTATTATTTTTGGATAATTTGAGTTAAGTTATTCCACATTTCATTAAGTTATTTCAATGCTTGTTCTTATTATTTATCTATTTATTTTTGTATGAAAATAAATTTATTCTGAATTGTCCTAATTATTCTTTTTTTCTCTCATATCCTTTTATTTTCTCTCTCATATCAAAATTTTCATCCCAATCTTGTTTTGGCCAAATATTTTATGCTTTTTGGCATCCTAATTCATGTAAAATTTATTCAAATTATTGTCATAATATTTTTCTTCATTTATTAAAATTTTAAAATTTATTTTATTTAAATTTTAAAATTAAATTATTTTGAATTTTAATAAATTATCTTTGCCATATGTGTGCAAAATTGATTTTATTCTTTTATGGCTTAACACCTATGCTTATTAATCACATATTAATTGAATTAATTTGAATTAGTCTAGGTTAATTCAAATTTAAATTCAATTGAACCTTGATTTTATGCATTTTCTATTTTTTAAATTATTGTGGCCAACCGTTCTTAATTTATTTTTGATTGATTTAATTCATGTAAAATGATTCAATTTGCTTCTTAATTCAACACTCATGATATATTCTTGATTGATTATTTTGATTAAAATTGAACCCATGTTTGGAAACTCCTTGGCGAAAATCCTTCTTGAATTTTCTCTTGATTTATTTTATTATTTTATTTATTTCACTTTCCTTAATCCCTCCAAATCAATAATAGTTTATTTAATATCTCTTATAATATATTTAAGATGATTGAATCCTCTCAAGAAAATTTTGACTAGTCACTTGCTTTTATTTAAATTAGTTTAAATTAATTATTTGTTTGATGAGTTGACTTATTTGATTCAATTAGTTATTTATGTTAAGTGCATTTTTTCCTCTCATTTTCCTTGGCGTCGCATCTTTGTTAATTTGAGTTGGATTCAAATTATTATCATGTGGTTAATTTTTAAACTCAAATTCTTGCCTAAATAATTGTCCCTCTCTTTTATTCTTGCTTGGCAAAAAATCACATGGAGTATATTGTCTTAATTTTATTTGATTGACTTGATTAATTTCTTTCCTTCTCTCTCTCTCTCTCTCTCTCTCTGCTTAGCCAAATTTTAATCATTCTTGGTTGAAATTACTTTGCATGTGCTCATTTGTTTAAAATCATTTTTTTCCTTATTAATATTTCCCTCTGATTGTTTCCCTCCTCTTCTCCTTTAGCTTGGTCGAAATTCTCATAACTTCAAATTTATTGAAAGAAGTTATCTTCAACATCCTTCAAGCTTCTCCCTACTTAGGCCAAACTCTTGTAATTTGTTTTATTGAAGTGATGCTAGTGCAAAATCTCTTCTTAATGAACTTGGCCAAAAGCTCTCTTGAAGTTTATTTTGATTGAAGTACAAAAGATCTTCTCCTCTCTTCTCATCTTCAACAAATCTTCAAGTCGAGACTTTCTTCAACATCCTTCAATCTTCTCTTTGTGGTGAAAAGAAAATTTCATGTCATAGATCTCATTGCATACACATCAAGGACTTGAGTAAGAAAATTACTTTCATTTGTTCTCTTAAATATTTAAGTTCATTAGCTTATTTTGAAAAAAAAATTTTATGTGCTTTATTATTAAAGTATTCTCTTAATATCTTTTCATTTATTTTTCAAAAGATTTGAAAGAATTTCTTCTTGGTTTGATTGAATTGAAATTATTTCTTTAAGCTTTCATAAATATTGGCTTTCTTGGATTTTGTTTTCAAGATTATTACCATTCTTCTCGTGCAAGTGTTTTAAAAATATTAATTCATTCTTTTACTTTGTGTTAGAAACATTCTCAAAATCATATCATATCACTTAGCTTCATAAAACGTAAATATAATTTTGATCTCTTTTTTCTTATTTGTCTTAATATTGTTTAGTTAGCTTGAGTGCAAAATTATTTTAAAATTTAAGAGTTAGATATTTCAAATTATTTATTATCTTTCTTATTCTTATGAACTTATGTTAGGGTTGTACTTGCCCAATGCAAGAAAGCAAGTGTTGGGGTTGTACTTATCTGGTGTAGGAAAGTACGAGTTGGGGTTGCCTAGTGCAGAAAAGTACGAGAAATTGGTTATAATCTCATTTTATTTAGTGAATTACTAGTTATGGTGACTAGGCATAGATGTAGGTTGATTTTTGGATTTAGTTGAACCACATAAAAATCTTTTTGCCTCTTTCTTTTACTTTTTTGCATTTTACTTTATTGTGCTTGGTTGCTTGGTGTTTTGCACTTTCATTAAAATTTACTTATCTTTCTTTTGCAACTAAGATTTCTATAAAACTCCAACTTAAGTTTTAAATTATAATAAATTTTTAAAACACTCAATTCGCCACCCCCCTCTTGGGCGCCATTGCCTCTTAACATCAATAAGCAAGTATCATTCCACAAATAAGTTGAGTGCATTTACATAAAGTAAACAATGAGTAAAGCATGCACATGTTGCACAAACAATTGAGTCACAATTCATTGACATTTAATATGAAAACAAGTCAACAAAGAAAAATTATTTCATTAAAAGAAAAGTATTAGATACAAAAGGTGAGTACAATAAAAAATAAATCTATAATACTTTGTTCTTAGCCATAGTTACAAGAAAAAAAATTACAAATTGAAGCAAAAAATCAAGCTATACTTTCTCTTCATCGTCCTCTTCAGACTCTGATTTTGACAAGGCGAGTATATTATCAAAATTGAGAAACTTGTGGTTTAGCTGACCGTGGGTTACTAACTTTTGAATGCAAGATCAACACCTCTCAATTTCTTCTTCAGGATATCTTTATACTTGTTGGATATGAGAAAGCTAGCCAAGTCAGCCTTTCTCTGCTGGAAGTCTTCAATCGACGAGAGCATACTTCCTCTAGCTACTTATTAAACTCAGAGAGCTGAGTCAGTTCTAGCACTATTCAATTCTTCTCTTCTTCTCTTCTTCTTGGCACCATGCCTGCTCTTCAAACTTGGCCACTTTAAACGTGGCGGTCTACCATCGGGTTCTCACCAAGTTGCGGTCTTCTTTGGGGACAATCACTACCTTCAGTTTGGACATGTATTCTATACAAAGCCACTATGCTAACTGGCATGTCATCTCCTAAGTAGTCATGGCAACGTAGTGCTATCTCATTCTGAGAGCTCCTTTGTGATGGTGTCCATCTCCACCAAGTAAATGAAATGGCCCAGCACATAAGCCTGACTCGTCAGATCAATGACATCTTGAGTATAGTTATCATGGACATAAATGTAGCGTGAATCACTCATGAGCTCCTTTTATTTGTCTGCCTCTTTGAGGCTAGGAAAGCTGTGCAGCTGTCACACACTGGGCTCTACTTAGACTACTTTGGAGTGAGGTAGTCAACCTTGCAGTTCTCTCCTCCTCGCACGACCTTCCAGGAATGACCTTAGTAGGTGTTGGCTCATCTCCACTTTCCTCGCCTTCTAACTCGACAAAAAATTGAAGCACCTTGGGGACAATTGGGTAGGGAGTGGAGATGTCATGTTCTGTAAGAACGAACACAAACTTGTCATAAAGAGGGAAATAGTGATAAGTTTCAAAGATGTGAGCACTTACGATATATTTACTCATGAATATTATCAAACAAGAGGAAGGGCTTAATTTTGAGCGATTTTTTTCTCAATGTGACTCGCTTAGGATATCACCATCTTATCTATAGTAAATGAAATTAGCAAAGTTAGCACAGCTCATGGCCTTTCATGGTGTTGACTCACTCATCACTCCCAGCAACTCACATAGAATAGTTAAGAGTTGATTTGCCATACCTGCAGAAGAGGAAATCCTCTATCAACGGGTCAAGAATGGATGGCTCTATCACTTTACCTGCCAAGAAGTTGACAACACTCTTCTTCAAAGCAGTCATTACCATATTCAAAGAAAGAAGGAACTTACAAAAAGAGAAAAGAGAACTTGGACAAGAGAAGAATCACTTGCCCGAATCAGAAATCACCATAATAAAAGCTTACTTAACTATGGAGAAAGGCATTTATAGGTGGAGTAAAAATTTTCATAAACCTGGGTATCATACAAAGCATTTAATGCAAGAATCCTAGTAAAGTAGTACCAAATTCTGTTAAAAACTTAAACGTGATGCATTATGGCAAAATGATGGTATGATTACTTGTAACAAAACAGAGAATTTAACAAATCAGCATGAAGATAATCATTTGAATAAAAATAATAAGCAAATAAAGTAAAGATTATTTCTCTATTTAATAATGGTTATTTATTACAATAGAAGGGATCATACTCACTAGCTTTTACTCATTGCATTATTTTATAAACCACCTAACTATTGGATCTACAAAACATTTGGTAATGAATGCTCCCTTACTTGATAGATAGTCAAACATGAAGTTGGTGCCTACAATGAAGTGAGTTAACCCGCTCAAGTCATCACGTCACACAACAACAACAACAACAACAACAATAAGCCTTTATCGCACTAAGTGGGGTCGGCTACATGAATCCTTCATCTCCATTGTGTCCTATTATGTGTCAAATTCTCATTTAATTCAAGTATACTAAGGTCATTTTTATACATCTTAACCAAGTCTTTTAGGTCTACTCTACCTTTCTTAACATAAGGCAAATCTAATACATTTACTCTCCTAATCGTCATCGGACGGTAGTGCTTTATGTGACCAAACCATCTAAGGCGACTCTATCTAATCTTATCTATCCTGAGCTACTCCAACTTTTACCGAACATACTCATTTCATTTTATCTCTAAGAGTAAAGCCACTCATCCACCTAAGCATCCTCATCTCGTAACACTTAACTTAGTCTTATGCTTCTCTTTATTGGCAACATTCTCATAAGTCATTGCGGGTCTTACACCATCTTATAAAATTTTCTCTTAAGTTTAAGTGGAACTTTTCTATCACACAACAGGCCGATGCATTCCTCCACTTCAACCATCCAACTTGAATTCTACTAATAACATCTCCATCTATTTCACGATCATTTTGAACAATAGAACCTAAATATTTGAAATCACTCTTATTAATGACTTGTTCACCTAATGTCACAACACTACACTAGAACTTCTACAACTAAAATTACACTCCATATATTCGCTTTTAGATCTACTTAAAGGAAAACCTTTAGACTCTCATGTTGACCTCTATAATTCAAGTTTCTCTTGGACTCCTTCTCTAGTTTTATCAACAAGAAGAATGTCATCAGCAAAAAGCATACACCAAGGTACATCTTCCTGTAAATGCCAAGTAAGAACATCCATAACTAAAACAAAAAGATAAGGGCTTAAAGCTGATCCATGATGTAATCCAATTGAAATAGGAAAATATTTTGTCAATCCTCCTTGTGTTTGGACACAAGTAATAGCTCTAATATACATATCCTTAATGACTTGAATATAACCAATATTAACTCCTTTTTGTTCTTGAACTCTCCAAAGAACATATCTTGAAACTTTATCATAGGCTTTCTCTAAATCAATAAATATCATATGTAGATCATCATTTCTTTCTCTATACTTCTCCATCAAACCTCTTAACAAATGTATATCATCCATAGTAGATCTACTACACAAGTCATCACGTCAATGAAGAGAAATCAATTCAGCTTCCATGGTTGCCAACCTCCTTTACAACTTAGTAACAACTTCTCTTATCAAGTTCACACCTTCTTCAAGGAGAGCAATTCTCCCTTACAAAGAAAATGAACTAAGTAAAAGGAGCATAAAGCAAAGGTTCTTCCATGGTACTTCCACTCCCTGGAGGAAAGACTCACCACTCTCATGATGAATCAAAGAAGAAAAATTTACTAACATATCATTCAAATCAGTCGAAACAAAACACATGGCTTTGATGGTAGAAGTAGCAAGCACAATTGAGTCATTTCCCAATAAAGGGATGTCCATTCTTAAAAAAACTCAGGACAACTTAGTCACCACTTGGGGGAACCACCGGGGCATTATAAACCACAACTATCATTTTGACTACATTTACCTCTGCATGATGAGAAACAATATCATAAAATACAAGTAAGAGAATTTCTATGAGGCAATCACTCAGAGGAGTCATCATTAGGAAAGAACGCCATTAATAAAGCAAGTCCACTTTCCATTCATTTGAAAGATGTCCTAGAAACTTCATATAGTGAAATGAATACTCACCATAATTCTACTTATGAGCACAAAAGATTCACCTACGAGCTAGACTACCCATCATCTTTCTTGGTAAATTCATAGAAGCTCATCACACTAAGCTATAAGAACAAAAGAAATCTAGTTAAATTCTTTTTAAAAACTAATAAAATCTCAAATTAAATACAAAGTTAATTGTCATGGTAAGACAAACATCTATCAACCTACTTCCCAAAATTATTCACTATCAAATAGGTGTAGGAAACCTCTCTTCCTCATCCTCTCGAGGAACACTTGGCACCCTAGGATCTTGAGGAACACTCGGCACCCTAGGAGGCACAACAATAAGCTCAACCTTCTCTTCTGCTACACTCATCTCAACAACATTAAAGGCACTCACCTCAACCTGGAGATCTGTCCCACTGCTCTTATCTAACAGGATACGCTTAGCCACTTTCTACATTAGTGGAACTACATAACTCACCTCAACATGAAGTGTCATGAAACTCTCTTTTTTAGATACTTTCTTAGTCTTCTTATTGTTCGTTTTCTTATCAAAGCCTGACTAGAGTTTGACAAAGTCAATATCACCTTGAAGTTTTTTCGGTGCCATGTGTGCACTCGATTAATCAAAAGGACTAGACAAAGAATTGGAAGGTACTCAACAAGGATGGAGAAATAGCGGCTTTGGAGCTAAGCAACCCCATTATATAGCCATGACGAGAGAAAAATGCCAAAAAAGGAGGTCAAATCAATATAACATAAAAATCAGACCAATACAAAGAGCACTTGAGGTGAGTAGAAAATCCAAGATAATAACTCACCCACCTACTATCTAGAAAGACTCGCCTCCACACAAGCTAGTGTGTAAAGGAACTCTCCTCAACTGAGTAGCCCATGCCAAGCTTCCAAACTTGCACAGACGGTCACATTAGAGAACTTGCCACTCCTCATTAGCACTCACCCCCGCAAGAGCATCGACAAGTCTTTCAACGATTACACCTTGGTAGATGTCATATGGAATTATAGATAACTTATAACTTCTAAAAATCGACATATTTTTTTTGTTGCCAATCAACCCTCAAATCCTATAAAAAAGAAACAACTTAGGGAAGAGGAACCTTTATTCTAGCTTTTCTAGTATTCTACTTTGATCTCCTAATTGTATTCATATTTTAATATAATAAAATTTCTTATATTTTTTATATTCTCTCTACTTAGTTTTATGTGATTTAGCCCTACTCTCCACATGCCTAGGTAATATTCTACATCACTCTATGACCAAATTTGGACTCAACCCTATCTAATTCACTTAACATATTCATGAGAATGTAATTACTATAAGTGGACATTTTATAAGAAAAATACTAGTGGTAATATCTTTATCTTTAATACTAATGGGGAGAAATATGTGGAGCATATGAAATTTAGCTTTAATATAGCTAAGAAAGGAGAAGCTTTATACCAATCTTAAAAAATATTTTTTTTATTTCAAAAAAAAATGATTTTTTATTTTATGGCTTATAATTTGATCCATTAAAGAGAAAAATAATTAATAATTGACACATTATTAAAATTTTTCTTAATGTTAGGACCTTTCATATACTAATCATATTTTATAAGAGATTCGTTGGGAACAACCATGTAATGCCAATCATAATTGATATTGTGTAGAAGGATAAATATGTATAGCCTAATAATATTGTTCAAATTTTCTCAAATTAATTTTTTATGACTTCTTCACTTATATTGACACATCATGATTTTCAAAAAAATTTTAAAGTAACACATGTTACTTCTATATTTTGAGGGGAGTGCTTAGTTAATGAAATCATCCTATCAAATTTTTTAATGAGAACCTTAATGATGTAAATAAATATTATTTAATTATAATAAAAACTCTATAACATACTTTAATCATTAAAACATTTGAGATATTATACATAACTTAAAATTTTTATCTTAAATTATGATCACTATATTTCTTTAATTAATAAATATGCAAAGTGGAATTAGTTCTTACAAATTTTTTTATGTGCATAAATACATAGTTAAAATTAAAGGAAAAAAAGTTAATGCACTATCTAGACTTGGTTTAGTGATAAAATTATTATAAGAGTTATAAGTTTGAAGATTTTATAGAATTGAAAAAAAATATATTAATCATGTAGTGTCTTTCATATATTGTTGCATGGGTATAAAAAAAACATTTATCATTAATAAATATTTTTATGGTGATTGATAAATATTTACAAATGAAAACTATGTTAACATAGATATGCATTAAAGGAGTTTATAATATTTGCTGACCTCATTTCTGGATGAGATTAACATCCTTAACCCAATTAGGACACTTAATCACAGACATGAGCTTCCAAACTAGGCATTAGGAATACTATACTAGGCTATCCACCCTTTCTGGATTTCCCTTACCCAATAAAGATTAGGTGAATCCAAGTCAAAATCAAAATTATACTTAAAGGTGATTAAATCAAACATATTCTAAATGAAATCTGAATCAATTTAGTTTATATCAAAGTAACTAAGGTGGTTAATCAAATTATCCTATTTAAGCTCAAAATTAATCAAATCCAAAGAAATTCAAATAAATTCAAAATTAATTAAAATTAAATCAAATAAAAAGCACAAAGTCAATGCATTAATATAAATGGAATTAAAAATGAATTCAAATGAAGGTAAAAAAATGATCAACCAATTGACATAGAGTTAATTTATGTGAGACCTATTGGGTTAAAGGCCAACCCAGTAAAATTTGACCAAATTAAATTATTCCAAATAATTAAAATCGTCAAATGAACATGTTTAAACACGAATTTAAATAAATCTAAATCCAATAAGGACTTAATTAGGTTAATTAAGTCACTTGATCTAAATGGGCCTAAATAAACCTTATTGAACCTAAACTCAAATTAAAATCATTTCAAATTGAATATTCAAAATTATTTGGTAATCATCATTATACATAATTTAATCAATTATTTAATTTGAACAATTTGGTCATTTAACCCAATTAAATCCATGTTGACCCATTAAGCCTAATTTGGATTAAAGTGGCTTGAATTCAAAATTAACATCAAATAAAATGAAATTAGTGATCTAAATTATCTAAAACACTCGGTTAAGCACAATTGAAAGCTAAATATATTTTGATTGAATCAAATTGGTCATTTTACTCATTTGAATTTAACATAACTCATTTGGGTCAAATGGGTCAAATTGGCTTGAATGAAATCGAAACTCCATGTGAAATAGATCAATTGAACTTCAAGTCATTCAAAGGGCAACCAATAGCAATTGTAATCATCATCTAATATCAACCAATTAAGTGAATCTAACATAATTCAATCTAGATTAAATCAAATCTAAAAGTATTAACTTAAGACACCTAAGCCTAAATAAACCCAATTCAAATGAGCTTTTGACTCATGGCTTAACTGAGTTTGATTTAGGCAATCAATCAACAATCTAAGAGGTATTGGTGGCCATAAAGCTAAGCAATTCCAAAGACAATGGAATTTATCATAGGAAAGAAGAAAACCAAAACCCATGCAATGAATTCAAATACCACTTCTCTTCCTCCATGCCTTATCCACTTCTTCATTCAAAATTGATATGGTCTCATCCCAATCAGTTAACCATCTCTTAGAGCTAACTCTAAAGGTGGCAATCACCATGGAAAATCCAATTTAATTCTCCATGGGATGAGTTTTCAGTCATACAGGGAAAGAAGGTAAAGAAAGCAGTTATTGAGAAACTAAGCATCCACACACATTTCTGAGGTGAACAAAAGAAGAAACAACCCCTTCCACAGATCTCTAGCCACCGACAAGCCAAATTTTGACTAGACCTATTGGCGAATAGGTGGAGCTTAGCCTCACAATGATTGGTGAGGAGGCAACTCACTTCCTCTCTCCCAAAGATTTGCTACATCCTCATGAAGGTGTTCAAAGCATTCCCACCACCGAGGATTGAAGTCGGTGAGGTATGCCTCAAACCCGACCTCCCCTTTAGCTTAGTTTGGTCCATTGTGAAGGGAACTTGATCTTAAGTGAGATCAAATCATATAGATGTGTTCCAAATGTAGTCCTTGATGGATTTACAATCATAATTGTGCCGCCACCTAGATTGCTGGAAATCTTGTCTTTTTGATGGATGGTGCTTGGCCTCCAAGGAGTTGAAGAAGAAAAATTTTCCTCCTTCTATTCCTTCGATTTGGAATGGACGATCGAGATCTAGCTGCACCATTTGATTTGAATCCCTTAAGGAAAGGTGAGTCAATCGTTCAATCATTGACTATAGATGATTCCACGCCTTTCTCTTTGAGTTGAATCCACATGATCTAGCGGCTCAATGGCCACATTGCGTAAAGTGGTGCCACATCAACACCACGCGTGTGGCACTAATCGGTTAAATATAAAATTATGGATTTTCTGAATTAAATAAATGTTGAAAAATACACATAACTTCAAAATTTCTTAAAAACTAAAATACTCAACAAAAAAATAAATAAATAAAGGCTTTATAGATTCATCTCAGTGAGAGAAATCAATTAAACCCAAAATCTTCAATTTTTATTAGATATTTTTGGGTTAATTTGATTTTTATTAAAAATGATCAAAACCCAAAATATTAATCCAATCGATTTGAAACTTTGAGAAATTGAAATTAAAGTTAAAACACACCTTATACAAACATTTGGGGATTTATTGATGTTAAAATCAAAAGATGTAAAATTTTGAATTTCCAAACCTTAATTTAATTAAATAAATTAATAATAATTCAAGAAAATTAAGGAAAATCATGAAATTTATCTAAAACACCATAATAAACATCAATGAACCCAAGGAAAATATTAAAGCCTATTGAAACTAATAAAACTCAAAATGTCCTTAATTAAGGATTAAATGATTTAACTAATTCACTTAATTGATATGAACTTTAAAAAATTATAATAAATCAACCAAAATTTTTAAAAATTCTAAATGAACCCTCTATGGATTCATCTTCTAGAGAGGAACTAAAAAAAAAAATTAACCCCTAATTAATTTTTTTAATTAAAGCTTAATTTAAGTTTTATTGAAATAATTAAAATCTTAATTAGTCCTAAAATATACATCTTATTAAGATAAAAATTTAGAGAGATTAAATTGGCAAGGAACCCCACTTATTATAAAAATTGTAAGGACAAATAACCTCTAGATCAAATGGTTATAGAATTTCCAATCTATAGGTCAATTTAAATGAAATATAAAATTAAAAATTTTTTAGAAATTATAAAATTTAATGAAATCAATTTAAAATATTTTCATTAACATCATAACACCTAAGAAAAAATTTTGAACTCTCTAAAGTTAGGGAGTCTAATTAATTATGTACTTAGGGTTTATGAAATGGTTAAGAAAATATAAAATTAATCAAATCTTAAATCACTAAATTGATGAATAAAAATGAGTAATTAAATTAGTTAAATATAAATAATTTAGAAATTTGAAATGGCCTAGGTTAGGTTTGGTGTTCAAAGTAGTTCATTTTCTGATCAATCAAAGTTATATCTATATTAGGCTAATTAAGTAAAAAATTAATAAAACTTAGTCAACTCATTTATTATGATTGAACTTTGAAAAAAAAAAACAAGAACAAAAATAGACCCCCTGATGCCCCGCCCATCAGCCCGACCTGTACGGGCCCAACCTAAGAAAAAACAAGAACAAAAATAGACCCCCTGATGCCCCGCCCATCAGCCCGACCTGTACGGGCCCAACCTAAGAAAAAACAAGAACAAAAATAGACCCCCTGATGCCCCGCCCATCAGCCCGACTTGTACGGGCCCAACCTAAGAGAAACTAGAAGCCAATGCCGAACCAATACTTTAGCTAGGGTTTCTCTTCCACTCTACAACGTTGATATTCCTTTCTGGTTCATCCCTCGGAGAAGTCGCTGATGTCGAAGCGCAAGTTCGGTTTCGAGGGTTTTGGCATCAATCGCCCGGCCACGTATAACTTCGAGCGTTCCCAGGCGCCGGCCCGCTTATACGTACCGCCCTCTTCCCGTCGCCGCGGAGGCGACAACTACGAGGATCAGGACCTGGACAATATCGATTACGATGGCGCCGAGCCCTAGCAGACGACATAGATGAAGCTGCCGGTGGAGGCGAAGATGACGAAGGAGAGGTTGACCCACTCGACGCCTTCATGGAGGGGATCCAAGAAGAGATTCGGGCCCCACTGCCTTCTTTAGCTGGGAAGGCTAAGGAGCAGGGTGACAGATTCCGGGATGACGATGATGATGATCCTGTGGAGAGCTTTATGAGAGCAAAGAAGGATGTGGGGCTATCCCTAGCTGCGGAAGCTCTGAATGCTGGCTATAATTCGGATGAGGAAGTATACGCTGCTGCAAAGGCCGTGGATGCTGGGATGCTAGAGTATGATTCGGACGATAACCCAATTGTGGTGGATAAGAGGAAGATTGAGCCTCTTCTGGCATTGGAGCATAGTGCGATTGATTATGACTCATTCAACAAGGATTTCTATGAAGAGAAACCATCTATATCAGGTAAATTTGTCATTCTTTTCCTGCCTTTTTGTATTCATTTTTCTTTTAATTTTAATTTCTATGATGATCTTTATAATCTAAATTCATGTAGATGAACTTTAGTTCATTCTGCCTGTCATACTTTGTTTAATCTAATTAATCATTATCCTTTCACTTTTTGTTTTGCTATTTATTTAGATGAGCTAAGCGAGAAGCTTTGGTGTTTTAGGAGTTTTATAATACTTAGGGGTTATTTGGATGCCTGAAAAAGTAATGTAATGTAAAATGAATGTAATGTATTTGAATTACTTTAGATTCTTTGGTTGAAAATTTTATAAATATATGAGTTTATTTATTTTTTTGATAGAATAAATATAATATAAAGTAATTTTGGTGTGGTACAATAAACCGACCGTGGCGAGACGGTGATACCATAGCCAACGGTGCGATCGACGGCTGGTGGTGACAATAACATTTTTTTGATTTGGAGCCTAAGCAATTCCAAACACACCAAAATTGACTCTTCCAATGTATTCTAAATACATCACATTCTTTGAAATTTACTGCACCATGTCAAATGCACAAAAGTTAAAATCTGCATTTACTTTACACTCAAAATTCATCAAACCGAACATCTTCTTAAGCGCTAAGTAGTTTGATTGGATAAGAATTGAAGCTAACATAAGCTCAATAAATTGTTAGGAGTTTAGCGTATTTTTTATGTTTGTTTTAATTAATTAGGATGCTTATGAATTCCTTGGACCACTATCATAAGTTAATTAATGAGGTTTAGAGTAATTAGAATAATCAATTAATAGGTATGGCATTTATGTGTTACTTTGATAATTAACATGATTAGTTATAATTTTTAGAAATATAAATGAAAGTATTTATTTCTTAATCAAGCCCATCACAAAATCTTTTTGAATCCCTTCTATCAATAGGGTTAGAACTGAGTGAACGGAGAGGTAATGATTATGATCATAACAATAATGTGATGATGATGGTGACTAAGGCGATGGTGTTGCACAAAGATAAGAAACTTGAAAAATGAGTCGAGGCAACTAATTATAAATGCTAGTAGTCACAATAGTGGCAAGCAACTTAATGTGAGAACACATTAATAGTGACATAGGTGTTGAGACAAGGTAAATTAGCATATGCCAATGAAGAGTGATAAAAATGACTACATATGTGAGCGTCAATGATGATGACAAACAAGTTCATGTGCAATGATGATGAGGGGGTTTGTTTATGGTGGCATCCAATAGGTTAATGTGCGATGATAGGTGGCTGAAATCAACATGCTAGCTTAAATGCTCTGAGATAGGCTTAGCATAACACTCCAAAGCCTACTTGGATTTGGTTAAGCTTAAGTTTGGTTAATTTAGGTTTAATCGCCAATCAAGCATGCTTGGGTTAACATTGATAAAATTTTGAAGTCACAAATTAGTGATGAGTTTAATTTAGTAGAGTAAAAATTTGTCATTCCATAAGTTTCCCCTTTTCATGAGACAATGCTTAAATTCTAGTATATGAAGTAGAGTTTTCATTGTGTTTCTCTCTCTCTCTCATATATATTTTTTTTTTGTGCATTAGAACATGACCTTGGTATCTATAAAATTACATTATCTCACTTTGAGCACTTTCACAATTCTTGTAAGTGCTTTTTTCCTTAGATGAAAGACTTACTTTATAATCTTGTTCTTTTTAGCTAAAGCACCACATGTTTGTGTGATTATTTTTACTTCATGCATGTATTAACACTTAGATGCGCTTTTACTCAAACATAGTGGTAGTTTTAGGGTTTATCGTGGAGGTGAGATAATAGGATAAAAATTTCAATTCTTCGGGGAGTGAGTTTATTTAAAACATAACATTTGTAATATATTATATCATATTTCATAGGATGATGTAAAAAGCATGCCAAAAATATTAAACCCCTTCTTCCCAAGATCTAACCATGCAAATTTTGTTTGGTCCATTTAGCTATCCTAGATCTAATACTATGCTATTGCTTGGGTTCATGTCAATCAATATCATTGAAAAGGTATGGAAAACTAAGGTTTGGGTAAGAATAAATAAAATTGGATAGAGGATGATGCGTTCATTGGTTATAGTGTTAATTTGATTCTTTACATTTTATTGAAGTGCATGCTTGACTAGATTAAACCACACTTGTTTAACTCAAATAATCTAATCTCTCTTGTCTTACCATTTTAATGGATAATATATTTGGTAAAAAATAGTATTTTTATGGGGAATTGATGGAAAACTTATAGTTTACATTTTTCTAGTGTTTGTGTTCTTAGACTTTAGAATTTTGAATTTTAATCAAGCCATATGCGAAGTTTGTATTTAAAATTTTCATATATGTTTAAATATACCTATGATAGGTTTTACTTATCTTGTTGTTTGCTTATATCAATAGCTTGTTAAGTCCTTATTAAGTTTTACTTGCGATTTCCTTTTCACATAATTATTTTGTTTCTTGGAATCGATTTTTATTTGGTCTTGTTAATAAATCCTTAGCCATTGTTCCATGAAGCCTTACCTACACAATTTATCTATAATTTCCTTGGATCAATTCATTGTTTCATTTGTCATAGCTAAAGAGTTATTTCCAAAAGCTTTCTATATCGATGTTGAGAAAATTTGGAGTTTTAGGAATATGCTATCGTCGTTTTTTCAGTCCTTTGATTGATATAACCATCTATAAGTGTGTTCTGATGTATGCAAAATAATTTAACATGGATAAATTTTTTATTAGATATGAAGACCCTTCCTCATCTACCTTGGCATTCTGATTCTTTGTTAAGTTCTTGACTTGAATTTTTTAAAATGTTTTGTAATTTCTTTCTAGTGTAATTGATTTTTGTTCATATTGGTTTCTATCGCATTTTTGAAATCGTTATCGGCTTTGAAATTTTTTGAACCATACTTTCTATGGTTAATTTTGATCAGGATGTTAAAATCTTGTTGTTGCTTATTAGATTTCATTCATTTTTCTATCATTCATCATTAATAGGAAATAAATGCTTTTATTAAATTGTTTCTTTTATGCAAGATTTGCTTGTTGTTTCTTGCATTTACTTTTTATATTGATTGTCTAATGAAAACTTATCAAAAAAGAAATTTATTCATTTACTACCCTTTCTAACCTATTGTTTGTCTTTCATCTCTTGAATCAAACATGATGAAACTGATTTGATACATAGTTGTTGTAGACAATTCCTTAGGGTACTATCTTTAAAAAATTGATGATGAAAGGCTGGAAAGAGCCAACTATTATTTTGTTTCACATCAAAACACCAAGAACCAACTTCAATTGGATAAGTTGGCCTAAAACATTACTAGTAATGAATTTTATTCTTTCTTGTCAAAAGAGATAAACTATATGTTGATCTTTCAAAATAAATTGTGGAGATGTGGTCATTTCCTCTTTTTTTTAGTTAATTTTCCTTTGAAGTGAAGAAATACTCTTGTCTTAATTTAATATGTCTAATGATGGCTTGATGAGCTATGCTATATTATATTATCATTAGTATAATATTCCACTCTAGTGCATATTTGATTTGTAATAGAAGGCATGGACCTCAGAAAGTCCTCTATCAAGGAGTAATGACAAAGTGGCTCTTTGTTATGTCCTCATTTCCTCTCTGCATTTTACATTTGTATTTTGTATTATATTGGGTAGAGACTTTGTTATTGCTTGAAAACCCAAGTTTCTTGTGGCACCCCCACCTCATTCCATTAATTTGTGGGCTGCATCAATGCTTTAAGTATCCATCTAGCATTATAGCTAAATATGTTTTCGCACTTAAAAATATTGTTGCATTAGAATTATTTCATAATCTATCTCTTGACAATTTTAATTGAAATAATTTCCCTTTGCCAATTCTACCAATTAGACATATATGTATGTATGTATATATGTATATATATATATATATATATATTTGTTTTTTTGTTTGATGTTTTTTTATGTTTTTTTTTGTTTGTTTTAAAAAACAAATAACATTGTTTTTAAAACACTCAAAACAGTTTTTGGATGTTGAGTGTTTTTAAAAACAACAATAGCCACCAAACATGTTTTTTTTTTGAAACAAAACATAAACAAAAAAAAAAAAAAACATAAAAGAAAAAAATAAAAATACAAAATGATTCCAAACAGCCCCATAACTTTTAGAAAACACAACTATGCTATAATAGTTATACATAAATATTAGGATTTTGCCTTTAGCTTTTCTGAGTTAACTAAGGTTCATTATTTCAATTGAAATCTGAAAAATATGACGTTAGCTATAGGGAGTCTCACAACTTTGTGAGGCTCAGGTTCATGAGGGTAGAATAATTTATAATCCTTCTAAAAATATAATATGTGAAGCAAGGGAAAGTTGTTCAAATGTCATATGAGATTATGATGATAGTTGGCCATACTATTAAACATTTGCAAAAGAGTAGTGGACATTCATATCATCTAATCTTCTTGTATGCATTTGTTAAAACACAGAATGGGTCTTGATTGCCCACAAGAAAGAACCTTGCAGCCACCACTTTTAGAACTAGGTTACACTTTAAGGGTGTTCCATCAGAGGATTCAAAGTAATAACTAGATGACACAATGCTATGATTAAGTGGATGCGCTTAATCAGTTGTAGAATCCTGATGTAACTTGAGACCCTAGTAAAGCGTTAATTGAATTCCTTTAGCATAGTAGGGCTGCATTGAGTTTTTTTTGTCCTGATCACGTTAAAACATGTGAATAAGATGTTTAGGTATAAAAGTGTTTAAATATTTTCAAAACAGTCCTTAAAATATTCCAGGTGTTACGTAAATCAAATATGATCAAATGGTCTCCAAAAGTTTAGGAATCAGACAAGCCTTGCTAATGTAACACTAATTGTTCAAATAACAAAAATCATAAATTTTACTCAATATAATGTTTTATTAATTTGTTATAAAAATGTAGGCATATATTAAATAGTGCTTCCAAGACAGGAAATCTACACAGCATTTTACTGTGATATGTATACTCAAATGGTATGTTTATCATAAACTTGGCTGAAAAATGACAGTTAGCTAAATAGAAACTTCAATTAATAAATAATTTAATACTCGAAAAAAAAGCAAGCATGCCTTTTAATAATTTTTGTTCGAAGTTAGTTTTGATTGGAAGAAGGGTGAGTCAACTTCTTATACCACTAGGAAGTGCTTTATCTAAACTTGTTCTTACAAGACAAAATGGTGATTGTGTTTTACTTTATTAGTTTTTCAATGATTTTTACGAAGTTTTCAAGAACTTTTAATCTCATTGATTTTTTCCCATGCTTACCTTTCTCTAGTCACTTCAACAACAACAACAACAACAAGCCTTTATCCCAATTGGGGTCGGCTATATGAATCCTTCGTCTCCATTGTGTCCTATTATGTTTCAAATTATCATTTAATTCAAGTATAGTAAGGCCATTTTTTATACATCTTAACCAAGTACCTCTACTTTTCTTAACATAAGACAAATCTAATGCATCTACTCTCCTAACTGGGTCATCGGACGACCGAGACTTTCTGTGGCCAAACCATCTAAGACTCTCTAATCTTATCTATCACCGGAGCTACTCCAACTTTTTCCCGAACATACTCATTTCATTTTATCTCTAAGAGTAAAGCCACTCATCCACCTGAGCATCCTCATCTCTGTAACACTTAACTTAGTCTTATGCTTCTCTTTTATTGGCCAACATTCCACCATAAGTCATTGTAGGTCTTACCACCATCTTATAAAATTTTTTCTTAAAGTTTAAGTGGAACTTTTCCATCACACAACAAGCTAGATGCATTCCTCCACTTCAACCATCCAACTTGAATTCTACTAATAACATCTCCATCTATTTCACCATCATTTTGAACAATAGAGCCTAAATATTTGAATCGCTCACTCTTATTAATGACTCTACCACTAGAACTTCTACAACTAAAATTACACTCCATATATTCAGTTTTAGATCTACTTAAACGAAAACCTTTAGACTCTAATGTTGACCTCCATAATTCAAGTTTCTCTTGGGCTCCCTCTCTAGTCTTACCAATAAGAAGAATGTCATCAGCAAAAAAGCATACACCAAGGTACATCTTCCTGTAAATGCCTAGTAAGAGCATCCATAACTAAAGCAAAAAGATAAGAGCTTAAAGTTGATCCTTGATGTAATCCAATTAAAATGAGAAAATATTTTGTCAATCCTCCTTGTATTTGGACACAAGTAACAGCTCTAGTATACATATCCTTAGTAACTTGAATATAACCAATATTAACTCCTTTCTATTCTAGAACTCTCCAAAGAACATCTCTTGAAACTTTATCATAAACTTTCTCTAAATCAATAAATATCATATGTAAATCCTCATTACTTTCTCTATACTTCTCCATCAAACCTCTTAACCAATGTATAGCATCCATAGTAGATGTACCTGGCATGAAACCAAACTGATTCTGAGAAACTTTTGTATCATATCATAACTTATGCTCAATTATTCTCCCATAATTTTAATGTATGACCCATTAACTTAATTCCTCTATAATTTGCACTCTGTGCATCACCTTTATTCTTAAAAATAGGAACCAACAAACTCTTTCTCCACTCATCCGACATCTTTTAGTCTTTAAAATAACATTAAAAAGATTTGTAAGCCAAGAAATTCCTTGATCTCCTAAACATTTTCACACTTCTATTGGAATATCATCAGGTTTGCTTTTTCACATTTCATTTTCTTTAAAGCTTCTCTTCATTTACTATAAGATAAAAATAAAATTCTTTTTGTTTAGGGTATTAAGGTTGCTAAAATCAATCGTACATTCAGGTCCTAGATTTTTTTTGACACCTCTCTCTTGTCCTTTTTTTTGCTCTTACTTTCTGAATTAAATGAGGATTTGACATATAATAGGATATAATGGAGACGAAGGATCCATGTAGCCGACCCCACTTAGTGGGATAAAGGCTTGTTGTTGTTGTTGTACTTTCTAGTTGTGGTTCTTATAGTTTGAGCATGTTCTCTGTTTGTATGGCAAGGGGAGGTTGTTGGAGATCAAGTGTCATAACTATAAACTTATTTAGTTAGAGATGTTATATCTATAAAGAGTTGCGGCTGTATCATTGACACAACTATACTCTTAGAGAGTTGGTTAAGGTGGAAGTTTAACAAGAATAAACTTAAAATTTGGTGGAGGTGGAGATGTCTCAACCTTAAGTGATTTGGTGAAATGTGGGTGCTACAACCATGAGTTTAGAGAGTTGGTGGAGGTGTTACAATCAAAGGATTGGATAGTTACTTGATGTAGAGTTTTCATAATCATTGCCTTAAAGAGTTGGTGGAGTTGAGGGTGTCAATACTACAAAGTTGAGTGTTATGGATGTGGATGTGTTGAACCCAAGTTGGAGAGTTGATGAAGGTGGAGGTGCCTTGACCATGAACTTGGATAGTTTATTGAGGTGGATGTGTCACAATCGTAGGTTTGAAGAGTTAGTGGAGTTGGAGGTTACTAGCTCTTGGAGAACCTGATGGAGTTGGGATATAAAAAACTAGTTGATAAAAATCTTGTAAAAATTGAAGTATATAAATGAAATGAAAAAGATGTACCTTGGAGATGTGGAATAAACATGAAAATGTGAGGGAGGTAGCAGTAATAAAGTTCAAAAGACAAATCACACACAAAGATCACAAAATTTATTGTGGTTAGACTTCGCCTTAAACGTTCACTCTCTAGGCCCCTTTTGGGAATTCCACTAATCATTGTCATTAATTGTAATGACAAAAGATTTTATAAGCTTCACTGACATTTTTATTGAGATCAAATTCAATCCATATACTTCTTTTTTTCATGGCTCAAGATCAACCTTCAAGATCTTTATTCTAGGCTTGAGTACATCACTTATTATTCCTTTTTTTCATTTGCTCATCAATCCTCACACAAAAAGAAAGCTTTAATAAGATGCTAGGACACTTTCGGAAGATATAAAGAAGATAGGAACCAAAAGTATATATGGGAAATTACATGTGTATTATCAAAATTCTCTTTATTTTTTAAAGTACCACCAAAGTACTTTTGTTCACAATAATACCATAAAAATGTTGAAGATCATAATAAATTATCCATTTTCATTTGTATTGGTTTTTTAAATTCTTAATAATGCGGTTGTATGACATAGTTACATGGGGTTTGCCTTTTATTGTAAACACTTGGTGGTAATTTTTAAACAAGAAAGATTTTGATGGTGCAGATAATAACCCAAATAAATAATATATTGGGGATCACTGTATAACACAATAAGACATGATACTTGGGTATCTAAATAGAAATGCAAAAAAACTGTCAATTTAGTATTACGACGTGAAAGCCAGGAAATAATGAACCCAAGATGAAAAATAATATTTCGAAAATTTTAGCCATCTAACTCAGAGTCACCTCATGGGAGGTTTAGGAATTAGAAGCCTGAATGGCTATAAGAGAGCTTGAGAAGAAAGCTAGTTAATAAGAGGAAGGTCATCACCATCGGCAAGGTTACTTTAAGTGCTTTTACAAAAGATGAGAGTGGGGGTAGTTATACATTCGAAGCAAAATTTTAATTGGAGTGGTTTGGCAGGATTTCAAAATAATTATTTAAGCCGTACTCCAAGCAACCATTGAGAAATCTCCTCGAATTTGATAATTTATTTGGAAGGTCATTGTCCAAGATAAATAAAAAATTAGTGAAATTTTGTGAAAAAAGAAAGATTATGGGATCTATTTTTGTTGGTTATTGTTCAAGGCAGTCTAAATGTGAACATATAGGTTTACTGTCTATTTCAAGTTAAAATCTATCTTGAGTTAACTAACACAAGCAAAATGTGCTGACAATCGATTTTGGAATAAAATTGGTTGGAATCCTCAACTTGAGCTAACTAGTTTAATTTGGAGTTGAAATTGGTCGTTAAATTTGGTTGGCTCCGTGTAGTTGTATCAATAAACATTTTTTTTTTATTTTAACTACAAAGGTGGGCCAAACTAGGGATTGAATGTTTTTAAATATCTTTATAGTCTACATGAAATTTCATAATTAATTTTTTGAAATGCCTCTTTTCTTCTGGCTACCATCGGCAGCAACTATGAAAGATCCAAAACTATTTATTTTGACTCCAGTTTGATTTATTTTTATCATATTTATTAAATTAACAAAATGTCTTGTTTATTATATGTTTAAAATTAGTGTATTACTGAAAGTAGACACAGGCATACTGCAATAGTGTTAAAAAAATGGGAATATATGCAGCATACCTTATTGAACAAGATATATTGATCTTCCAATAATGCATGGTCACAAAAAGGAGAGATTGAATGTACTGGAAAGTAGAAGAGTTCAGTTTGAACTTTGAACCTATTAGCTAATTAATAAAAAATAGCATATTGCATTTAGAATAACTTACAACAACAACAATACCAATATCAACAATAACAAGCTTTTATCCCACTACATGGGGTCGGCTAATGTATTTAGAGTAACTTAGATACTTTAAAAATCCTATTCACTGCTTCAAGGAAAAGTTAATCGGAAATAAATAACCTGGATATAATATATTCAACTAAACATACACTTAGTTATGTGTGAGAGAGATGGGTTGGGTGGGTGGGGAGTTATAGTTTGAGAATCAGACAATTGGAGGTGGGAGAGAGTAATATAGATTTGAGACTTGATTTTCATTGTCATGGAAGGATTGGCATCTGTGATGTTATTTTTATCTGTGCAGGATTGATATTTCAGCTGTCTAACACTTCTTTTTGAATGTTCAAAGTTGACAATTGAAATGGCTTGTTTGGCAACTTTTTGACTGAATTGTACCTGTATGAGATCACCAAATTATGCTTGCAGAAGCATATGTGATTTAAGGTTTACTATTCTGTTGTTTTATTATTCAGATATGGTCCTGCTTAATCCATACAAATATAGAAGCATGTTTATACATTTTCACTTTTTTATGTTACAACAACATCAACAACAACAACAACAACAACAACAACAACAAGCCTTAATCCCACTATGAGCTAATTTAATCATTCTGTTATTGGTCCTATTATGTTAAATTCTCATTTAATTCATACTAAGATCATTTTTTATACATCTTAACAGTCTTTTATTCTACCTTTCTTAACATAAGACAAATCAATGATCTACTTCCTAATTGGTCATGGACGACATATGGCCAAACCATCTGCTAATTTCTCTATCTTATGCCAGAGTTACCCAACTTTTTCAACATACCATTTTCATTTTATCTCTATAAAGCACTCATCCACTTACATTTTCAGAATACTACCTTCTTTGCTCTTTATTGGCCAACATTCATAGTCATTGGTCTTACCATCATCTTATAAAATTTTTCCTAAGTTTAAGTAACTTTTCTATCACAAAGCCGATGCATTCCTCCACTTCAACCATCCAACTTGAATTCTACTAATAACATCTCCATCTATTTCACCATCATTTTGAACAATAGAGCTTAAATCCATCACTCACTCTTTTGACTTGTTCACCTAATGTCAACACTACCGCTAGAACTTCTACAACTAAAATTACACTCCATATATTCAGTTTTAGATCTACTTAAACTAATTACACTCCCTCTTATAAAATTTTCACTTTTTTATGTTAATTCGCATAAATTTTACTGTTTTAAAATTACTTGTGAATTTGGTTCTATTCTTGTGATGATCGCTGTCAATGGCAATTCCTCATAACATTGAAGTCTGTCTTGGATTATTCTAGGCAGATCAATAAGTCCCAGTATCTTGTATGCTCTTCTGGGTTATATTATCCCTTTTTTGACATAGTTGTCATCAGATATTGCTCAGATTTGATTTATTTGAGTCAAGTACTTTGGTAGTTCTTCATTATATTTAAATCCTTATACAAATAAAACTAAAGGATATTACGGCATATTTTAGCTATGCCGTATGAAACTGGGTAAGCTTCAGCATCAATTACTGTATATATTTATCTGCTAGTTAAATTAATTGACCTCTATCTTATACAATATATATTTTTTGTCTTAACCGCATGTTTTGTAAACAAATAATTTTCTTGTGTGGTTCTTGCAAATATACTTTCTTGAATTAAGAAACTAATGTTTGCTTGCTCACGCAGATGGGCATGTATGCATGTATTTCTCTCGTTATCTGATTGTAAGCGTGTCTTTTTAGTTGGGTAAGATGTGTGCTTGTCAGTTTCTTAGCCATGTTTCCAGTTTTGCTGATGACATTCTTCTTGTTGATAATACTAGAGAGGGAGTCCAACAGAAACTTGAATTATGGAGGTCAACTTTAGAGTCTAAAGGTTTTCGTTAAGTAGATCTAAAACTGAATATATGGAGTGTAATTTTAATTGTAGTTTTAGTTTATTTTAATCAAGTCATTAATAAGATTTATATAGATATTTAGGTTCTATTGTTCAAAATGATGGTGAAATAGATAGATGTTATTAGTAGAATTCAAGTTGGATGGTTGAAGTATATATTATGTGATAGAAAAGTTAATTTAAACTTAAGAAAAATTTTATAAAATCTTAAGACCGCATGACTTTTGTAATGTCACCAAAAAGAGAAGCATAAGACTAAGTTTGTTACGAGATGAGGAATATGAGTGGCTTTACTCTTAGAGATAGAATGCAAAATGAGTATGAAATTGAGTAGCTTGAGATAAGACAAGAGTGTTTGTTTCTGTCACGTCAGATGAGATAGATGCATTAGATTTTATGTTAAGAGGTAGAGTGTAAAAGACTTGGTTAAGATGTAAAAATGATCATAGTATACTTGAATTAAATGAGTTTGACACATTAGCTCTGAAGGATTTTAATCAATTAGTTTCTTGTTGTTATAGATATATCCTTATCATGTGAATCCTACATTTTTTTTTCTTAGCTAGTCAGCCATATATGCAATTTTTTTCATCCGTTTTATTAGATTTTCCTTTGGTTTCTTATGCTAGGAATGAGTGAACTAGATATTACTGAATATCGGAAAAGCTTGGCAATACGGGTTTCAGGGTTTGATGTACCCAGGCCAATAAAAACCTTTGCAGATTGTGGGTTTTCTAGCGTGTTAATGAATGCTATTGTAAAGCAGAGTTATGATAAACCAACTCCGATCCAGTGTCAAGCTCTACCAATTGCACTTTCTGGAAGAGACATAATTGGTATTGCGAAAACAGGTTCTGGAAAAACAGCTGCTTTCATACTACCAATGGTCGTTCATATAATGGATCAACCTGAACTTAAAAAGGAAGAGGGTCCTATTGGTATAGTATGCGCTCCTACAAGAGAATTAGCACATCAAATATATCTGGAAGCAAAGAAGTTTGCAAAGCCACTTGGTTTGCGGGTTAGTGCTGTCTATGGTGGAATGTCCAAGCATGATCAGTTAAAAGAACTCAAGGCTGGTTGTGATATTGTTGTTGCTACTCCAGGTAGGCTTATAGACATGCTGAAGTTGAAGGCCCTAACAATGTTGAGAGCAACATACCTTGTTCTTGATGAAGCTGACCGAATGTTTGATCTTGGGTTTGAGCCACAAATACGATCTGTTGTGGGTCAGATAAGACCAGACAGGCAAACTCTACTTTTCTCTGCCACCATGCCTGGCAAAGTTGAAAAGTTAGCTAGAGAATGCCTCACTGATCCTATTAGAGTTACAGTTGGTGAGGTTGGGATGGCTAATGAGGACATCACTCAAGTTGTTCATGTAATTCCTTCTGATTCTGAGAAAATGCCCTGGCTCCTCGAAAAACTTCCTGAACTAATTGATAATGGTGATGTCCTTGTCTTTGCTTCAAAAAAGGTTTCTGTGGATGAAATTGAATTGCAACTAATTCAGAAGGGCTTCAAGGTAGCAGCACTTCATGGTGATAAAGATCAGGCATCCCGCATGGAAACCCTGCAGAAGTTCAAATCAGGCATTTATCATGTTCTAGTTGCCACTGATGTTGCTGCTCGTGGACTTGACATCAAGTCCATCAAGTCAGTAGTTAATTTTGATATAGCTAGAGATATGAATATGCATGTTCATCGTATTGGAAGAACAGGTCGTGCAGGAGACAAAGATGGAACTGCTTACAGCCTCATTACGGTGAAGGAAGCACGTTTTGCTGGTGAACTGGTGAACTGTTTGATTGCTGCCGGGCAAAATGTATCTAATGAACTTATGGATCTGGCTATGAAGGTAAAATTTTCTGATCAGATAGTTTTAATGTTTAAGTTTTGTTCTTAATGGCGGTATAATCCCAGCATTTTTTCATTATCTTGTGTGTGGTGGTGATGTTGCATCGATGTAAAGAGATTACCTATCTATTCCAACAAAAGAAATGAATTTACTGCCTTTGAGCTCATCGTTCTGTTACCAAATTCACTTGTTTTGAGGATAATTTTGTCTATTTGAAGGTGTTGATGTTGTGTTTTGTTCTTTATTAAGTTGGTTGATCACTTTTCTCTGTAAATTTTGTAGGACGGAAGGTTCAGATCAAGGCGTGATGCCAGGAAAGGTATGTTCATTATCATTGATCGCTTGACTGCATCAGTCACTTTTTATTCAGCCGTTCCAAGTTCATCTTCCTCGGCTATAACATTTATCATTACGCAGGCGGAAAGAAAGGAGGTAGAGGAAAAGGTGGCGGAGGAGGACGAGGAGTTCGTGGTGTCGACTTTGGTATGGGTATTGGTTATAATCCCGAGTCAACAAGTACATCTCAGACTGCTGCTCCAAGTCGATCAGCTGCTGTTAATTCTCTGAGGACTGGCATGATGGCACAATTTAGAAGCAACTTCGTTGCTGCTTCCTCTAATTCCGAAAGTGATAATAATAGAGCTTCAAGACCATTATTACCTGGTTTTGTTTCTGGTGGTTCCATTGGTGGGGAAGCATACAAAGCACCACAGGCAAACCCAACCTTTGTGGCTTCTGCTTCAGCTTCTGCTTCGGCAGGAAGTCTTGTTCAAAATGGAAGTCAGAGGAAGGCTGAGAGGTAGATTCTTCCTAAAATCGTTATCTTCTTCTATTTGAACCTTTTCTTTTATTTGTTGTTTAGTGTTGCTGTACCGTAGAAATCTATATAGTTTAACATATTTTATAATACCAATAATGCATTTGATGTTCCATTTTCTTGCATTCTGCAGCTCCCATGACAAGCCCAGGGGAAGGAAGCGGCCTTCTGGATGGGATCGATAGTTTTCAATGTATAATATAACACTGTAATGGAAAATGCATCTTGCATTCCAGAATATCTTAGTAAGATTATCAACAATCTATGTCAACATAATGAGTTATTTATTCAATCCCATGTGGCCATCTCTACGTGTTTTTTTTTTCTTTTTTAAGCTGGGTTTTAGTTACAACTTTGTTTTTTTTAATTTGAATATTTTGAGGCCAATTATTCCATTTCAACTGTCCAAATAAGCACCGAGGTTTCATCTGTTTTTTTTTTTGTATTAATTAATTGCTTTAATCTTTTCAATGAGCATGTTTTTTTTGCAGCTTGAGGTGCTTCTTTTAGTTTCATTGGCAGGTCCCATCTAGTCAAAGTTCAATTCATTGGGTTAATTAGATCACTAGTTTAAAATAAATTTAAATTGATCTAATTGAGTTCAAACTCAAATTAAATTGGAATTAATTTAATTTGATTTTTTAAAATCATTTGAAAATGATAATTAAATATAATTCAATCTATCATCAGGTATAATTTAGTTAAATTGGTCTTTTAATCTGAATGAAATTCAAACTTGATCTATTAAGTTCACTTTGGGTGAAATGAGTTTAAATTAAAATTTAATTAAAATTAAATGAAATTAATTATCTCACACATATGATCAAGTATGATTGGAGTTTAAAATCAATCCAATTGAGTCAAATTAGTCATTTAAATTCAATTGGAATTAAACTTAGCCTATTTAACTTAAATAGGTCAAAATGAAATGAAATTATAAATTAATTCAAAATTAAATAAATTAATCAAATCAAAATTCAATCAATTATCTATCAAAGATGATTAAATTCAATATTAAAGAGAATTAATCAAAATCAAATATTTTGAATCCAAATACTTAGTTTGGATTCAAATTTTCAATCCAAGTCAAAAGGTTTTAAACTTGACCTCAAGTTGCCATATAATTAGTCTAGGGATTATGATGATGCTGCCATAAATCATAAAAAATAAAAAGTAGAATGGCTGCCATCAATTGAAGGCAACTAAGCTAAGCCAAAATGAATTTGACTTTCTCTAAGGGAAGAAGATGGGGAGAAGGAGAAGAAAAAAAAAAGGAGGGCTCGACCAAAGTAAGGAAAGAGTCTTAATGCCATTCTCCCTTCCAAGTGACCATCCAATCTTGCTCACAAGATCAAGGGAGATTGAATCCACCCCTTGACCGGCCTTTCCGTCGTGTGTGGCCGGATTCCGACCACCAAAAATCCCAAAATGCAGGCTTTCGGCCAACTAGGGAAAGAGGGGAGGGGGAGCCTATTCCCTCGCCCTTTTCATTCCAAGACATCCACCAGGGCAAGTGATGAAGATCCATTCCGCCTGCAGATGGAAAACCGAGCCCCTTTAATGGTGAAATCCAAAGGAGAGGGTTTCTCATCCAATTGAAGCTTCCAACACGTTCTAAAGGTCGAGACGACCTTAAATGAATCGTCACCCCCGACCCCTCATCGCCGGCAAGCCGAAAAATGACTAACACTGCCGGAAATCGAGCTAATGTTGGTCTAGGGATCAATCCACAGGGAGGCAAGCCGTCAAACTTCATCCACACCTTCGTCGAGGCGAGGCAAAGCTAATGGAGTCAATCCCATCGCTGATGATCGCTGAAATCAAGGTACGCTCCCTCACCAAGCCTCTAGGCCGTCAATTTTAGGCCTTTTTGAAGGGAATTTGATCCCCAATTGGATTAAACCGTATAGATGGGTCCTAAACCGATCACTGATCGATTTAGAATTGAAATCACGGTGCAATTTGCCTGTGATCGTCGATGATTAGGCAAAAAAGACGGATGACATCCGTCTCTTGCTGGCGGATTGCGGGATTGAATTCCCGCCGCCCGATCCTTCTGTTAGGATCATACGACCTTGATCTAGGCGGACGTTAAGGACCGCGACCGATTCGACGGTCGGGATCATCCGATGACACCGCTTTTAACACGATGCCACGGGATCCGCGCCCACTTACGGCCATACGCTACGCCATCAGGCCCCCATTACAAAACGATAAACCCCCTTTAAAATTGATTAAAAATTGATTAAAAAACATAAAAAATTCAATAATTCATAGAAACATAAATATATATATAAAAAAAAAATGCAAACTTGAGCTCTATGAATTCATCTTGATGAGAAGAATCCATAAAAATTAAAATCCCCAATTAATGTTATGTAATTAAGCCTTAATTCAGGTTTAATTTAAATCCATTAAACCTTAATTAATCTCAAACCATTAATCCAATTGAAATGACACTTTCGGGAACTAAAATTTATGTTAAAACGCACCTTATGAAAATTTGACATGAATTATTGCAATGTAATTCATGAGAAATGAAATTTCAAATCATAAACCTCCACTTAGAATGAAAATGAATCAAACAACCTTAAATCAACTTAATGAACCCCAATGAACATTAAAACACTAATGAAACTCATTGGAACTTAATAAATCACAAATTGGCCCAATAAGCAATTAATTGAATTAAATAAATCAAATAATTAACTAGAACTTAATTAAATCATAATAAATCAACCGAATGTCAAAAAATTATGAATGAACCCTCTTTGGAAACATCTTCCAGAGAGGAATCAATACAAAAAATGAAACCCTCAAATAATTTGCATCAAATTAGGCTTAATTTGGGTTTTAAGAAAATGATTAAAACCTTAATTACACCCTAATTATGAATCTAATCAAGGTGAAACTTTGGAAAATTGAAATTGGCATGTAACCCCACTTGTTATAAAATTTTAAACCCAATTGATCTTTAGATTGGGAATTGTTGAATTTCCAAATTCCGAGGTCAATATTAATCAAATAATGAATAAAGAAAATTCATTAATCCATTAAATCATGAAACAACTTGAACTAATCTCAATCAAACATTAGAAACTCTTAGGAAGGTTCTCCAAACATCCTAAGTTAAAGAACTTAATCAATTGCATACTTAAGGATTAATGAAATTAATAAATCATATTAAGAGTAATTAAATCTTAAGTTAATGAATTCATAATTAAACAATATGAATCAAATCAAATGAAATCAAACCTTAACCTAAATACTCTAAGTTAACATGAATCAAACTAAATGAAACAAACATAACTTAATAAAAAACATTAATACAAATCAAATGAAACAAACCAAAGTCAAAACACGAGATCAAACTAAATAAAATAAAACAAATGAAATAAATTAAATAAAATGAACCAAATCAAAATAAAATAAAATGAAATAATTCAATCAAATCAAATATAAATTTCAAAGAAAAGAAATGTGACATAAATCCAAATTCAAACAAACTAAATGAAATCAAAAGGATTAATTAAGATACTTAAGGATTTTAGTTAGACTTTTAGGATGAATCTTTATCTTAGGATGATAATTTCATTATATTAGGAGTTAGGATGTTGAATATAATAGGTTTCATCCAAAAAATGGAATACATTCTAGTCTTCATTCTTGAAAACCTAAACATCACTTTAATCAAATAAAGTGAAATGAAAATGAAGATAAATTACTAAATCATTTGAAAAAAGATAAAATTCAAACAAACTCAAACTTGAAACTTTAACTACTTAAACGCAAAGTCTTGCTACACAAGCTTATTCTCTTCACACACTAGATTATTAGGTCACGGACCGTAGAATTAGGTTAAGCCGTTTTATGATTCTTTATGATTCCTTGTAATGTGTTTTGATATGATGTGCTTAATATGTCTTTATGGTGTACTGTTTTAGACTGCATGTCTAGGATTATTTGTGCGTTAGACTGGATGGTAGGACATTCTTTCTATATCTAACATTGTCTTCTACAAGGGGCTATGCTAGAAAGGATTGATATCATAAATAAAATTAAAAATGCTATTTCTTGCAGGTATGCTTAAATTCTTAAGCATAGCCCATTAGATAGGTGGGCATGGCAAGCAACTAATGCTAAGCCCATATGTTTGTGAAATATAATTACTGTGTGCTGTTTGTATTTTGCTAAAATTTATTTTGCAGGGCTTAGGAATTAATTTTGAAATGAAAATGTAAAATTAAGCTTAGACTTATGTTAGGATCTATGAGGTATAGGATTAACAAGAGCCGACCCACCAGAAGATAAGTGCAATGGTCCCCTATGAAGCCCAATGGATGTCCCTGAGGAAGGAGACTATCATGGAAAGAAGACCCATGATATAGACTTGTAGTTAGTCGACTATATAAGGCAAAGCTCATGCATTTTGCCTTTTCTTCAAGGGTATGGTATGTTTACATTGGCCTTTTTCATAAATTCAATTGGCTTGATTTATTTTGGGTGCAATAGAATCAACTTGATTTTTTTTAGGTTTCTTTCTGTGTTGTGCTTTCCTGTGATTGAATGTCTGGACGATTAGGCTCATAGGAAAACTTAAATTTTATACCCTACTTAAATCTAAATAACTGAAACAAAACTAAAAAAATTTGAAACCTCACATAAACTAAGACTTAGGCAGAACATAAAATCAATTAGAAATAATCAAGTTTTGAAACTATGAAATCATATTGCTCCAATCATTGAATTGGGCAACTTCTCCCTTTGCACACAAGGGGCATCTAACATGTGTGGATGACTACCTTTTGGGGAAGCTTGCCTTCTATATTGATTTGGCCCATAACCATTTCTAATTGCATGACATTAGATAAAAAAATGCATATCCAAGACCTTAAATGAATCTTGAATCAAAATATTTAAAAACCTGAAAAATGTGCATTAATTATATGCATTTCATACCCTACATGATTCTAGGGATTAGGGAGTGAGTCTAGGTTCATAGATTCTTTTCTTAAAAGTGCAACATCCCAACCATCTTACATTCATGAGACTTAGCATCATGAATTTAAAATGTGCTTAGGTGGTGTTAGCTGGCATCACTCTCCAAGCGGGTTGTAAGTCCAGAAGAGTCAGGGATAAGTTAATTCCCTCAAGTGACAGAAATGATCAATAATTCTAAAAATAGAACTAGGTCGAGCACTTAACATGTGACAAAAGCACATATAGACTAGGTTCTGAAGCATCCTTTTCAGCAATAAGTCTTCAACCCTAGGAATTTTTGGAGTCTTGTGCTACTAGAATCTAAGTCCTAGACTTCTAAAAAAAATGTCAACTCAAAATCTAAATTCAATTCCAAAATTTGAAGCCCAATTATAGGATAGTTGAAATATCTACTGGGCTTCCCAATATCAATAGACATTTCCTACTTCATCCCATTTGGTCTCCAAAAAAACTCTATCCAATTTGAATCAATTCCAATTGAAATTCCAAAAATCAATCCTTTGAAAACCAACTTTGAAATCCTTAGAAATAACAACTCGTTTCTTTAATTGAGAGTATTCTTAAGAAGAGACCCTTCTTAAGATATAATTAACAACAGGAGCTTGCCTCTATAGGGAACCATGAACCCAGTTTAAATTAAACCCTTCGTTCCATGTAGTTTGGGGAAAATATCTGATACATGAAAGACCCATTAGTCTTTGGAGTCTTTTATTAAATGATCGAATTCATTATAGGATAATATGTTTATCTTTCAAGATAATATGTTTATTCCTTAATAATGCATTAGATTATCCAAATAAGAAATTTCTAAACTCTATGTGGTGTGATAAATTTTCTCCACATACATAAGCATAGAAACAAAACCATGCAAAGGTTATGTATGAAAATCCTTTATTTACCTAAAATTTAATGGCCTAAAGAAAGAGGTTTTACTTTATATTCTAGCATATGCATACACATAAATGAAATTAAGCAAGTACGTGCCATTGTTAAACCAGGAAAGTGAGATTATCTAAGACCTCATTGGAGCTACTTAAAGCCTCATGTTCTTGGGATGTCCAGACTATATACTTGCTAATTCAAATACATATAAATATAAGCATCAAACATAGAAGTAAAATAATTCATTGCCATCTTTAAGTTACAACCAAATGGACAGTTCATTGAGTGTTTACAATGAGCATTTATTTAAATTTCAAACTATTTAATTCATAACTTATAATTTCAAAATAATTTGAGATTTATTAGTGATAACAGCCACACCATATAATAATATTTATCCAACTCATGCAATTTAAATGCAATCATGCTCTTTAATTTTCTTTTAAAACATGCATACATGAAATAAGTGGTACAGACATTTATGATAATTGAAAGGAAGTAATTAAATATCATCACACAATAAACTTGATTTTATTAAATCTTAAGGATAATCAAGTTAAATAAACATTCCTTAAAACTAACCAAAGCTTCTTTAAGATTTAATTTTAATGTTCAAGTTATTAAAAACCTAAAGATGATACATGATACTTAGGATTAACCCCATCCCATATTGGTTATTTGATATGTTTAAGAGGAGAAATTAAACATATTTTGTGAATTTATTAGGTTTAATCTATTAATTACATAATTTGGTTACCCTTCCCAAGCTTCTTCAATTTAATTAACCACTTAATCATGAGCCTTCAATAATATGCTTTGGAAAAATAAAATCAACAATGCACCTAAAGTGATATGATGTAATTAAGCTCATGTTTAAAAGTTAATTAAATTAAAGAAGAAAAATATTTAAGTTAAATACTCTCATGATTTCTTCACTCTAATGGAGAAAGTATAATTTTTTAATGACTTTATGTTATTAAACACATAAAGGGATTAATGGGTCGGCACTTAAATTATTTAAATTGATTTCATTTGAATTTAATTATTAATTTTCATCATTTATCCTTCATTACAAAACATGTTAACTGAATTCATTACAGGAATACCTTTGGAATTAATTAGGAGAGAGGGTCCTAACTAGTTTCCATGTTATCTTTACTATTTTCATTGATTAATAATCCCTAATTACTCAATTTTACTATTTATCAATCTTAATAATTATTAAATTACTTAAAAGGGATAATTATGATTAAAATTTTGGGATTTTTTAGATTACATGGCGAATAATTCTAAGAAAAATTTTAAAGGTAGAGGACATCTGATAAAGTCAACATGCCAAATTTGAAATTAATTAGCCAAGTAATTTGGCCTTAATTAAGATAATTAGCCTAAACTTCAAACCTTAATTAAGTATTATTCATTAGACATTAATTGGAGATTTTATTTTTATTAAATTCTCTTATGTCTAAGATTTCCAAAATGAGTTTATTTGTATTTTTTATTTTTTCTACAATTAGTTATAATGTTTTGAAGTTCTAGCCATTAAATTAAAATTTTAAGCCTAATTAATCAATTTAAATCGTCAGTTCCATGTGGACACTGACGCGACAATGCTTTCCACATGGTGCTACGTTATTGGCTATTTAAAATGTCTAACGTGTCTGCTGACTTAGCGGTGACGGTTTTGTCCACCGTCCGTTTCGAATGGTTGAGATTAATCCTGTGATTAATAAAGGATTAAATTGAGATTTTTAGCATGATTAATCATGGCCTCCCGTTCTAATCACAAGTAACGGATGGCTAGTGATCCGTCGTCCCACAAGTGCCGGAAGATGGACATTGTATACCTTTCGCCGCTCGATTAGAGCCCGCCAAAACTCGTTTGAAGGGAAAATCGACTCCAAAATGATTAAGGAAGAAATCTAGGGAGATCCTATGGTGGAAATCACGTGAAAATATAATTCATTTCGTAAAAGACCAATGCTAGGGGAAAAATCTCAGTTGCTGGATTTTCACGTCGCTAGAGCTAAAGATCGACGACCTGTCGATAGAGGTAGCTTCGCCTTGAAGAGATGAATCACTGTTGAGAAGATCTCGAGCTGCCTTCCCCCTGATTAGTCTGTGGACCAAATGCCACTGCAAAAGTCGCCAGAGTTGGTCTAGGGATGCCTTTCGGTGGTCGAGTTGATTGGGAATCGATTCATTTTTGGTCATTGGAGTGTGATGAAGGTATGAGGAAAGTTAATTTTACTTTGGTGAGAGTTTGGTGAGGTTAGACGAATGGAGTCTCAGGCTTGAAGGGAGCTTGGTTCGTTGGCGATAGGGTGCACGAGGAGCTCAGGGAATGCTCCGAGATTGCTCGGAATGCTCTGAGGAATGTGTGTGTTGAGTTTGAATAGGTGGGAGGAAGTATACTCTCCTCCCACTTGAACCAAGGGCTGAGATTTTCTTAGCCTTTGGTAGTCGTCCTATTGGAGTTAGTGAGCCGAGGTGGTAGGGGACTACTGAGGTGGATGTGTGTGAGAGGTTGAAGGAGTGTAGTGGGCAGCCATGGAGTGTACACTCCTCCTTAGGTGGACCAATGGTTGCCCATGGGTGAACTCACCCTCTCTTGGACAAAGGCTGAACCTAACAGCCTTGGGTTAGGTTGGGTTAGTGATCTTTTGCCCAAAAAAAAGGTCAAATGTGGCTGCCAAGGGGTGGAGAGTTGGAGAACCCATCCAAATGTGGATTTTGTCTCATTTGGAGGGCTTGGTTCAATGAGTTTGACCCAACTTGGGTTCATCATAGGTTGGGTTGACTTGAGTAGGCCTACGATGACATAAGGATGAGTCATGCCAAGTTTGGTTGAGTTTGGACTTAGTTTGGTTGGGTTTGACTCAATTTGACTCATGTTGGTCAAATAGGTTTAATTGGGTTAAGTTGACTATTTTGACCAAATTGGGTCAAAGTGGGGGGTTTGGTTAGGTTCAATTGGTCATTTGGAATGAGTCAGTGCAATTGATTTGATTCAATTTGGACTAGATTTGGATGTGGTTCATATGGTTCAATTTGGGTCAAATCAGTCATGTTGACCAATTTGACCAAATTGGCCAAATTGGCTTGAGCATGGGTTAGGTCTATATTCAATTGAACATTTGTAATTGATTGGAAGAGTTGATTTGAATTGATTTGAATTATGGAGTGATTTAGTTCAATTTGACCCTTTAGGTCAAATTTGGCTAAGTAGGTCAATTTTGTTGGGTTGGCTAAATTGGGTTCAACTGAAGGTTTGATCATGTACAATATCCAATTGGTGATTGATTAGAAGCATTGGTTTAAATCAATTTGGTTTAGGATTTTATTTGACCCAATTTGGGCCAAATTGGGTCAAGAGGCCAAATTGGTTTGGTTAGGTTAAATTGGTGGTTGAGTTGTGTCCAATACTCAATTTGTGGTTGATGAGAATCATTGATTGCAATTAGTTTGGCTTAGAACATGGGTTGGCCCAATTTGACTGTTTAAGTTATTTTGAGTCAACTTGGGTTAAAGGATCAAAATGACTTGGTTAGATCTAGTTGATTGTAGTGGGGTGTTCAATAATGACCTTCAATCACCAACAAAGAGATTGGGTGGCTTGATTTGATCTAATGAGGATTTGATTGAAGTTTGGTCTAATTAGATCTTTTAGGTCACTTTGGGTTAAATTATTTGGTCAAGTCAATTTGGACCAAATGAGACTATGGATGGTCGGAATGTATTCAATGATGAATTTGAAGTTGATTGGTGGCTTTAACTACAATTGATTTACATTTGATTGGGTTTTGACTCATTTGAACCCTTTAGGTCAAATGGGTCAATTTGGGTTACTTAAATTTAATCGATTTAATTGGCTTGATTGCAAGTGTTGGAATAGTTTGAAATGATCCATTGGATGATTAGGAAAATTGAGAGAATTGAGTTTAGTTTGCTTGAGTTAGTTTGAATGAAGTTGTAGGATTGAAATGGATTAACTAGAGTTAAGAAGCCAAATTGGCTTGGAGCTTGGATTGGAAACTAATCATGGTCAATTGATTGGCTTGAGGTTGAGGTTGCAATCATTTGGTTTTGGTTTAAAGGTGATTGTGGGTGTGGGTGTGGGTGTTTGTTTAGGCCTTAGGGTAGGTGGATCCCACTTGTCTTAGGGTAGGCTCTAGTCCTAAGGTTTTGCCCTACAAGTCTCTAAGCCTAAGTTTAGTGTTCCCTTAATCACTGAAAATGTCTTAGCACTAAGAAGAACCTAAGTGTTTAGAAGGATCCTAGACCTAGGATTGGAATGAACAATCCTGACTCCAAAAGTGAGGTAAACAGTATGTAAAAAGCATCAACACCCTTATAAGCTTAGCACTTAATTTGATAAGGATCCTAAAAATAAGTTAGTTGACTCTAAGAAATATCATGAGATCATAGACTATTTACTTTATTTTACTACTAGTAAACTTGATATCATGTTTAATGTTTGTCTCTACACATGGTTTCAAGTTGGTCCAAAAAGTATCATTTGAAAGTTGTAAAAAGAATTTTTGGTATTTAATTAGTACACCTAATTTAGAAATTTGGAACTCTCATGAAAGTACATCTTCTAATCTTATTGGATATTCTAATTTTGATTTTGAAGGGTATGAAGTTGAAAGAAAAGCACTTCAAGCACTTGTCAGTTTGTGAGTCACTCATTAGTTTCATGGTCTGGTAAAAAATAGAATTTTGTCACTTTATCTTTTGTTGAATATAAATACATTAATTCTGAAAGTGGTGTTGCTCAAGTCTTAAAGCTGAAGTAATAAATTTTTGATCTTGGCCTACAACTATGTATGATTCCAATAATGTGTGACAATATTAGTGCTAACTACACAACTAAAAATCTTATTCAACACACAAGCACTAAACATATAGATGTCCAACATCATTTCATTAGTGATTAAGTTATAAAAAATATATATTAATATTCAATTCATTAACATGGAGAATCAATTAGTAGACATTTTCACAAAGCTTTGAATTTTAATAGGTTTAGATCTTTTAGATCATGCTAAAGGGTGATAAAGTTTAGCTTAAGAATTTTCATTTTATTATATATATATATATATATATATATATATATATATATATATATATATATATGTCATGCATCTTTATCTTTTTTAGTTTTTAATTTTATTTCATTTAATGCATTGTTATTTTATTCTAATTTTGTGTTTTTTTTTTTCTTTTCAGGTTGTTCCTATCAATCTCACTTACTTTTCATTATGAGCTGAAATTAAAATGTCTAAATATACTATATAACCCATGATCATACTATATGATAGATCTATTTATATCATTTGAACAAGTTGAGGTGAGTGCCATAATGACACATAGTAAAACAGATCACACTGTATGAATTTATATCATACTTAGAGTTTATATGAGGTCAAGTCAATGCTTGTATTTTCTTCACCTCGCTGTTTTGAATGAGGTCAGACAGATGTTTGTGTGTCTTTATGTATCTATTTTGAATAAAGTCAGACAAACATTTATCCTTCATTCCTCACCATTTGTTTCGAACAAGGTCAAACACCTGTTGAATCATCCCTCTTTACTGTTTCCAGTAAGGTTAGGTAGAGATAAGGCTAGGCCCATATCTATTGAGGATCACATCCTATGGCCCATCTTTAGTTTGGCCCATCAAAAACCAAGAGAGTCCATCTCCTCATTCAAATTTCTTGAGGTGAAATCTAGCCCCTAGATATATATCTCCTATCATATCTATATGCCTTCACATATGTATAGATACTCTCACGGAGCTTCTCCCTAATTTCTCAAATCAAACCAAATTAAATCAATCTTTAGGGAACTTCTCTCTAGTTCTTCAAATCGAGCTGAATCAATCTTTAGGGATCCTCTCCCTCATGCCTTCGACACATCCAAATAAAATTCCAAATCAACCCTTAGGGGAATTTCTTCTATTCTTTCCAAGCTCGAGCTTTGGCGAATTTGAGTTACGAGTTTTCGAAGTCATGACTTTCCTCGTGTATCTTTGACACTTATTCCAAAAAATCCATGACTTTTAGAAAGCCCAATTTTTGAAATGAATTTGTCCAGCAGCCTCTACCAAATTTGCTTACTTTTTGAGCATAGTTCAAGTACCTCTGTTTGCTATCTCATGAATTTATTTGACTAGTTAGGTCAAACCCAATACCTGTGGTGTGCCTTATTAGTTACACCACATATATTGGGAGTCCTTTTGTTGATCTCAATTTTAGTGAGATTGACAACCCTCCTCTTAGACCTAGGATTGATCTAGGCATTAAGGTTCGATTAACCTTGAGAGAGGTTGATAATCACCTTAATCTTAGTAATTAGGATCTCCAATATTAAATTAAGAGCTTCCTAATTAGGCACTTAGTATACTACAATTAGAAACTAAGTGTACAACCTAAACTAAATTAGAAATAGAAATAATAAATCAAAATAAAACTAAATATTAAATCAAATCTAAATTAAAAAGTCAACACAATAAGGTGAAAACTTAAGTTATCCTGGTGGACCCCACAAGACTTGCCTTGACCCCATTGGACAATGTGAGTCCAAGAAAATCCAAATTCAACAGAATTCAATAAAAACTTAAATCAAGTAAATCTAAATTCAAGCCTAAATTGAGTCAATTAGCATGGTCGACCCAATTGACCCTATTTAAGCTCAAAATTATTTAGGTATATAAAATTCAAATAAAATAAAAAATTAAATTAAATCAAACCAAAAGCATAAAAGCAATGTATAAATATAAACAAATATAAAACTAAATTCAGACATGATATAAAATGGCTAGCTAGATCATTTGACATAATTTGACTTATGTGGGCCCTATTAAGCCCATATAAAATTTAACTAGAATCAAATCAAATGAACTTGTATAAATGCTTAAAATCATTATATTATCTCATTTAAAATTAATCCAATCCCAATTTAAGCCCAATTTGGGTCCGATTTGGCCATTTAGGTCATTTGACTCAAATTAACCCATATGGACCCCCACTAAACCCAAATTGAATTTAATCAAAATTAAATCAAATTAAACTTACCTAAAAGCTTAAAGCCATTGAATCAACTCATTTAAAATTAATCTAAACTTAATTTAGGTCAAATTTGATCATTGGAACCAATTGAACCCAAAATGACCAATTAGGCCATTTGACCCAATTCAACTTATTTAGGTTAAATTGAGTTGACTTAGGCTTATGTTAAATAAAATTAATTAATCATAAATATTAGAAATAATTTAATTAATATAATATAAATCTAATACTAAATTAATTCGATAAATAAGATTCACTTAACTCAGCCCAACACAATTTAGGTTAAGTTGAGGCAACTCAAGTCTTAACCCAAAAATGAGTTTACTCACCTTCTCATACACACAATCCAATCAAAATTTTAGCTTTAATAAAAAAATGGCATGTCAAACATAAAATAATAAAGAAAGAGGGAGATGAGCATGAGGAGGAAATATAGATTTATTTCTCCACATTGGAGGGCATAGAGAAAAAAAGTGGGATTTTCTACCCACCTCTTTTCTTTTCTTCTTGACATACTAAGAACACACACACACCTTTTTCCAACTAGAAGAAAAACCTTTGTCCTCCCACTTATGCTTTCTAAGTTCAAGAGCCACCAATTTCTACCAACAGATAGTAGTGCACGATGGTCGAAAAATTCCATAAGGAGGCAAAGGAAGAGATTTGAGGAGATCTTCTAGCATCCACCGAACATGGGCTATGATTAGGTAATTTCTCTAAACTTTCGATCAACCATAGGTATTCGATCAACCAAAAGCTTCATAGGAGACCACTAAGAACCTGCATTGGTAGGGTTAGCTCCAGCTATTCCTAGACCACATAGATCCTAACCTAATTCTAGGCTTAAATTACATTTAAAATTTCAAAAATAAATACCTAAACCCTACAAAATAAGCGTTAGAAAATACACACAACATAACAACAATTATAATGCAAACATACAAGCTTAGCATTAATTGCCTGCCAAGCCCACCTATTCAATTGGGCTATGCTTAGGGACTTAAACATACTTACAAGTAAACAACATATATATATATATATATATATATATATATATATATATATATATATATATATATATATATATATATATATATATATATATATATATATATATATTATAGTAGTCCCTTTTAGCACAACCCCCCTATAGAAAATAGTGTTAGGCTAAAAAGAGCATCCTACCATCTAGAAGAGAAGACAAATAATCCCAGCCATCTAGTCTAAAATCTTACACCATAAAATAAGAAAAGTATTTCACATCACATCACAAAATATCATAGAACATCGACCTAACCTAAGTATAGGGTCAATGACCAAATAATCTAGTGTGTGAAGAAATGGACTTATGTAGTATGACTTTATTAGGCTTAATCTTAATTTAAATTTATTTTTTATTCAACATTTAGTTAACTTATCATTGGGTGGTTTCAATTTAAATGATTTTATTTATTTGTGATTTTATTTTTATTTCTAAGTTTGTCTAATATTAAGGTGGAATTTAGGTTTTAAAGAACTAAGAATGAAATAAGTCTCACTTTGGGTGGAGCACATTCTATTGAATATCCTAAATCCTAATAGAATGTACTTTCATCCATTTTAAATGGTCAAGCAAATATCCTTATCCTAATTAGCTTCTTCTGAATCCATTTAAATGATTTATTTTAATTTAAATTTGATTTGATAAATATTTTAATTTTTTCTTAAAGTTTAGAGTTTATGTAATCTAACCTTATTAAGATTTTAAGATTTCATTCTTGTTTTAATTCTTTTGCTTTGATTAATGTTTTTTTAGTTTGGTTTATTAAAATTTAAGATATTCTTTGAAATCTTGATTATCAAATGATTTCATTCATTTCTGTTTTATGTTTATTAGTATTTATGTTTATTAGTGTTTATGTTCATTAGCTTGAATGAATCCACTTAATCCATTTAAGTTGATATTGCTATTCAAGCTTAGTTTAAAAGGTTTTAATTTCATCATTTAAATGATTTATTATGTTTTCATTTTGAAACTTAAGAAAATTCATCAATTTATACATTCTTTAAGTTAATAGAAATTTTCTTTTAAGTGTTTTATTATTTCATTAAACCCTAAGTGCTTTATTAGATTCCTTAAATTTAGAGGGTTTGAAAACTTTTCTTAAGCGTTGTGATGTTAATAAAAAAGTTTTAAGTTGATTTTATGAATTTTTATAATTTTTGTAACTTTTTGATTTTTTATTTCATTTATATTGACCTAGAGATTAGAAATTCAACAACTTGTAATCCATAGGTTATTTGACTTTGATATTTTTATGGAAAGTGGGATTCCTTGCAAATTTAAGTTTATTAAAGTTTCATTCTATTAATATGTGTAATTTAGGACTAATTAAGTTTTAATTATTTTAATGAAACTTAAATTAAGCCTAAATTAGATAAAATTAATTAGGGGTTTTAATTATTTTGAATTCCTCTCTAGAAGATGCATCCATAGAAGGTTTATTTAGATTTATTGGAGTTTTGATTTATTTATTATGATGTTTTAAATTTTAGATTAATTAGTTGAATTAATTAATTCAATTAATTAATAAATTAGGTCATTTTAGGGTTTATTAGATTCTAGAGAATTCTAATGATATTTTTGGATTCATTAAGATTTATTATGATGATTCAAGTTGATTTTATAATTTTCCATGATTTTTTTAATTTACTATTAATTTATTTCATTAAATTAATAGTTTATGACTTAAAAAAAAATTGTATTTTAAGATTTACTTGCCAATAAATATTGATAAAATTATTTAAGTACTTCCGTTCAGTTACGTATTGCTTATTAAAGTTTGATTAAATGGATCAATGGTTTGTGTTTAATTTGAGTTTGATTATTTTTATTTAAACTCATATTAACCCAAAAATAACCAATAAAAATTGGAGATTTTGGACTTAAAGGATTCCTCTCACTGAGATGAATTGATATAGCTCTTTGCTTTTTATGGTCGAGTATTTTATTTTCTTTAATTTTTTGAAGTACTAGTAATTTCTGTAATTTTTAAATAAAGAAAAAATTGATTTTTCTATTTAATCCAGTCATGGCCACGTGGCACTGACGCAACGCTCTTTATCACATGGCCCGATGCCATTGGACTAGCAAGATCCATGTGGAGCCAGCTCAAAAAGCGACGGTCACATGAGATTCTTTATGACATTCTGATCTTCGATCGGGCTATCATGATTTCACCTGCGGGTCCCTATGTAGGACTTAATCAAATATTCGACTAAATCGTTGCCGTCCATTCATAACAGATAGAATGGATAGTGGTGATTTCGTCTCCTCCACTAGCAGTAAAAGCCGAGCACCGTCCGTTGAATCAGCTCGATTTCTGGTGATCTAGGTGGTGAAATTGTTTTTTTTTTCGATTGAAAAATGATCATGGATCGATTTGCAATTGATCCATGTATTTTGTTCTCGATGTAGATCAAATTTGTTTCATAAAGGGCCAACATGCAATAGGGTTGAACCCATACATCGCCGACGTCATTCCTCGGCAACCACTGTGCTTTGAGGACCTTTGCCACATTGAGGCGAAGCTATGTACATGATTTGGAGTCTCGCCTCCCTTTGGATCGGTGCTTCAATTAAGTCCCTCTTCACCTCAAGAGCATGTAGGGATGATTGGATTTATGAGAGGAAGTTCCTTTCCTTTTTGTCCATATATGGTCGAGAGCCACATATAAAAGGTTTAGGGTGGCCGGAATCTAGCACCGATGGTGAGACCACCGTTTGAGGGTCGATTTAGCTTCTATTCACCTCGTGAGTGTATTGGCATGAATAAAATTGAGTAGAGGAAGTATCCTTACTCTCTTTTTTATTTTTGGTCGTGAGCCGCTTCATGGAGGAGGCAAATTGGATTTGCCATGGTTGCCACATTTGGAGGCTAGCTCCAAAGGGTGGTCAACCCGATTGGGATTTAAATCATTAGATAAAGGGATGGATGAGGTATGGAGGAAAGAAATGGGATTTTGCTTCTTTGCATGTATTTCCCACCTTCTTTCCATGGATACACCTCATCCCTTATTATTTCACCTCACATAGCCTCTCTTGGTTTAGGCACCACCACAACACTCCTTTGGGTTGGTGGTTGACTGGCTAAATCAAACCAAGATGAATCATGGGTCAAACTCAGTCCATTTGAGTTGGATTTCGTGATTAGAATTAGTTTAATTCCATTTGAATTTAAATTTATTTAAAGTGATTTAACTATATTTATTTTTAATAATTGGTTTTAGATTTGAGTTCCAATTAGTGTTGATTATCCAATGGATAATTTTGAGTTCAATTACTCCATGCCATGTGAGGTTTAATGTGATTTGAGCTAAGTTTAGCTCTTTCGACTTAAATAGGTCAAGTTAAATTATTTAGTTTGAATGGTCTTTTAAGATTTAACTTTAGATTCAATTATGTTGATTTGATGATTTATGATGTTATAAATTGATTGATTTTCTTGGATTTTAAATTGATTTTTATTTTCTTTCAACTTGACCCATTTTGACTTCAATGGGTTAAGTTGAGTTCAATTGAGTCAAATGACTAATTTGACTCAATTGAGGTATGTTTAGACTCCAATCATGTTTAATCATATGTGTGGAATTATTTGGAGTGATTAATTTCATTTGGTTTGAAATTAACTTCAATTTTGACCCATTTAACCCAAATTGGGCTTAATGGGATAAGTTGGACTCATTTGGGTCAAATGATCAAATTAATCAAATTAGAACTAATGATTAGTTGGATTATATTTAATGATAATTTTTAAATGATTTTGGGTATTTGATTTGGATTGATTTCAATTTAATTTATATTTTGATTTAATAAAGTTCATTTGGGTTTATTTAGATCAAGTGATCTAATTAGTCCAAATAAAACTTTATTGGATTTAAATTTATTTGATTCATGTTTAAACATGTTCATTTTATAAATTTGAGTCTTTGGAATGATTTATTTTGGTCAAATTTTGATGAGTTGACCTTTGACTTGGTGGGACCCACATAAGACAACTTTATGTTAAATGGTTGACCAACTTTGACCTTCATTTGGATTTAGTTTTAAATCTATTTATATTTATGTAATGACTTTATTCATTACATTTGTTTTGATTTAATTTATTTTGATATTTATTTGAATTTCTTTGAGTTTAGGTGATTTTGAGCATAAGTAGAATAATTCAGTTAACCACTCTAATTATCTTATTTTACACTCAAATGGATTTAGATTTAAATTGGAATGTGTTTAATTCAATTTGTTTTTGTTGAGATTTGATTTGGGTTGAGTTCACCTAATCCTATTTGGTTAGGTCTACCTTAGAAGAATTCATTAGGTCACCAAGCATAGTGTCCTAAGTGTTTAATTAGGAGGCTTCTAATATAAGATTATGTGTCATAATTACCAATTTATGAATGATGTTAATCTCATCCAAAAATAAGGTCAATAAATTGACCCCCAATATATGTAGTGGACTAACTAGAGTACACTTCACATATTAGCATTGACCGAATTAGTCAACAACACTTCAGGCATAAGCTTGAAAGAATTAGTTTTGAGATCTAGAATTTAGAATTTGTTTTATTCAAAATTTACTTTGAATTTGATTGTGAAAGATAGGAAAAAAATGTCTGGATTTATTTTAATTTAGAATGATTCATTCTTAGAAACTTAGATTCACTAAGTTCTAAGAAGAATAGAAATATCAGTTGGAAAAGACTCAATGAGGAATCTAATCTTAACACAATCATGGTAGTTAGAGAGGATGCCTTCAAGGGATTTATTTTCATTCTAACTACAATAGATTTTCAATAGCCAATTTAGAAAGAAATCACTAGGTATCTTTCTAAGTGTAATAGCAATTGTTAAATGATTGACCAATTCTAAAGAGAGGATCTATAAGAAAACCCTAAAGTTTTCTTTTCCTAGAATGGATAACACTATGGATACTTAATCCTACCCAGAGGTAATAGTTGGAAAGGATGCCAATATGGATACTTACTCCTAACCAAACTTTTTGAATTTTAATCAGAGAAAGATACCATTAAGGGACTTACTCTTATATGGTTAACTGGTCTTTAAGGACTTGATTTCAACCTAAATAGCTGAGCTGAGGAAGAGGGGCTTTAAATAGCTTAATTCTTAATTCTCAAGATTTTATATAATAGGTAGGGGTCTATGGTGAAAATATGCCCACCTTCATCTATCCTTTTGAAGAGGATCAATGAAAATCAAAATATACGCCTGTTGGTTGGGACACCACGTAGATCCACATATGTTCTTATTCAGGTGATTGGGTACATCATCAAGAAATAGTGTACTATCTCGAGAGATAGAAGTCACTACCCTTTAATGGACCTAATCACCTCAATAAGGACTCCTAAGGATAATGAGTCTACATATGTACCAGAGATTCTTCTCCTACTTTACATGGAAAAGTAAAGCATGGTTTATTTTAAACCGGGTTCATTAAGTTCCCTATAGGGACAAGCCCCTACAGTTAATTTCATCCTAAAGAATGGGGATTCCTTAGAAAAACTCTCGATTAAGGTAAATAATTACTGTCTTTAAAGATTTCAATAGAAAATGACTATCAATTGATTAGTTCATTTTTGAAGATCAATTGAGATTAATCAAAGAGAGGGAGTTATTATTGAAGCCAAAAAATAAATATAAGTATGAGATGCCCACGATGCTAGGAAACCTAGCGAGCATCTCAAACTATCCTATAGCTGGGCTTTACATTTTTGAAATTGATTTAGTTTGTTTGAGTTATATTTTTTTATTAGAAATTTAGAACTTATGATTCCTTAACACAAGATTAAGGAAATGAGTAAGAGGTGAGGAATTATGCTTATGGCCCACAAAGGGGAGAAGCAACCTCAGAACTAAATCTAGGGAGCTTTGGCGAGGGCTGAAAGTACTTCCTAAATCTAGGGCGAAAATGAGAAATTAGTTTGCCTCTATAAGAGAGGACAAACCACCCGACTGTTTGGACTTACAACCACCTGGGGGTGGCCGCCAACTAACTCCTCCTATAAATTCATGTAGACAAGTCTTATGCTTATGCAAGATAGCTAGGCTATTATTTTTTTTAAAAAGAGACTAAGTCTTTAAACTTACTCCCTAAAGAGACTTGATCATGTAGGGACATGATTCAAATGACTTAAATCTAATGCAATTCATATTTCACTTTATTTTCATTTTTGGACAATTATTTTGACTCAAATAGGATTCATATGCTAATGCATGAGAAATAAAGTTATTGGCCAAAATCAACGAGAAGGGAGGAGATGTGTTTCCACCATGGCTCTCAAAGGTCAACCCAAGTTTCTCTGGCAAAGGTGGAAGCCCTCCAATCAAGAGTGAAATAAGATACTGTTGTGCATGATATTGTAAAAGAAATACTCATCAATCTAAGGGGTTACTAATTCTTTTATCTTGATTTTAAACCTAATATTTTGGAGAGGTTATGAATTCTTTATTTTTAATTTTGAGTTGTTAGATTTGGTAAAAAATTTATTTTTTTCCTAAGAGCCTAATCCACATCCAGGACATACATAAAGCAAGAAAGAAACTAGGAAAAGATGCCACTTAATGCAAAAGCTAAATAAATCATCAATCAATTTATAAAGCTAATCACAAAAAGAATAAAAGGCTGTTATGGTCAGGCACTACTGTACAAACCCGAAAATAACAAATTAGGTAGCCAGGCTATACCCTTATACAACCCAGATTATAAATGAATTAAATTACAATTAATCAAGGAATTCATTGTTATGGGGGTCTTTAAGTTCATTTCTTCTTTCTTCTTTGGTTCCTTATTTTGGATGGTTGGAAGGTGGATGCTCCAAGGCTTTACATGGTGCAAAAGATAGGATCTTATAACCAATGTTCATCTTAATCCCCATAATAATCATTACAAAATCCTAATTGCACAAATTTATATGAAAATAAAAAGAATGAAAATCTAACTAACACACGCAAAATTAGCTAAACAAATCACACAAATCCCAAGCATGTATATTGGACTTATCACCCACACATGGGTGACTAAGTCCACTTCTATTGGATTATGCTTAGGGGTATAAGCACCTACAAACAAAGCATTTATATTTTAATTACAACACCCCATAAGCACAATTCCCTGCAGAAAACAATGGTTAAACTAAGATCACCCTACCATTCATTCTAAGAGCATACATCCTAACATCCAGTCTAAAACATATATCATAAAATAAAACAAACATCAAACCATGCACCGCCCTAACTTAAAGCTAGAAGTGGTGACTTAGGTTAATGTGTGTGCTTTGAAGGTTTGTGTGGTATGCTTAGCTATGGCTTTAAGTTCAAATTTTCTAAGTGAGAAAACATGTTCAACTTAGAGGAGGGTTTCATTTAAGTTGTTTAATTATTTTGGGTTGATTTTATTTCATGTTTTGATTAAGTTCAAGTGAATCCTATAATTAATCACAAAGTTATAAAGAGAGGGAAAGAGAAGAGAACTTCTCTTTCCTTCCCTAACCTAAGTAATTTCTAAAGTAGGTTCACATTTTAGTTTTGTTTAGTGAATGTTTTGATTAAGTCTTTTAATTAATCCTAAGTTTAGATGAACTCTAAATAAACCTATTTAAGAAGAGAGGCATTTTAAGATTAAATAAAATGAACTAAATTCACAAAATAAACATCATTTCATTTCTTTCCCAACATGTATAACATGCATATGAACGAATCCTAAGCATATCTATACACACAAATGAGAATATTTAACACACTTTATAATGCATGCTAAGTAATTCATTTAAGGAAATTTGGAAGTTTAAGATGAATGATTTTTCATTAAGTAGAAAAGGGTTTCTTATCCAATATTCACATGCACACATGAAAGTAAGAAAGGCATAAATGAGTACAACGCCATTATTAACCAGAGGTGTAAGGTACACGACCTACTTAGGGCTACTTAAAGCCTCACAAGGTTTCAGACTAATATACCACTTTCCTTAAATACAAACATGTACAAAAAGAAATGAATGAATGGAAGAAAGATGCAAAAGTTATATTAGTTGATTCATTTTGTTTATGCCATTTATGTGTACAAGCATAGGTAACCCTTCTTAAGTGATAGCATAGGAATGAGTTGGATATAGAATTAGGTAAGTGTTAGATTCTTTTCAAATGAACCATACATCTTACCAAATCCTATTCAAAATTATACTAAAAGAGAAGAGAAGAAAAAGCTATGCTAAGCACATCTTTAAATTCTCTCACGTGCAAGCTTATAATTAAAATATAAGTATCAAACATTCAATTTTAAGCATTTGATTTATATGTTTTGAAAATAATTTGAATTTAGTAGTGATAATAGCCACTCATATTTTTTTACTTTAGCCAACACATGAACATTTGACATAAAGTAAACAATTTCATTTTGAATTTGATTTTGAAAAATATGGATGCATGAAACCATATGACATACAAATTTAACATGTTGTGGAAAGAATCAAAGCAATGAAAGCATGTAAACACATTCACTTTAATTAAATCCTAAAGATAATCTTATGAAATAAGAAAGCTTAAAATAAATCAAAGTGTATTCAATGTGATTTTTGTTTGGTTTTAAGTTTGATTTAATTTTGAAAATGTGGATTGAGTTTTTGTTCCTAACCCATTCCCCATGTGTTTGATATTTTGTTTAATTTTAGATGATTAGATTCATTTTTATATATTAATTAAGGTATGAATTAAGCAAGTTAATTAACCCTTACTATACCACCTTAGCATAGTTAACCAAGTAATTATGAGCCAATGAGATGACATAAAAACTCACAAGGAATTTAAACCTGCAATGCACCTAGGAAGAAAAAGGGCCTAATGCAATTTGGTTCAGGATTAATGGTTAATTAAGCTAAAGGGGTTTAACTTAAGTAATTTCAAAACACCCCTATACACATATGAATTGGGCTTTGATTTTCTTAATTGAACTTAGGCTCTTGAACACCTAAACATCTACCCAAAGTAGATTAATTAAGTTTTGGAAGTTTTATAAATTTAGAAATTAATTAAAGGAGTAATTAATGAATTAACCCTTAATTAAGAGAGGATTAAGGAAAGAAATGGGGGTTTAGGGTATAGCTTGGGAGAAATACCCCAAAATTATTTCTTAAGCCTCCTATTCATTGGATCTAACCTTAATCAACTCCAATGAGGGATTATAACACTAATCTAAACCTTAATTATCCTTAATTACATTAAGAGAGTAATTAAGAAATACACTTGAAATTCCCCCAATTAGGCCTTAAATAAATCCCAAAAAAATTAAAGAGGTAGAGGTCATCCCCTAAAACATACCCAAGAAGTCTGGGATTAATCAGAGAATTAATTAAGAAGTAAATAGCAAAATAAGATTTTTATTAAAACCTAAAATCAGAGAAAAGTATAATTTAAAATCCATTGAAATTATTTTTAAAATATTCTTGGTTGAATTATCTTTCCATATAAATTTACCTCATATTTTTTTGAATTTTATTGAAGGATATGAATTTTGAAAGTTAGATTAATTAAGAATTATCTTTCCATATAAATTTACCTCATATTTTTTGAATTTTATTGAAGGATATGAATTTTGAAGTTAAGATTAATTAATTTTAAATCCTAACTAATCTCCCCTCGACGACGCAGCGGCAGCGATGTGCTTTACACGCACGTCGCACCATGAGGGTACTTAAACATGTCATCGGTGGCGGCGGCCGATCGATTTGATCCATCGTTGATCAAGGATCATGGGATCATCACATGTTTTAAAAGGATCAATAATTTAATGGATGGAGATCGTCCATGATCTAAGGGAAGATCACAGGCTTCGATTGAGCTTGGTTGGAATGAGATTGTACCCACACCATCTAAGCACAATTACAAACCTATCAATGATGGATTTTCATGCCATGACATTTCTTTCAAAGGACCAACACTCTAAGCTAAGTGGTGGAAAATTCCATACCGAGGTGATCACCTGCTCGAGCTTGATGAGGTAGCTTTTAGTGGAAGAAGCCCTATTGAAAGTTTCAAGCCTTGGGGTTGAGTAGATCTCCCTATGGAGCAACACCACTTGATCCCCTTTGCTACTTTGATCCAATTCACTTCATCCTTGCTTTGGGAACTTGAGGGAATGCTTAGGTACACTCGACTTGATCCCCTAAGGGAGTGTGCAAGAGGAATTGGAGTGGATTTGAGTGAAGAGGAAGTTGAATATTGAGATGAGCTCCCCTATTTCCTAAGGAAGAAAATTGAGAAATGCTATCTCAAATCCTTCTTAGAAAGCTTAGGATTGCTCTCTGATGTTTCCTAACACTCACTAGGGCTCAATCAAATGTGAGGATGATGAATTCAAATTGAATTAGGGGGAGTATATCTCTCCCTATGGCAATCGGATGGTCGAGCCTTAGCTTGCCATTTTGATCCAATTGACCATATGTGAGGGGTTGTTTAGGCTGTTAGATCTTTGCACATGGTCAGTTTGAGGTCTTGAGTGGATCAATAACCTCCCATGTGCTTCAAATTGGGTGGAAGGAGGATTTTGAATTAGCCAATTTGAGTTAGTGGTCAGGTTTGGCCTTGGGTCCATTTGGGTTGGCCCAAACCCATTGGGTTGGGTGCACCATTTTTTATTGGGTCCACTTGAGCTATTAGGAAGGTATCAAGTTGATATGAAGAGGGCTTGACCAAATTACCCATGGATTAGACCAAAATTTGCCTTATGGCCTAGGGGTAAAATGGTCATTTATTTATTTTTCAATTTGGATATGTTGGGTATGTGGAGAAAATAGGTTGGGCCAAGTTTATTTGGAGTTCATTTGATAAGGTTTGGCTCATGTTGACCCATTTAGGTCAAAATGGGTCAACTTGGGTCAAGTTGACCAATTGGTCAAATTGGGTCAAACCAAGGGGGGTCAAGTTCATATGACCATTTGAAATGTTTTGGTGGCTTTGGTTTGATTCAATTTGGTTTAGTTTTGAATTTGGCTCATATGACTTCATTTAGGTCAAATGGGTCAAGTTGACCAATTTGACCCATTTGACCTATTTGAGCTAGGTCAAGGGTAGGTTTTGGTTTGGTTAGTCATATGGAGTGGATTGGTATCTTTGTTTCCAATCAATTTTGGTTAAGTTTGAATTTGGCTCAACATGACCCTTTAGGTCAAGTTGGGTCTAAGGTCAATTGGGCTAGGTTGGGTCTAGTTGGCCAATTGAGGCTTTGGTCAAGTTCAACAAGTGATTTGGAATGAACTTGACCCATTGGTTTCAATCAATTTGGCTTAGATCAAGTTTTGACACATTTTGACTTTTAGGTCAAGTTGGGTCAAGTCAAGTGATAGGTTAGGTTAGGCTCAAATGTTGACTTGGTCAAGTTCAAACATAGTTCATGAATGAACTTAGATCAATGGTTTCAATCAATTTGGCCTATGGTGGATTTTGGCTATGTTAGGTTTCATTTTGGGCTAAGTGTTGACTTGGTCAACCCTTAGGTTTGACTTAGTTTGATTGATTTGATTGATTGATCATCCATGATGATTGTTGATCATGATGAGAGGCATTGAGTTTGATTCAATCCAATTTGGTTAGGATTAGAATTTGGCTCATAAGGTACTTTAGGTCACTTTGGGTCAAGTGAGCCTAAGTGGGTCAATTGGCTTGGTCAAAGCTTGATTTGAGTTTGATTGAACTTGTATATGGACTTATGATTGAAATATAAATCCATTTGCAAATGGTTATGAGTCAAATGGATTTTGATCCATTTGACAATTTCATATTCAAGGAAGAACATGAAGGATTTTGGTTTGATTTTGAATTGATTTTGATTTGATGATTGAAGTTTGTATTTATATATGAATTCATGATTGTAGGGTTGATTGAATCATGAAGAAGGAAAATCAAAGTTTGGCTTGATTTGAAGTTGATTTAGCTAAGTTCAAGATTTTGACTTGAAAGGCTTAGGTTGGATTTTGAGTGGATTTGAGTTTGATTTTTTGGAATTGTTTTGATTGTTTGAATTTATATTTATTTATATATAACGAATATAAATGAGAATATAAATGGATCATGAGAAAATTTCAAGGATTTGAAGTGATTTGATCATGATTTAGGCTAAGTACATTAAAATAGAATTTAAAGGATTTAGGAAATTTTTGGTGTTTGAAGTTTGAATTTTTGAATTTGGTTTGATTGATTTATATTTAAATTTTATTTATATATGTGAATATAAATGAGTTATGAGAAAATCCCATGAGTTTGTATTGGTTTGAATATGATTTAGGCTAAGTCCATTAAAAGGGAACTAAGGACTTAAGAAGGATTTTAAATTTCGCATTTAATTTTTGGATTTGATTTGATTGATTTATATTTTTATTTCATTTATATATGTGAATATAAATGAGAATATAAATGAGTTTTGAGAAAATTTCATGAGTTTGAATTGATTTGATCATGATTTAGGTTAAGTCCTTAAGGAAAAACTTAAAGGAATTAAGAAAATTTTTAGATTTGGAATTTGATTTTTGAGTTTAGTTAAATTGGTTTCAATTTATATTTCATTTATATATGTGAATATAAATGAGAATATAAATAATTTATGAGAAAATCTCATGAGTTTGAATTTGTTTAGATCATGATTTTGGCTAAGTCCATGAAGGAGAACTTGAAGGACTTAGAAAAAATTTGTGAATTGATTTTAACTTTTGAATTTAGTTTGATTTTTTTTGAATTTATATTTCATTTATATATGTGAATATAAATGAGAATATAAATGAATTATGAGAAAATCTCAAGGATTTGATTTAGTTTGGATCATGATCACTGCTTAAAGATGATTAAGGACTTAGAATTTCATTCATGGGTTTCAAATGGATTTCAATCATGTGGCATTAATTTGAGTTTGAGAAAATCAAATAAGATTGATTTGAGTTTGACTTAAGGAAGGAAGGTGAGGTGGTTCAAGCTAAGGGTAATTTTCTTAACACCCCAAGGCATGTCCTATTCTATGGCTAACTCTTCTAAGTCTAGGTTGAGTGTCCACCTTCAAGATGTGCCTTGACTAAGGAATTAAAGTCTAAGAGAGTCCATGCCTAAGATGGAGGTTGAGAGCTCATTCTAAAAATGAGGTCAATAAAGGACTCAATAGGTGTGGTGTGATTGAGAAGGAACACCACGTATTTAGTGTTGGCGAAATGATCAACAACACCAGAAGATCACAAGCACTAATAGAAACAATCTATCCTTAACCCAAGGTGTAGAAATAATCCAGAGCTTAGTGCAATGTGGCTCTACTTATGTCAAGGACATAAGAGAGAGAGAGAAGAATCCACTAAGAGATAGAGTGTGAACCTTCCACTAGGGAAGTAGGTTCAAGTCATCGCAAAGGACTTGATCCAAATAGAGTGCCCGTAGGGCATGGGGCCACTAAAGGCTTAATCCAACACCCTGGAGATGATGACATGGCTTGTCATATATCCAATTAGAATTCAGTGTCCAACTCAAGGAGAAAGCGTGGGGACTCACATGTGCCAAGAGTGGTGTATCCTTTGGGTGATCATGTCGATAGGACATCAAACCTAAGGTGCCTATCGGTTTGCAACAATCAACCTAGGAAGAAAGCTAGGGGATTGACATCCTCCTATAGCAAAATTGATTGTTGGGATAGTCTGTCATCAGCTCGACAGGTGCTATCCGACTTAGGGAGACTATTGAGTGAATGCCATTGGGGGACTTATATCAACTCTAAAGTAGTGAAGAGGAAAGGAGCCTCTGGGGGACTTATCCTAAACCTCAAATATACTCAACCTAGTTCATGCATGATGGCTAGTTCAAGCACGGGGGACATCTCTAGAAAAGTAAACATGGTAGCTTACTGGTTATTTACCATACTAACAAGGTACTCATTGGTTTGTAATGGTCAAGTTAGGAAGGAAGCTCATGGACTCACATCCTCCAAATAAATGACCACTGGGGACTTACATCTCCTTAAGCAATGGTTGTTAGTGCATGATGGCTAGTTCAAGAAGAAAGTATAAGGACTCACATCTCCTTATGCAAAGTCAACATGAGGTAGCTTTCTGGCTGGGCAGTGAAGACTACCATACTAACAAGGCACTCATTGGTTTGCAATGATCAAGTTAGGAAGAAAGCTCAGGGACTCACATCCTCCAAATAAATGACCACTGAAGTGACATACTAGTGAGGTAGCATGTCCGACTATAAGAAATGAGTGCCGGAGGCTTGCTCCCACATCAAAGTAGTTTGAGACAAAAGATTAGTGTTTATTTTTGTGCATGTGTTAAAGAGAATATGACACCTCTGAGGGACTCTTACACCTACGTTAAACACACTAGGGGTTTCAATGAAATGATGCCATAGAATGGAAAAATGGATTCCCACCAAGAAAATATGCCCCTTGGGTTCTCTCACACCTAACTTAGTTGTGCTAATTGAAAAAGGATGCCTCTCGAGTTCTCTTACACCTATTCTAATAGCATCAGGAGATTATGTTTGTGTTGTGAAAGAGGGATATGATGCCACTAGGGACTCTTACACCTACCCTAGACACGTCATGGCAGATTCACAAGATAAGCAAATAATGCTTTGAAAGAAGAGAAGATTTGATGAATGGAATCAGATTTTTGTTCTTTTTATTAATGATTTTTTCAACATGATTTATTTTATGGGTAATATTTCTTTAGATAGAGCCTATTAATTGGAAGCATCGGGTGTTCCCCTTTACACTCAATAAGCTGATAAGATCCTCTTTGGTAGGCCTTCTCTATGACATAGGGGCCTTCCTAAGTGGGTTCAAACTTGCCTCCCATCTTTTTGACCTTGGTCTCCTTAGGGCTAACAAGTTCTCCTACTTGAAAGACCTAGGAGGCGGAGCTTGTTGTGAGCTTGAATCATTTTGGCATAACTCGAGGTTTTTGGCACCATAGGGTGACTCTCCTCCAAACCTTCAAGCTCTTCTAATCGTAACTTTGCATTCTGATCTGTAGTGATCTTGTTACCCAATGCTATCCTTAGTGATGGGAGTTGAACTTCTAAAGGTAGAACGACTTCGGACCCATACACTAAGGAAAATGGGGTGAGTTGAGTTGAGTATGTGGCGGTAGCCCATAAGCTTCAACCAAGCTCGTTCCTATCATTTGTTGTCAAGAGTCTTCTATTTCACGGATGAGAGTTTTGTTGAATGCTTTCTAAGCCATTTGCTCTAGGGTAGTAGATGGTGGAGTATCTATCTACTATGTCTTAGCTATTGATCTTCATTATTTTGAATGTAATACCATTATCAGATATAATTCATCGAGGCACCTTGAACCTATATATGATATGGTTCTTGAAAAACTAAAGCACATCTTGGTGATCTCTCGAGTGGGATGGCTTTACTTGGAAAAGTAGTCGGTGGACTAAGATGAATCGATGCCCCTTGGAAGGAGGATCGATTAGACCACAATGTTGATACCCAACACTTGGCCATGAGGCCCATGTAGGATGTAGAATGTTGAGTGGCTAGTGGAGGACTACATAGTGTATGTGACACTGATGGCATCTTCAAGCTACATCGATGCAATCTGTAATCATCGAAGGCCAGTAGTATCCTAGTCTCTTGATCTTCGTCTTTATCTACAGACCAAATTGATGTGCTCCGTAAAGACCTGAATGTACCTAAGTTACAATGCCATGAGCTTCATGTTTATCTAAATAATAACCACATTTGGTCAAAGATAGTGCAGGTGCCATCAACAGAGTGTAGAGAGCTCTGTTTTCACGATGTGATTTTCTTGAGTAGTTTATTGGTGTTCAAGTAATCTATGAATGGTTGCCTCCAATCCAGCTTCTTGTCCATTTTTGGCAACCTCCCTCTCAAAAGAAAGTCTCGATGAGTTCAACATCAATAAGGATGTCTATTTTTAATCCTTATTGAAATGGACTCATCTTGACATGCAATTATTGAGTTTGGCATCTACTGATTCTCTACTGGGGAACCTTGTAGATGGTGACTTGAGAATTTGGGCCAAACTTCATGGTATACTGTAGTAATGATGAAGCTTGGGTTTGAGAACCGTAGGACGACAATCGGTTGATGACGAGAATCCTCAAATATGTTGATGCTCTTGACACCAATAGTGATGGCTAACTCGGATCGGCAATCAAAGCCTCATACTTTCTTCATTGTTGGTGGGTTGGAAAGATAGTATGAGAATCTCATCACATCGGTTTGGGTTAGAAGAACTATTCTACCCTCCTTTGGAGAATAGATCGGTGCTTCACCTTTAGAAAAGGCGCACCATCAAAATACATCTCCCCATGGCGGTTGTTGGCCTCCCTAAGTTCATGATTTGTTCATCGAGAGATTGTCACTAAGCGAAGAATTAGCGAAGTGGGTGTCTTTGCTAAGAAATGCTAGTATGTCCTTTTACCATGAGGAGGAATGTGATATCAATCTATGAGAGTATCATGGACCATGCCAAACATCGGATATGTTGGCGTGTGAGGTACTATTGTGGATTTGTTTGGGAGATCAAGTTCACCTTATGAGAAAGCATATAATAGCTTTTGAGAAAGCAAAGATTAAATGTTTCTCAATAGGTGGATAGTTTCTTCTAGGAATAAGATGATGGCGAGGTAGTAGAAAGTTCTCTTCCCTTCATCTTTGGCTTGGCCAACAAAGTGAGAGAGTTATCCAATGCGGTGTTGAGGATGAGTGGCTTTGCAGGGTAGGGGCTAGAAGCGGCTTCACCAAATCTGCTTGATGTCTTCAAAGGCATGACACTTATCATCCCACTTGAACTTGGCATCCTTTTTGAAATGGTTTGCATCTCCGATAGGTTGGAGATAAAGCATCTTAGATATGATCATCCTTGAAAGGATCTTGAGTTGAGTTAAACTCTTAGGAGGTGGCATTTCTAAGATAGCTTTAATCTTTTCAGGATCTATTTCTATTCCCAGTGTCGAACAACAAACCCAAGGAATTTTCCCGAAGCTACTCCGAATGCACACTTATGGGGATTCATTTTGAGGTTATATTATCTTAACCATTCGAAAACTACTCTCAAGTCAAAGAGATGGTCTTCTCTTGACTCTAGATCATCACAGCACTCCGATGATGGATGAGTTCATTGAAGATTTGAGTCATGGCCCATTGGATGTATGTAGCATTTTTTAAGAAGAAAGGCATGACCCTATAAGAAGATTCGATCGGGGTTCAAAAAAATAGTGTTTCTTTCATCTTAGAGACATCTTGATTTGGTTATAGCGGATGACCCATGAAAGAGAAGGCGCATGAGATGAGGTAATGTCCACCATTAATTTATAGGAAGAGAAACTCATCCTTAGGACATGCCTTATTTAAGTCCCTAAAATCGGTATATGAATTTGGCCATTCTTCTTCTTAATGGATGACACTAGCTAACCATGTAAGATATTTTTCTTCCGATGAAACCATCGATCTTTCTTGACTTGAAATGACTGTTGTTCAATTTCTAATTACATAGGAGCTTGCTTAATAGGTAGCATTAGGATCTATTGCTAGCTTGTGGATTGCTACATTAGGAGATAATCTAGGCATTTCTTCATAACTCCATGCGAAGCGATTTAAACTTCAATAGCCTAACTAAGTCATTGGTTTCTTCTTCATTCAATGTGATGTATGTGGATTTTCTTCTATCCCGAGGTTGATTTCTTTAAGCTTGTATATTGTTGAATGAATCTCCTCTTCAAATTTTGGCGGTGCCTCTTTGACTTGGAGATCATCTAGATCATTTGAGGTTTCTAAACACACATTCTCATAAGAGTTGGGGTTGTGTGAGAAGAAACTATCAAACTCCAAATTATTGGCAATAACTAAGAAGTAATCTTCGTCATCGACTGGACCCATTGTATCAAATCCTAGTCCTGCACTTGATTGTGCTTCCCTGCCTGTATTGTTCCATGGCTTTTCAAAGTACTTTGACTGTGCTTGGACCATGAGGAACTAAACCTTTATAAGATTTATGAACACAAGGTGTGTAAAAGTCAAATGGTAATTCCATTAATTCTTTAAAAGTATCCTCCTCAAGCTCTACATCAACTTGACTTGAGGATGATGATCCCAAAAGAACTTTCTTCATGTCATTGGAAGACTTAGGGACTTTTAACTACTAAACCTTCAACTTTTAGATGTAAGTGAGGTAAGCTAAGGTTCTCAAGCTGCCTAATAGTTTCACATAAACCGATTTGAATACTTTGCTTTGCTTGAGGCTGGTCTTCATCTGTATAGATCAAAGTCACCTCAATGGAACTGGAGAGGGGTTGGGCATACTAATCACATTAGACTCATCCGAGATGGATTCCAAGTCTATGTGAATAGTACTCTATGAACTGGAACATGACCTCTATTGGCGCCAAGAGTCTCCCTCCTCAGCGCCTCATTTCTACCTCGCACTGGAGGTTGAGCCATCCACACACATATATGATGGAATGAACTGTGGGTGGAATGTGATATGGATCTATTTCTTCTTCAATTCCCCTTTCTTGTTCACTTGGACTTTTATTTTTCTTTTCATTTTCTTTTTTATCTTTTCTTTTCTTCATTTTTTTTCTTTTATTTTGCATTTGAATTTTGTCCAAGTTGAGAAAGGGTGTTTTGAGGAAGATAGTAGGTCGCATCCTCATAAATCTTAACCTCTCTGAAAATGGCTTTTCATCTCCATTGAAACGATATTCAATTCCATCTTTTCTAAACTTGATGCATTGATGGAGGGAGGATGGAATGATCTTGTTCTAATGTATCTAAGGTCTACCAAGCAAAGCAGTGAACAAAGTATTCAAATAAATAATATAAAACTTAGCTTCAGTCTTCCAGTCACCTATCTCCAAAGGTAACACTACAGAACCTAAAGTCCACTCACCTTGTTCATTGAATCCTCTCAACATCATCTGATCTCCTCAGAGTGTGGAGATGTCAATCCTCAAATAGGCAAGGGTCTTTAGACTCATAATATTCAATGATGCACTTGAATCCATGAGAACACAGCAAGTTGAACTATCCATGTCAATGATGTAGAGGGCGGTTGCTCCAAGTCCCCAGAAGAAGGTCTTCATCTGAAGGTGATCCTTGAGCTTCTTTTTGTATAATGTGCTTCCTCACCTATAGGTTAGCTGAGCTAAGCATATTTTAGGATCAAGGAGGGACTTGATCAGTGATTCCCTCATCTCTTTGGATAAGATAATGGCATCATATATGCTTAGCTTAGATGACAACTTTCTTAGATGAGAAAGGACATTATAGTCCACCTTAGGCTGGGGTTCTAGAAGCATATCCAAGGGTGGAGCATCCTATGGAAGGGCTTCTCGATCTTTTGTACCAATGACTTGTTTCCCTCTATCCTGAGGTGTTATCCTATGAGGTAGAACCTTGCCACTACGGAGGTTGACTTCGGTGATCTCTTATGGCGGTAATGGAAGGTTCTACTTGCACATGCTCACTGCTTCCTATGGGACCCTCAATGATGATTCCAAGTCTATCTCAAGAGGTGAACCCTATTGAGTAAGAAAGTCTCTCGAAGAGAAGATTAGAATTGTTATAGTTATTTTGACTTGAAGAGTTATCATTAGGAATAGAAGAAGATAACCCATTAGAAGTGACACATATGTAATTCAAACTAGCTTTATTCTTCAATTTCTTGGAATTGTTTGGAGGTACAAAGTAGAAATCAAGTAAAGTGAGTGGGGTAAGGGATTTTTAGCCATTGATACAAGTTCTAATAGTAGAAGGTAGAGCTATAGAAGAAGTCATTATGTGGAAGCTGCATTATAGGTGGAGGCGGACCAGGTGGTGGCTAATGGGCTATCCGGGGCATGCTACTTCTTTGCTGCTCTGAGCTCCCCTTTCTTTGAGGCAACTTGCAAACCTTCCTTAATGCTGGAGGTTTGAGTTGACTCAGGCACCTACAAGGAAAGCTTCTTGATCTTCTAAATGATCTTCTTAGAGGTTTTGGATAAAGAAATATCCCAACCTTCTTTGATTTTGGTAGGATCACATGTATCCCCAAGGATTACCCTAATGGAACTAGATGGTTGTTCCAAAAGGTATTCCTTTGGGATAACTACAACACCAATCTTGAAGCGTGTTCAAGCCGGTCCTTGAATGTAAATCCTCCAAAATGGCTAACATACGATGGTGGTAGGGCAAAGTTTGGATCATGACTTTTGCCTACTTCCTCTGGTCTCTAGGCTCAGGTAGCTGAAAATCAGGCTTCTTTAAGAGATTCTTAAAGATCTTCCTGATTACCTCCCTCTTAAAAGAATAAGGTTTGTTTAACTTATCTAAAAGAGTAGGTGGACCATAGCTACTTGGCGTGGGTATGCATGTCATTCTTTGGTGGTATGGTGAGGCGGTTGTGGAGGCTGCGGAGAGGTGGTAGGGCTACCTTGGTGGTGGAAAAGGAGGTGGAGGCTGCTGAGGTCATGATCTCTCAGGATAATCTCTAGCTAGCTGCTTCCCCTTATCTACCATTATTACTGCTCATGGTTTCTTCTCGTAGACCTTTTGTGGCTTCTTAGGAATTGAAAAGGCAATGTTTGGCCTCTCCTTGTAGTAGCATCTTGTTGATTAGCTTCTCAAATGTTGATAGTAGCTTAAGCATGAAGGACATGGATATTCTCAGAATCTCAATGACATCTTTGTTCGGTTAGTGGTTCACACTTCATACTCGGTTACCCCATCGAGAATATAATCAACAAGGGACTCACGAGTGTTGTTGTGCTAGAGATCACCTATAATAATCTTTGAGCTCAGCAAACCTCTTGATGAAGAGTTCTCTAACAAATATCCTTACTAAACCATTGGCAGTTCACCAATCAAAGCAATGCTGGCTACTAACAAAAGGAGAAAAGTGCATCATTGCCACGTTGTACAATAAGTGCTATGTGTGCTTCCTTGGGTTTCCATCAAAAAGGAAGGTGACACAAAACCCTTGGGATATTGGATAGCATCAAATTCCTCAGTAGGGTCTACCCTTTGGAACAAATGATCCTCCCGGGCTTGAGCCAATGCTTCCTTCACTTACTGCTCAACCATGGATTTTATATCTTTTCCCTGTATGGAGGTACTTTCCACTACCTTCCTATACATGCTAGTGCTACCTTGCTCAGCGGGAGGTAATGTCTTGGCTGGGTCCAAGACATTAACTCTTGTGTAGTAGGATGAACTAATGGGGCTTGTTTGAAGCCTTGCTACTAACAAGTCCTCTAACTATCGCCATCATCTATTTGCTCATCCTTCTTTCTGATGTTGGAGGTGTGATGATGTGTCTTTTGATCAACCTCATCACCTTCCATGGCTTGTTGTTCCCAAGAAGAGATCCTCATGTCTTCCATGCAGACTCGTAAGTCTCAACAAGTCATCTTCATTGGGATCGGCGACTTTCTCTTCATCGACCAATCATACCACAAAATCTCTTCTTTTCCATGAAATAATGTGCCACTATCTCATCTAAAGAATTATCCATCGAAAGTACAAATAATCTAGGTGATGATCATTATCGTGCACCGAGAACCGGACCTCACACGGAGTCAATCCTATATACTGTCTAGATGACACTCGGCATTAGCATGAGAGGGGTGACAATCTAGGATGTTCCACTATCATGTATATGGACTATCATCATCCACTCGAAATAACTATCACCATCTCCACATCCTCTGGCGAGTTGGTGAAGGATGACCACTATGCTTTGGGGTCACTCTCCTTCACCACTAGGGCGAAGGTCAGCGGGCTCGACCTTGCCATAATAGGTGGTGTGGATGGGGTAGGATCCCTCGAGATCACCAGCAGGTGCACTTCTCTGGATATGGCCTTCATGGCCTTTGATGGAAGGAGATGTTTGACTCATGGTGATGGCGGATGAGGGGTGCGGTGGGAGAACCATTGACTCATGCAGGGAATCCTCCCATGATGACTAGTCTAGTAAGTAAGATCTTTGTTATGAATTGGCATGGGTAGCAACAATTAGAAAACAAGTCGGGCTGAACCTCGCCTCTCCCTCGTGATGTGATGTATGGGCCTCTCAAGCCCTCTCTCGGATATGCTTCCACACTATGGTGGATGATGGATCAGAGATCAAACTAAGCTCCAGACTCTACAGCTGTAGCTCACAGCATGTAAAGGCGGTCAGAGGATCTGACCTCTTGCTCCAGTAATTGCTGATGCTTCTGTGGAGGTGATGAGTGAATCCTCCTAACATCCTCTTTGTCAGACCTAGAGAGAGGATAGAACTGGTTTACTGTAACCAATGGTGAAGTAATAATGAGAAACTCTCTGGCAGGCACCCTCCATCTCCAATCCTTGTGATCCGATCATGCTTGATTCATATCTTTATTTCCTAGTAGGATGGGAGGTAAGAGCAGACCCATACTCAAAAGTAGGGAGGCAAGCCAGAGGAGCCTTACCCTTAGAGAATGCGGATGAGAGGGTGCTAGCCTCTTGGGGAAAACATGAAAATGGGACATATTGGCTGGGGCTGCATGGTAAATCATATGGCGGTGAGACTTGACACTTTCCTCTTCGGTGAGGAGATCAATCAGGTAGATCAATCTTGATGACCGGTCACCATGGTCTACTGGACATAGTGAGGGAGTGCACAGTAATCTGCTCCCTCAAATCCCTACAAAAGTGGATGGTGTATGGTCCAATGGAAGTTGGCCCAGCAAAGCCAAATCCCATGAAGTGAAAATGAACTTCTGAGAGGCCATCTGAAACAATAAAAAGACTAAAACATGTACTGTAACTAATAGAATCTATAATAGAAAATGAGTTTGTATTAGATTTATGTCTTTATAGATTTTTGAATTGAAAATTTGAACCACATCCAACAACTTGGAAGTGTTAAGTGGGGTTCAAATAGATTTGAAGATTTGATTGAAGAGGAATTTTGAATATGAATCAACTTCATAAATTTAGGTATGTTGAAATATGGATTCAAAATATTTTAGAAGGATGCTTCCATAGGTTTATGTTTATTTGAATTTGAATTTTTTATTTGAGGACCCTTTCTTTTAACAAATTTGGGTATGTTAAAGTAAGGGTCAATTGATTTTGTTTTGTTTGATGATTTTGGAATTTAGAAATTTGGGTATGCTAAGTGAAGTAAAAAATGATTGTTTCTTTTGTGATTTTTTTTATTTTGATTTTGAAAATTGGAATTCCCACAAATTTAGGTATGCTAAGTGAAGAACTCAAGTGTGTTTTGTTTGATTTTTTGAAAATAGGATTCTTAGCAAATTTAGTATGCTAAGAATCCTAAGTGTTTTGTTTGTGCTTTGATTTTTGAAAGAGTAGGTTCCTTAGCAAATTTAGGTATGCTAAGGAAATCTTAAGGTGTTTCATTTTTGTTTTGATTTGATTGAAAGTGGAGACGTTACTTTAGAAAATATGGTATGCTAAGGATGAAGTCCTACTTATTTTTGTGAAATGGAAATTTCACTTAGCAAATTTGAGTATACTAAATGTAATTCCAAATGGTGTGTTCAAAATTTTTGATTTAGTTTGGTTTTGAAAATGGAAACTTTTCCTTAGCAAATTTGGTATGCTAAGGAAAGAAGTTCCAAAGGTGCTTGAAATTTTTGGTTTTGACTTTGGATACTTCACTTAGCAAATTTGAGTATGCTAAATGAAGTTCCAAATGTGTTTGAAAATTTTTAATTTTGGATTTGAAAACTTCACTTAACAAATTTGAGTATGCTAAATGAAGTACCAAATATATTTGAAAATTTTTGTTTTGGAATTTGGAAACTTCACTTATCAAATTTGAGTATGCTAAATGAGGTTCCAAAAATGTTTAAAAATTTTTCGATTTTGGATTTGGAACTTCATAATTTGAGTATGCTAAATGAAGTTACAAAAATCTGTTTGAAATTTTTTGATTTTGGATTTGGAGACATCACTTAGCAAATTTGAGTATGCTAAATGAAGTTCCAAAATGTGTTTGAAAATTTTTGATTTTGAATTTGGAAATTTCACTTAGCAAATTTGAGTATGCTAAATGAGTTCCAAAATGTGTTTGAAAATTTTTGATTTTGGATTTGGAGACTTTACTTAGCAAATTTGAGTATGCTAAATGAAGTTCCAAAATGTGTTTGAAAATTTTGAGTTTTGGATTTGGAGACATCACGTAGCAAAATTGAGTATGCTAAATGAAGTTCCAAAATATATTTGAAATTTTTTGAAAATACGATTGTTAAGTTTCAATTTTTGAAAAGAGGATTTCCATTCAACAAATTTGGGTATGTAGGAATGGAGATCAATCTTATTTTTGAAATGTGAAAATTTTATTTTGTGTGTGATATTGCTTTTTGGAAGAGATGAATTCCAACTTAAATATGTGGGATATGTTTAAATGGGATTTCCAAATGATGTTTATTTTTTAGTTGGGAATGAATCTTGATTTAAAAAATTTAAGTATATTAAATGAAGATGTTCATATGTGCTTTTGAAAAATTTAATTTTATTTGAAAAATGAAACTTTCATTAAATAGGTATGAGTGTATTGAATGGAAAGGTTCATGTGTGCTTTTTGAAAACTTCATTTTGGATTTTGATTTTGACTTTGGAAAGATGATTGTTCATTTTATTTTGAAAATGAAATCTTCATCAAAGTGAATTGAAAGAAGATGTTCATTTGTGCTTTTAGAAAAGATTGTTAGTTTTATTTTTAAAAATTTCTACATGTAGAAATTATGAGAATTATTAAATGAGGGTGATTAAAATTTTTATGGAAAATATTTTATTAAGTGCATTTTTGAAATAGTGCTTTTTGAAAAGCAAAGTTCTTATGAAAAATTTATTTTGTCATTATTATTTTAGAATGAACCTTTCCTTATCATAAAAATGATAAGGAGGAAGTCTTTAAATGTTTTCTTTTATTTAGATCTTTTTTTATTTTACCCATTGGAGAAGTGAGGTTTTAAGACCAACAGTGAGGTCTTAAAACCTAAAGATGTTTAACTCAAAGAATGAAATAAGCTAAGTGCTACGAAAGAAAGATAGTCTGGATTCATACCAAAGTACAAACCCATCGATATTCAAAGACATCATTTTCCAAAGATGGAGAGAGGAACCTCTAAGTGTAAAATCTGTTGAAATATTCCCGCCTTCATCTATCCTTTTGAAGAGGATCAATGAAAATAAAAATATACGCCTGTTGGTTGGAATACCACATAGATCCGATATTCTTGCGGTGATCATATGTCATCAGGAATAGTGTACTATCTCGAGATAGAAGTCTACCCTTTAATGGACCTAATCACCTCAATAAGGACTCCTAATGATAATGGGTCTACATATGTACCAGAGATTCTTCCCCTACTTTACATGGAAAAGTAAAGCATGGTTTATTTTAAATCAGGTTCATTAAGTTCCCTATAGGGGCAAGCTCCCATAATTAATTACATCCTAAGGAATGGGGATTTCTTAGAAAAACTCTCAATTAAGGTAAATGATTACTGTGTTCAAAGATTTCAGTAGGAAAGGACTATTAATCAATTAGTTCATTTTTGAAGATAAAATGGGATTGATCAAAGAGAGGGAGTTATCATCAAAGCCAAAAGATAAGTAGGAGATGCCCAAATGCTAGAAACTAGCGAGCATCTCAAACTTATTTGGGCTTTACATTTTGAAATTGATTTAGTTTGTTTGAGTTATATTTTTTATTAGAAATTTAGGGCTTATGATTCCTTAACACAAGATTAAGGCTTCACGTGGTGCATAAGATAGGAGGATCTTATGACCAATGTTCATCTTAATCCCCATAATAATCATTCTAAAATCCTATTTGCACAAATTTACATGAAAAGAAAAAGAATGAAAAATCTAATTAACACCTGCAAAATAGAGATTTGCTAAAGCAAACCACACAAATCCCAAGTATGTATATTGGACTTATCACCCCACACATGGGTGATTAAGTCCACTCCTATTGGATTATGCTTAGGGGTATATAAGCTGCAAGCAAAAGCATTTATATTTTTATTACACTTAAGCATAATCCCTAAAAATAATGGTTAGACTATGATACCATTCATTCTGACATACATCTAACATTCTAAAACATATATTTCAAAACAAAATAAACATCAAACCAAGCACCGCCCTAACCTAAAGCTTGAAGTGGTGACTTAGGTTAATTTGTGTGGTTTGAAGGTTTGTGTGGTATGCTTAGCTATGGCTTTAGGTTCAAATTTTCTAAGTGTGAAAACATGTTCAACTTAGAGGAGGGTTTCATTTAAGTTGTTTAATTATTTTGGGTTGATTTTATTTCATGTTTTGATTAGGTTCGTGAATCCAAAAATTATACTAAGTTAGAGGGAAAGGGAAGAGAACTTCTTTCCTTTCCTTTGTTATTTCTAAAGTAGGTTCACATTTTAGTTTTGTTTAGTGAATGTTTTGATTAAGTCTTTTAATTAATCCTAAGTTTAGATGAGCTCTAAATAAACTTATTCAAGAAGAGAGGCAATTTAAGATTAAATAAAATGAACCAAATTCACAAAACATACATCACTTCGTTTCTTTCCCAACATGTACAACATGCATATGAATGAATCCTAAACATATCTATAGAAACAAATGAAAATATTTAACACACTTTATGATGCATGCTAAATAATTCATTTAAGGAAATTTGGAAGTTTGAGATGCATGATTTTCATTAAGTAGAAACATTAAGTAGAAAAGGGTTTCTTATCCAATTTTCACATGCACACATGAAAGTAAGAAAGGCATAAGTGAGTATAGCTCCATTGTTAACCAGAGGTGTAAGGTACAAGACCTACTTAGGGCTACTTAAATCCTCGCAACCTCGGGATTGTCCAGACTAATATATCATTTTCCTTAAATACAAACATGTGTATAAAAGAAATGAATGGGATGAAAGGATGAAAAAGTTATATTAGTTGATTCATTTTTTTATGCCATTTATGTGTACAAGCGTAGGTAATTCTTAAGTGATAGCATAGGAATGAGTAGGATATGGAATTAGGTAAGTGTTAGGTTCTTTTCAAATGAACCATACATCTTACCAAATCCTATTCAAAACTATACTAAAAGAGAAGAGGAGGAAAACCTATGCTAAGCACATCTTTATATTCTCTCACATGTAAGCTTATAATTAAAATATAAGTATCACACTTTCAGTTTTAGGCATTTGATTTATATGTTTTGAAAATAATTTAAATTTAGTAGTGATAATAACCACTCATATTTCTACTTTTTACACATGCAAATTTGACATAAAGTAAACAATTTCATTTTAAATTTGATTTTAAAAATGATGCATGAAACCATATGACATACAAATTTAACATGTTGGGTGAAAAATAAAAGCAATGAAATCATGTAAACACATTCACTTCAATTAAATCTTAAAGACAATCTTATGAAATTAGAAAGCTTAAAATATATCAAAGTGCATTCAATGTGATTTTTGTTTTGTTTTAAGTTTGATATAATTTTGAAAATGTGGATTGAGTTTGCTATTCCTAACCCATTCCCACATGTGTTTGATGTTTTTGTTTATTTTTTAGATGATTAGATTTATTTTTATTTATTAATTAGGTTAAGTTATAAATTAAATAAGTTAATTAACCCTTACCTATACCACTTTAACATAGTTAACCAAGTAATTATGAGCCAATGAGATAACATAAACACTAACAAGGAATTTAAACTTGCAATGCACCTAGGAAGAAAAGGGCCTAATGCAATTTGGATCATGATTAATGGTTAATTAAGCTAAAGGGGTTTAGCTTAAGTAATTTCAAAACACCCCTTCACAAATATGAATTGGGTTTTGATTTTCTTAATTGAACTTAGTCTCTTGAACACCTAAGAATCTACCCAAAGAAGATTAATTAAGTTCCGGAAGTTTTATGAATTTCAAAAATTAATTAAGGGAGTAATTAATGAATTAACCCTTATTTAAAAGAGGATTAAGTAAAGAAAAGGGGGTTTAGGGAATAGCTTGAGAGAAATACCCCAAAATTATTCCCTAGGCCTGCTATTCACTGGATCTAACCTTAATCAACTCCAATGAGGGATTAGAACACTAATCCAAAACTTAATTATTTTTAATTATATTAAGGGAGTAATTAGGAAATACACTTGCAATTCTCCCAATTAAGCCTTAAATAAATCCCAAGAAAATTAGGGAGGAGGAGAAATCCCCAAACATATTTGGGATTAATAGAGGATTAATTAAGTAATTAAAAAAGATTTCCATTAAAACTCAAAATCAGAGAAAATATAACTCAAATCCATTGAAATCTTTTTTTAAAATATTCTAGATTAAATTATGTTTCTATAGAAATTTACCTCATATTTTATTGAATTTTATTGAAGGCGATATGAATTTTTGAAGGTTTGGGATTAAATATTTAAATTAATTAATCCCCTCCTCCATGTGACATGATGATGATGATGCGCTTTACATCACACCATGAGGGGTTTACTTAAACATCGTGTCCAGGTCGCGGTGCGACAACGAGATGTAGTTTGATCCTTGCTGTTCGATCAAGGATCGAATGGCCAGGGATCATCCTGTGGTTTTAAATGGGATAAAGGTTCTAAAATGTGTAGTTAATCTTGCCCGTCCATCCAAAATGCATGGATGGATGGCGGATTAAGTTCTTCCCTCAATAGGCCAATCCATGTCAGGAAGATCAGCTTGATTAAGCTTCTGGAATTGTACCACACCATCTAAGCACAATACAAACCTATCTAATGGTGGATTTTACATGCCATGAACATTTTTTTCACAAAGGACCAACACCTCTTAAGCCAAGTGGTTGGAAAATTCCATACCTCATTGGTTTCGGGCTGATGAGAAGTCTTGGAGATGAGTACAAAAGTTTCAAGCCTTGGGGTTGAGTAGATCTCCCTATGGACCAACACCACTTGATCACCTTTATGGCTTTGATCCAATTCACTTTCTCCTTGCTTTGGGAACTTGAGGGAATGCTTATGTGCACTCGAATTGATCCCAAATGTGCAGAGAATTGAGTGGATTTGAGTGAAAGAGGAAGTTGGATTGAGATGAGCTCCCCATTTTCTAAGGAAGAAAATTGAGAAATGGCAATCCTTCTTAGAAAGCTTAGATTGCTCTAATGTTTCTAACACTCCTAAGGTCAATCAATGTGTGGATGATGAATTCAAATTGAATTAGGGATATATCTCTTCGAAATGGATCGAGCCATAGCTTGCCATTTTGATCCAATTGACCATATGTGAGGGGTTGTTTAGGCTGTTAGATCTTTGCACATGGTCGATTCAGATCTTGAGTTCATTAGTAACCTCCCATGTGCTTCAAATTGGGTGGAAGGAGGATTTTGAATTAGCCATTTGGTAGGAGATTGGCCTTGGGGTCATGCAACCTTGGGCCCCAGAGCTATTAGAAAGGTATCAAGTTGATATGAAGAGGTCTTGACCAAATTATCCACGGATTAGGCCAAAATTTGTTCTATGGCCTAGGAGTAAAATGGTCATTTGGTTGATTTTTCAATTTAGATATGTTGGGTATGTGGAGAAAATAGGTTTGGCTAAGTTTCATGATATTTAGAGTTCATTTGATAGGGTTTGGCTCATGTCAACTTGGGTCAAGTTGACTAATTGGTTAAATTGGGTCAAACCAAGGGTTGGGTCAAGTTCATGTGACCATTTGAAATGTTTTGGTGGATTTGGTTTGATTTAATTTGGTTTAGTTTTGAATTTGGCTCATATGATTTCATTTAGGTCAAATGGGTCAAGTCAAATTGACCAATTTGACCTGATTTGAAGCTAGGTCAGGTAGGTTTAGGTTTGGTTAGTCATATATGATTGGTGTCTTTGTTTCCATTAAATTTTGGTTAAGTTTGAATTTGGCTCAACATGACCCCTTTAGGTAAAGTTGGGTCTAAGGTAAATTGGGTTAGGTTAGGTCTAGTTGGCCAATTGAGGCTTTGGTCAAGTTCAACAAGTGATTTGGAATGAACTTGACCCATTGGTTTCAATCAATTTGGCTTAGATCAAGTTTTGACACATTTTACTTTTTAGGTCAAGTTGGGTCAACTTAGGTTAAGTGGCCAATTGGACAGGTTAGGCTCAAATATTGACTTGGTCAAGTTCAAACATAGTTCATGAATGAACTTAGATTACTGGTTTCAATCAATTTGACCTATGGTGGATTTTGGCTATGTTAGGTTCCATTTTAAGCTAAGTGTTAACTTGACCTTTGGTTTGACCCAATTTGATTGATTGATCATCCATGATGATTGTTGATCATGATGAGAGAGGAGAGTTTGTTTGGCAATCCAATTTGATTAGGATTAGAATTTGGCTCATAAGGGCACTATAGGTCACTTTGGGTCAAGTGAGCATAAGTAGGTCAAATTCTTGGTCAAAGCTTGATTTGAGTTTGATTGAACTTGTATATGAACTTATGATTGAAATATAAATCCATTTGCAAGTGGTTTGAAGTCAAATGAGTTTTGATTTATTTGACAATTTCATATTCAAAGGAAGAACATGAAGGGATTTTGACTTTGATTTTTGAATTGATTTTGATTTGATGATTGAGGTTTGTATTTATATATGAATTCATGATTGTAGGGTTGATTGAATCATGAAGAAGGAAAATAAAGAGTTTGGCTTGATTTGAAGTTGATTTGGCTAAGTTCAAGATTTTGACTTGAAAGGCTTAGGTTGGATTTTGAGTGGATTTGAGTTTGATTTATGGAATTGGTTTTGATTGTTTGAATTTATATTTCATTTATATATGTGAATATAAATGAGAATATAAATGGATCATGAGAAATTTCAAGGATTTGAAGTGATTTGATCATGATTTAGGCTAAGTCCATTAAAAGGAAATTTAAAGGATTTAGGAAATTTTTAGTGTTTGAAGTTTGAATTTTTTAATTTGGTTTGCTTGATTTGTATTTATATTTAATTTATATATGTAAATATAAATGAAAATATAAATGAGTTATGAGAAAATCCCATGAGTTTGAATTGGTTTGAATATGATTTAGGCTAAGTCCATTAAAAGGGAATTAAGGACTTACGAAGGATTTTAAATTTAGAATTTAATTTTTGGATTTGATTTGATTAATTTATATTTTTATTTCATTTATATATGTGAATATAAATGAGTTTTGAGAAAATCCCTTGAGTTTGAATTGATTTGATCATGATTTAGGTTAAGTCCTTAAGGGAAAACTTAGAAAACTTAGGAAAATTTTTAGATTTGGAATTTAATTTTTGAGTTTAGTTAAATTGGTTTGAATTTATATTTAATTTATATATATGTGAATATATATGAGAATATAAATGATTTATGCAAAAATCTCATGAGTTTGAATTGGTTTAGATCATGATTTTTGGCTAAGTCCATGCAAGAGAACTTGAAAGACTTAGAAAATTTTTGTGAATTGATTTTAACTTTTGAGTTTAGTTTGATTTGTTTGAATTTATATTTCATTTATGTATGTGAATATAAATGAGAATATAAATGAATTATGAGAAAATCTCAAGGATTTGATTTAGTTTGGATCATGATTTAGGCTACGCCCTTAAAAGAAGATTAAGGACTTAGGAATTTCATTCATGGGTTTCAATCATGGATTTCAATCATGTGGCATTAATTTGAGTTTGGAGAAAATCAAATAAGATTGATTTGAAGTTTAACTTGATGGAAGGTGAAGTGGTTCAAGCTAAGGGTAGGAAATTTTCACCCCTGGCATGACCTATTCCTATGGCTAACTCTTCTAAATCTCTAGGGCTAGGTTGACTGTCCACCTAATCACTAGATGTGTCTTAAGACTAAGGAACTCTTAAAGTCTAAGAGAAGTCCTATGCCTAAGATGGAGAGGTTGAGAGCTCATTCTAAGAATGAGGTCAACAAAGGGCGCCCAATAGGTGTGGTGTGACTAACAAGGAACACCGCACATATTATTGTTGACCAAAATAATCAACAACACCGAAAGATCACAAGCACTAATAGAAACAATCTATCCTTAACCCAATGTGTAGAAAGTATCCAGAGCTTAGTGTAATGTGGCTCTACTTATGTCAAGGACATAGGAGAGAGAGAAGAATCCACTAAGGGATAGAGTGTGAACCTTCTACTGGGGAAGCAAGTTCAAGTCATCCACAAGGGGATGAGAGGTTTGATATGATTAGAGTATCACTAAGGAGAAATATATTTGTTTAAGTTTTACTAGAGAAGAGGGTTGAATTTGTTTCAATTTTTGTTAGGTTTGAGTTTTTGAGATGAACCCTTGTTGGTTTGCGATGGACTGCACCGAGTAGGAGCCATGGAGGCTTAGACCTAACTCAGATTTACCAATCCAAAGGGGTAGTTTACTAAACATGTAGTAGGACTAGCCAACCAAAGATTCTATGACATGTGTCAGGAAGAAAGCATAGTAGATATCCTCCAAAGTAGAGGAGAGTTCTTTGGGGTAATCTATTGACAAGACAACATATTGAACCCAACCTAGGACTAACTATTGAGTGAATGCCACTGGAAAACTTAGATTAGCTCAAGGATAGTCAAGATTAATTTCATTTTAAATTTATTTATTTTGATGGATTCTATCAGTTTGCAATGGATCACACTGAGAAGGAGCTTATATCAGGATAGACCTATCTCAAATTCACTGAACCAAAGGGAGTAGCTTCTCGACAGATGGGAGAACTATCCAACCAATGGGTGCCTTTCAGTTTGCAAATCAATTGGGGAAAAGCTCGGGACTCATCTTCCAGAAAAGACCAGGGGTGATTAGTTGTTTTAATAAATCAAATTGAACCTAGGCTGCCCATTGGTTTGATAATCATGCTAGAAAGAATGCATCATAGTCTTACATCTTCCAAAGCGGAACTGGGGTAACTTGCTATGGAAAAATAGATTGAACGACCTAAGGGTGACTACTGAGTAACAGGATTTATCTCAACTCAGTGGTCGAAATTCCCAGGGAGTTCTGACACTACCCTAAAGATAGGATGCCTGCTTGGGAAAAAGGGCCCTTTGGGGGGCTTGAATTCTTAATCCACAAGTGATTTAATTTTGTTTAGTTTGTTTAGTTTATTTTATCATGGACCTTATTAGTTTGTGAGGGATTAAACTGAGAAGGAGCTTATCGGTAGACTTATCTCGATTTATTAAACCAAGGAGAATCTGCATCCAGACAAATTTTCCAACCAGGTGGATACTAGGAAAGGGGCCAAATCCAAAGTAACTGGTAGTGTCTAAATAGGGTGGCAAAGGACTTGATCCAAATAGAGTGCCCAAGGGATGGGGCCACAGGGCTTAATCCAACACCTTAGAAGATGACCAGCCATATATCTAATAGGTATTGAGTCCAACTCAATGAAAGCAGGACTCATCTACTAGAGTGGTGTATCCATCGGTGAGTTGTGGTTAGCATAGCGAACATCAACCAACTGGGTGTCTCTCATTTGTACAATCTAGAAAGAAAGCTGGGGACTCACATCCTCTATGGAACTAATTATTGGGATAGTCTCATGGTGAGTGCTATCAGGCGTATTGAGTGAATGCCACTAGGAGACTTATATCAACTCAAATGTAGTCAAGAGAAAAGGAGCCTCTGGGGGAGTTATCCTAAACCTCAAAGATACTTGACCTAGTTAGTGCATGATGGCTAGTTCAAGAAGAAAGCACGGGGACTCACATCTCCTTAAGCAAAGTTAACATGAGGTAGCTTATTGGATGGGCAGTGAAGACTACCATACTAACAAGGCCCTCGTTGGTTTGCAATGGTCAAGTTAGGAAGAAATCTTGGAGACTCACATCCTCCAAATAAATGACCATTGGGGTGACATACTAGCGAGGTAGCATGTAGACCCAATCTAGAGTAGCTAATGAGTGAGTGCTAGAGGGGCTTGCTCCCACATCAAAGTAGCTTGAGATAAAAGATTTGTGTTTATTTTTGTGCATGTGTTAAAAAGAATAGGATGCCTCTAGGAGACTCTTATACCCACCTTAAACACACTATGGGTTTTTATGAAATGGTGCCACATAATGGAAAAAAGGATTCCCATCAAGAAAGGATGTCGCTTGGGTTCTCTCACACCTAACTTAGTTATGCTAATAAAAAAAGGATGCCTCTTGGGGTTCTCTTACACATATTCTAATAGTGTCGAGAGATTGTGTTTGTGTTGTGAAAGAAGGATAGGATGTCACCGGGGAGTCACAAGACAAGCAAACAACGCTTTGAAAGAAGAGAAGATTTGATGAATAGAATCAAATTTTTATTCTTTTTATTAATGATTATTTTTAAACATGATTTATTTCATGGGTAATATTTCTTTAGAAAGATCCTATTAATTGGAAGCATCGGGTGTTCCCCTTTACAATCAATAAGATGATAAGATCCTCCTTGGTAGGCCTTCTCTATGACATAGGGGCCTTCCCAAGTGGGTTTAAACTTGCTTTCCATCTTTCGATAGACAACAATTGCTCTCCTTAGAACTAACATAAGTTCTCCTACTCAGAAAGAATAAGTACCTTGTTGTGAGCTTATATCATTTTGGCTTTGTACAACTCGAGGTTTTGGCATAGAGGGTGACTCTCCTCAAACCTTGATCTCTTCTAACGAACTTTGCATTATGCTCAGAGTGATTTTGTTACCCAATCACGGGGACACCGATCCGAGGTGTACTTATTAAGGTGATCGGGTATGATATTGAGAAATAGTGTACTATCTTGAAAGATAGAAGTCACTACCCTATAATGGACCTTATCACCTAATAAGGACTCTTAAGTTATGATGGGTCTTCAAATATATACCAGAGATTTTTTCCCTACTTTACATGAATGAATAAAGTATGGTTTATTTAAACCAGGTTCTAAAGTTCTTTATGGGGGCAAGCCCCCATAGTTAATTACATCTTAAGGAAAGTGAATTCCTTAAGAATACTCTCGATTAATGTGGGAGATTATTGTCTCCAAAGAATTCAAAGGTAGGACTATCAATAAATTAATTATATTTTAGAAAATTAAGTGGGATGGATCAAAAGGTGAGAGTTATTATCAATGCCAAAGGAGATAAGTAGGGAGTGCTTATGATACTAGGAAGCCTAGTGAGCACTCCGATCTATCCTATGGTTGGGCTTTATATATTTAAAGTTTAGGAGATTTATTTATTTGAGTTGAAAGTTTATTAGAAATCTAGGACTTATAATTCCATAATACAAGATTGTGGAAATGCCTAAGAGGTGAGGATTTATGCTTGTAGCCTGCAAAGGAAAACATCAACCTTAGATCCTAAATCTAGGGAGCTTTGGCGAGGGCCAAAGACCTAAATCTAAGGTGAAAGTGGGTATATGGTTTACCTCCAAGAGAGAGTAAATCACCCCACTGTGGACTTATTACACCACACAGTGGACTAACTCCTCCTACGCTTTAAATCCATGTAGGGAAGTCATATACTTTTGCAAGATGGCTAGGCTATTATCATTTAGTAAATAAAATAAGTCCTTAAACCCACTCCTTAAGAGACTAGAGCAATAAGGGGTATGAATAACGACTTAATATAATGCAAAAGTTTTTTTTTATCAAATTTTATTTAATTTGGGACTCTTTATTTTGACAGAGGCTATGAGATTTTGTATGCCTAAATGTATGAGAAATTTATTATGGGCCAAATCAAAAGGGAAAGAGGCGTTCTTCCATCACAGGATCTCAAAAGTTAAGCCCATTTTATCTGGTAAAGATGGAAGTCCTCTCTTATCAAGAGTGAAAGATGATGATTATGCATGATATTAAACATACAATCATCTAGCTAAGGGGTTGCTAAATATTTTATTATCTTGATTTAATGCCTAGTATTTTATATAATATTATGAGTTATTTTAGAGATTTAGTTATGAGTTATTTTAGAGATTTAGTTATGAGTTATTAATTTGAGGTAGAAAAATTAATTATATCCTAAGAGCCTAATCACATCGAGGCCATACAATAACCACCAATCATAAACAAACTATGAAAAGGCATGCTTTTTTTAATGCACTAGGTAAACAAATCATCAAACAATTGTATAAAGCTATCACAAAAGAATAAAAGGTCGATGTTGTATTACCACAACTCAAAAGAAAGAAATAGTAAGTTTTACCCTTATACAACCTGAATTACAAGAAAATAATTACAATTACAAATGATGAATGTTATGGGGGTCTTCATTCTTCATTTCTTCATCTTCCATTTCTTCATTTGATTTGCTCCATTTCTTTCTTCCTTTTGGCTTGATTTGGACATGCTTGCTCAAAAGGCATCACATGGTACATAAGACTTTGTCTTATGACAAGTGCTCATCTTAATCCCCCATAACATTCATCCTAATCTTAATGCAAAATTATATTAAAAGAAGGAAAGTAAATCTAGTTACACCTACAAAATAAATGTTAGCTAAGTATACCATTCAATCGAAGCAGTTATATGAATAATTTGGACTTAGAACCCCATGACATAAGCCCACTATCCTAACTTGGATTATGCTTAGGGGCTAAGCAACCTACAAAAATATTTATATTTTATTACAATGGCCCCTTAAATATTACCCTGAAAATATGATTAGGCTAATATCTATCCAGACTACATACTAACATCCGTCTAAAATAATATATCAAAATAAGCATACATCATACACCACCTAAAGTAGAAATGATGACATAGTCTAATGTGTGTGAATTAAAGCTTGTGTGTATGTCCTAACTAGGCTTTAGAATTATAATTTGCTAAGTGTGAGGGATTTAATTTATAAAAGGTTGATTTCTCTTTAAGTGATTTGATTGATTTGAAAATTTTACTTAGTGTTTCTTTTATTTCATTTGGTTTACACTTTACAACTAAGTGTTATAAAGAGAAGAAAGAGAGGGAATCTCTCTTTCATCCTTACTTTAAGTCACTTCTAAAGCAAATTAATAATTTCCTTTAATGAATGGATTATTATATGTTTAATCAATCTAAGTTTAGGTTCACTCATGACCTTATTCAATAAGAAAGATATCTTAAGATTAATTAGATGAATTACTATCACATACACATATTCATTCATTTCTTTGATCATGGATATCATGCATGAATAAATCCTAAGCATACCTATACATGCAATTATGTCTAGCATACTTAAATGATGAATGCAAAGAAGTGTATTTTGAATTTAAATATTTCATTTGAATTATGAATGCATGATTTCTTAATAGAAAGAGGGATTTTTCATCATTAGCTAAACATTCATATATAAGTTTTCAAGTGATGCGTCACCATTATTTTCTGTACTAGGGGCGTAAGGTACAAGACCTACTTAGGGCTACTTAAAGCCTCACAGCCCCAGGGTGTCCAGACTAATATACCACTTTTTTTAGATACATGTAGATGTATAAGCAACTACAAGGATAGGAAAACTCATGCAAAAGTTATGTTTGATTTATTTGATTTATGATTCTTATTCATTGGCCACATCATACATACATATGTATAAGAGTTTTAAGTGAGTACGTCGCCATTGTTTTCTATGTCTGGGGCGTAAGGTTTAATACCTACTTAGGGTTACTTAAAGCCTTGCAGCCCTGGGGTGTCCAGACTAATATACCACTTTTCTCAGATACATATTAATATACAAAAGAATCATAAGAATAAGAAGTCATGCAAGAAGTCATATTTGATTTGATTATATGATTTATATATGTGATATGAAATTCTTCCTAAGTCTTAATATGGAGATGCATAAGAATATATTTAGGTAAATGTTGTGTTCTTTTCAAATGAACTATAGATTTGTGAATCCCATGTGAATCCATGTAGGATAAGGAAAGAAAGCTTCATATTACATATCCTATATTACCAACACATGCAAACTTATAGATATTAATTAACATCACTCCATATATTATAATTGATTCATACACTTTTGAAAATAACTATTTATTTAATAATGATAATAACCACACCCATTTAATTTAGATCAACACATGTAATTAGACATAAAGGAAACCATTTCATTAAATTAATTTTAAAAGAAATGAATGCATGATTACACATGATAAGCAACATTTAGCGTGATAGGGAAAGAAATAATGGAACATAAGCACATAATCTCATTCATTCCAATTAATTCCTAAAGGCAATCATACTAAATAAAGTCACTTAAAATAAACCAAGGTTCATTAATATCATATTTAATTTTAAGTTTGAAAAGTAATGTGAAAGAGGTTTGCTGGTCCTAATCCCATTCCCCATGTGTGAGTTAATTTTTGGTTCAATAAAGAAGTAATTAGGTTGATTTTATGGTTTAATTAGGTTGGGGATGAATTAAATTGGATTAATTAACCCATCACCTTAAGTTAATTAACTAATTAATAATGAGCTATGATATGCAACCACATGGAAAGTAAATTTGCAATGCTTAGAAATGAAAGGGGTTAATGTTGGCTCATAGTAGTAATTAATAAGCAGGATCTCACTTAACTACTTTTATGGTTTTCTTACATGTGGGCTAACCATAATTTTAGCATCTCTCACTTTGGGTTATTGAACACCCAAAGAGCTACCCAAGATTAGATTAGAGGATTAGACTTAATTGAATTAATTAAGTTCATTATTAACCTTAACCAATTAAAGTGAGATGGGCTTAGAGAAAGAGATAAAGAAAGGAGTCCAAGTCTCAATCTCTAAGTCTTCTCAATTAATTAATTAATGTTTAGGTATGATTTGAATTTTAGATCAATCTTATTAATTAATTAATTAAAAGGGGGTTGATTAATTAATTAATTAAGGGATTAGAGAAGATTTAAAGAAAAAATGGGGAGAGGGAATCCCAATCCATTTCCTTAGACTTCATCACCATTAACATAGATTAATAGGCTTAATTGATTGATTAATTTACTGTTCATTTTCTTAATTATCACTAAATATATTAAGAAAGTGATTAAGACTTAATCCATTGGTTTTCCTAATTAGCGAACAATAAAATCCCAAAAAAATAGGGGAGACGGAGGTCTTCCTTCTAAATACACACATAAAGTTTGAGATTAATTAGATGGTCAATTAGGGAGTAATTAGACTAATTACATTTCCCATTAAAACTTAATTAAGCCAAACCCACTATTCAAAATTAATTAATGATAATTTTTCTGAATTCTACTTTGAAATATCTTTAAAATGAGCTTAAGTTTATATTTTTTGGATTTTTATCAAATTAGTTATGAATTTAGAAAGTTTTAGAATTAAAAATAAGTTAATTAGCCCTAATTAAAGCATTAATCCCATCGGGCCATGTGGCAGCTGACACGGCGTGCTTTCCACATGGCACGATGGGATTCACTATTTAAGTTGTCATATCCAAGTGATGACTTAGATGGTGGCGCACGCGGTAACTCCGTGGATCGTCTGATCTAAGATCGAATAACCATGATTAAACCCATGATTTTGAAGGAGTAATCAGAGGTTCTAAGTGTGATTAGATCAGGACCATCCATCTCGAGCATGCAGGATGGATGGTCCATGATCTATCTCCTCCGAAGCATCGAACAATGGCTACCATCCATTGATCATTGCTCGATCTGAGGTCACCCGAGCTCGAATGGAGATGGAAATGACCCCACACCTACAGGGAAGCATAACAATCAAATCCAACGATGGAAATCGCATGACATAAAAATTTCTTTCACAAAAGACCAAGCTATTTTTATTCAAGGATCAATTTCAATGGCATACCTTACCGGAGCTTGTGATCGGTAGTTCCAATGATTAAGGAAGCTTCGTTTGGTATAAATGAAGCCTTGTTGAGCCGCACGAGCTTTGATTTGGTGTGATTTGCTCGGAAGACCAAAGCACTAGACATAGTTGGTCGGTCTTGATCAAACTCTACCCTTCAGCCGTTGGGAAGCTTGGGAAAGAATTTATTCTAGCTCGTTTATCTCCAAGGAAGGTGTGTGCAAAGTTATTACACTTTGGTGGAGGTTTGAGAAAATGGGGATCAATGGTGGCCTCCCCTATTTTGATTTTGTGTAAAATCGAGAATGAGGATTTTGGGGAGCTTGGGAAGGCTTGGAAATCACTTTGGGAACTCTCTCCTTGGCTGTTAGGGTTCAATCGAGTGTGAGTGTCTAACTTTAAGTGAGAATGAGGGTGGGGGGTATACCCCCTCATTCCTTGGATCAGATGGCCATGGCTGATTTGGTTTCTTCTTGATCAATTGGCCATTTCAAAGGGTGGTGGAGGTCTTTGGGTGCATGATGTGGCTTGGTTTGGTTGGGTGAGGGTGAGAAGGTGGCTGCCAAGGGAGTAGTGGGTGTCCTATGGCTATTTGGAAAGCTCCAATGGGGATGGGGAGGTGATTTCACCTCCCCATGGATCATGGCTGACCCAACCACCTTTGGATTAGGTAAGCCATGGTCCTAGGTACCTAGGTGGACCTATGAGTGGGTGCCAAGTAGCCATGGGGAGAAAATGACTCAATGTGCATCTGTCTTATCTCATGGGATATCCTAGTCCCAAGGGAAAAATGGTCATTTGGCTATGGGTTTGATTTGGGCAGATTTGGAATGGGTCAAAAGTGGGTTAGCCCAAATTTCAAGTGGTTTGGAGTCTGTTTGGTTTGATTTGGATCAATTTGACCTATTTAGGTCAAATTGGGTTAAGTTGGGTCAAATTGGCTCAAACTAAGTGTTGGGTCAAGTTCACATGACCAATTGGAGTGTGTTGGTGTCATTGGTTTGGTTCACTTTACATTGGATTTGATTATGGCCCATTTGGGTTCATATGGGTTAAATGGGTCAAGTTGATCGATTTGACCAATTTGACCAATTTGACCAAATTGGGTTTGGTTAGGTGTTGATTCAAGTTCAATTAGCTAATTGAAAATGATTGTAGGTTTTGGTTTGGTTTAATTTGGAATTAATTTAGATTTTGGCTAATTTGACCCTTTAGGTCAATTTGGGCTAGGTTGGTCAATTGACCAATTGGTCAACTCAATAACTTTGGTCAAGATCAATAAGTGATTTGGAATGAGCTCGAGACATTGGTTGCAATTAATTTGGATCAAATTATGATTTGACCCATTTTAGCTTTTTAGGCAAATTTGGGTCAAATGGCCAATTAGGCTTAGTTTGGTCAAGTGAATGTTTGGTCATGTTTAATCATTGATTATGAGTTGGTTTAAATCAATTTGGCATATGGTGGATTTTGGTTAGTTTGGATTTCATTTGGGCTAAATGTTGACTTGTTCAAAGGCTAGGTTTGACCCAATTGAAGGCAATTGTTCACCCTAGGATGATTGTTGGTTATGTTGTCAGGTTTGGATGAGCTTAGTTCAATCCAATTTGGTTTGGATTAGAACTTGGCTCAAAAGGGTCTTTTAGGCCACTTTAGGTCAAGTGAGCCTAAATGGGTCAATTGGCTTGATCATTTCTTGATTCAAGTTTAGTTGAACTTACACATGAGTCTAGGATTGAAATATATATCCAATTGCAATTGGTTTGGAGCCAAATGGGTTTTGGTTCATATGATAATTTCAAGTCAAAAGGGACAACATAGACTTGGCTTGGGTTTAGTTTGATAATGATGATTTATGTTTATATTTGGGTCAATGATTGTAGGAATGATTGAATTATGAAGAAATCCACAAGTTTTGAATTGGTTTGGGCATCATTTAGACAAGTTCAAGACTTGGGCTAAAAGAGCTAAAATTAGGAATTCGATTTGATTTGGGTTTCAATCAGTTGGATTTGATTTTGGAATTGATTTATGAATTGGAATTTAGTTTGGGATTGAATTTGATAATTGAGAAAATTAATTGAATTGGGATTGTTTTGAATTTGGTTAAGGCTAAGTCCATAAGATAGAATTAAAGGGCTTAAGAAGGGATTTGTGGATTTGGCTTCAATCATGGGTTTCAATCATTTGAGTTGGAATTGATTTATGATTTGGATTTGGAATTTGAATTTGAATTTGAGGTTTGGTTTGAAAGAAGGATGCAAGGATTGTGTTCAATGCTATAGGGTAGGTAAGTCTTCCTAAATCCCTAAGTCGTAACCAATCCCTATAGCTAACTCTTCAAAGTCTTTAGGGTTAGGTTAGGTGTTCACCTAATCACTAGAAGTGTCTTAAGACTAAGGAACTCTTAATTTATATGAGAGTCCTAGATCTATGATAAGAAAGTTGAGAGCTCACTCCTAAAATGAGGTCAACAATGACGTAATCCTATCCTTGTATTTTAGAAAGAATGCATATAGAGGGACTTGATTCTCTCCAATTAACTATTAGGAAAGGGCCTTTACTAGCTTAATCCAACCTTGATGGCTTAAGTTGAGGAAAGGGACCTGATGACTTAATGTTAAATCTTAAATTTTGACTAGTAGGAAATGGGTCTTGATGATTTAATCTTGACCATAAAGTTTATTTGACAGGAAGGGGTCTTGTTGACTTGATCCAATCCATATCATTTAAAGGATATCTACTAAGGGACTTATCCCTTTTTAGTTAACTATTAAGATGGGGCTTTTAATGGCTTAATCCAACTTAAATAATCTAAAGGGAAGAACTAGTAGACTTATTCCTAACATTAGTTTTGACTAATAAGAAAGGGGTCTTAGTGACTTAATCCTAACCTAAATAGCCTAATTCATAGGAAAAGGGTTGTGGTATTTATTTTTGGATGTGGGGTGGACACCACATAGATTGTAGGGGGGGTACTTATTGAACTGATAAGGTATGACATTAATGTATGATGTACTATCTTGAAAGATAGAAGTATAACCCTACAATGGACCTAATCATCTAATAAGGACTCCTAAGGCATGATGGGTCTTTGTATATACCAGAGATATTTCCCCTACTTTACCTAGAAAAGTAATGCAAGGCTTATTTTATATTGGGTTCTTAAGTTTCCTATAGAGGCAAGCCTCCATAGTTAATTACATCTAGAAAAAATTTGATTAAAGTAGACAATTATTATCTCCAAAGATTTCAAGGTCAAGATTATTAATAAATTGGCTATATTTCAGAAATCAAGTAGGATTGATTAAGTGGAAGGACTTATTTTGGAAGCCAAAGGAAGATAAGTAGAAAATGCTCATGATACTAGGAAGCCTAGTGAGCATTCAAATCTATCATATGGTGAGGTTTTATATATTTGAAAGTGAGATTTATTTATTTGAGTTAAATTTTTATGAGTTTTCCAGGGCTTATAATCAATCAATACAAGATTATGGGAATGCCTAAGAGGTGAGATTTTATGTTTGTAACTTGAAGAAAATAGCTACCTTTGATCCTAAATCTAGTGAGCTCTAACACAAGTTAAAGCACAACCTAAATCTAAGTGAAAGGGGGACATATAGATTTACCTCCACAAGAGAGAGTAAACTGTCTGACTCTTTTAGAATTACAACCGCCTAGAGTGGCCACCAGCTAATACCTACTACTATTCAAAACCATGTAGTCTTGTCCTATGAATTACAAGATAACTAGGGTAGTTATTATTTAATTTGAAAGAGGCTAAAGTCCTAAACCCACTCCCTAAGAGATTAAAGCATGAGTGGTATGAGCATATGACTTAACCTAGAAATGCAAAATATTTTCAAAATTTATTTCATTTTGACATAATGTTTTGGACAAAGGCTTAGAATTTCTTTATGTTTAAATGCATGATGAAAGTTGATTGTTGGCTAAATAAAAAGAGAGAGGGTGAAGCTCCATCATGAAGGGTTTCTCTCATGGTTCAAGCGGTCCCTATAGTGTAAGAATAGAGCCCCACATTTTTAGTAAGAGTGATAGAAGATGCATGCATGATGTGAGACATACAACATACAGCAAGAGGTTGTTAAATATTTTAATTATCTTGATTATATCCTAGGCTTTATGATGAAGTTGTGAGTTGTTTAAAACTTTAATTATTATTTTTTAGTTGGATAGAAAATTTATTTTAGCCTAAAAGCCTACCGTATACAGGCCACACATTAAAGCATCGAACATTAAGAAACTATGAAAAGGAGGCAATCCTATTGCGTAATCTAAATAATCATCAATCAATTTTATAGACTATCACAAATGAATAAGAGGCCGGTGTGGTCGGGTACCACCGTACATCTCGAAAAGAGAAAAAGATGGGTACCCGAGCTCTACCCTTATACAACCCGAAATATGAAAGAATAAATTTACAATTAGAATGAATACATGCTATGAGGGTCTTCAGTATTCCTTCCTTTAATTTGATTTACTCCTTCTTTGATTTGATTGTATTTGCTTTAAAGGCATCACAGGGCACCCTAAGATAAAGCCTTCTAGCCACTGCTCATCCTAATCCCCCATAGCATTAATCCTAATTCTTATTGCAAAATTACATTTCATGAAAAGTAAATCTAACTACACCTATAAAATAGATGTTAGCTAAACACACATACAATCCCAAGCAGTTATCTTTATAATTTGGACTTAGCACCCTGCATATGGGTAACCAAGCCCACCTGTCTTAACTTAGATTATGCTTAGGGGTTTAAGCAACATACAAAGAGAGCATTTATATTTATTTTTTAAGCAATCCCTTATGCATAATCTCCTGCAAAAAATATGATTAGGCTAAGAGCGACCTAACATCCAATCTATGAAATATACACCCTAACATCTAGTCTAAAACATTACATCACAAAACAAAACATACATCACACATATACCATCCTAACTTAGAATTAGAAGTGGTGGCTTAATTCTAATGTGTGTGTTAGGCTTTATGTGGTATATCTTACTAAGCATTAGAGTTATAATTTTCTAAAATTAGAAAAAATAAATTTAACCTTAAAGATTAGTTTGACTTCAAGTTATTTAGTAAATTTGTGAATTTTAATTTATGTTTTATCTTCTTCCATTTGATTTACACTTAACATCAAAGTGTTATAAAGAAAAGAAATAGGCTTTACCTTTTTCATCCCTATCTTAAGCTAGTTTCTAAAGCACATTAATATGGTTTAATACTCTTTAGTGAATGGCTTATTAAGCATTTTTATTAATCCTAAGTTTAGGTTAACCTTAAATAGTTCTATTCAATATGAAAGGCATCTTAAGCTTAATGTAGTTGGATTACTATCACATAACACATGTTATACCATTCCTTCCCATCACTTATTAACATGCATATGATTTAATCCTTAACAAACCTATACATACAATGTATATTTTTGGCATACTTAAACGATGGATGATTGCATACATTTAGAATTTATATTTTGTTTGATTGAATTATTTATACACGTGAATTAAAGCTCTATCCAAATTCTAATATAAAAATACATAGGAATGAAATTAAATAAGTTCATGCCTTTGTTAACTAGGGAAGTGAGATAATCAAATGACCTCCTTGGGGCTACTTAAAGCTCGTATTCTCGGGATGTCCAGATGATATATTTATTGCCATTCAAACACATGTAGATTTATATATGAATTATAAGAAAGAGAGCACTACATTTACATGTAATACATTTTAGTTATTTAAATGGCTATGGATGTATGCATTTTTAATAGAAAATAGGATTATCATTCTTTAATTAAACACACATACACATGCATAAATGATGTAAGTAAGCATGTGCCATTGTTAACCAGGAAAGTGAGATAATCAAATGAACTGCTTAGGGCTACTTAAAGCCTTGTATCCCCAGAATGTCTAGACAAAACACTTGCTACCTTACATACATATGAATGTATACACAATTATAAGGATGAAAATCATGCAAAGATTGCATTTTCTTTAGTTGAATTATTCATGCATATGGATTTAAGCTTTATTTAAATTATAATAAAAAAATACATAAGAATTAGATGAAATAAGTATGTGTCAGTGTTAACTAGGGAAGTGAGATAACCAAATGACCTCCTTAGGGCTACTTAAAGTCTCGTATTCTCGGGATATCCAGACTATATACTTATTAATATTCAAACACATGTAAATCTATATATAAATCTCATTGTACTTCGTTCAGTTACGTATTGCTTAGCTAAACTGTACTACAAATAATGTCTTATTCACTTAATTATCATCACTCCACATGTTATTATCAATTTATAAGCTTTGAAAGATAGATTTGGATTTAATAGTGATAATAGCCACATATATAATTAGGTTAGATCAACACATGCAAGCTTATATCAGTAAAGTTTGTTTGTTTCATTTATATTTGAAAAGATGAATGAATGAAACCGTATGACATACAACATTTAAAGTAATTGGGAAGGAATAACCAAACATAAACATGTGATTCATTCAACTAAATTAATTCCTAAGGACAATCATGTTAAATAAATTATTTAAGAAAAACCAAAGATTCTTATTAATTTGATTTTTGGATTTGAGTTGATTTGAAGAGAAGAGAGATTATTTGTTGTTTTGATCCCATTTCCATGTTGGTAAACTTAATTGATTTAAGGAAAGGTAATTAGATAGGTTTTATGAATTGACTAGTTAAATCATTAAGATAATCATTTAATTACCCTTTCCTATGCTTCTTTAATTTAATTAATCATTTAATTATGAGCTGTAAATGATATGAACATGTGAGAAAATAAAATTATAAAATTCTAAGAACTTTAATGCAATTGGCTCATAATTAAGGATTAATTAAGTTAAGAAATCTAATTAAGTACTCTTATGATTTTGTCACACTTATGGGAAAATCATAATTTCTTTAGGGGTCTTTATGTTATTAAACACATAAAGAGAAACCCTTAATTTTATTGTTAATTATCTGATGTGATTTGCATTCAATTTGACTTAATTTAACTAATTAAACACTTAATGAATTTTCATGTTAATTATCCCTCTTAAATTGAAATCGATTTATGAAAGAGAGTTGGAAAGGAGGCCTAACCTCTCTCCCTCTTCCATTCATTATCAATTAAAGGTTAATGAGTTTTAATGAGTTAAATTTTACTATTTTGAATGTTAATTAACCATTAATTTGATTAAAGGGGTAATTAAGATGTAAATTATCAATCACCCTAATTATTTCGATAATAAATCCCAAAAAAATCATGGGAGGTTGTTGACCTCATTTTTAGAATGAGCTCTCAATGCCTCCATCTTAGATATATGATTCCTCTTAGACTTTAAGAGTTTCTTAGTCTTAAGAGACATATAGTGATTAAGGGGACACTCAACCTAGCCCTAGATACTTAGAAGAGTTAGCCATAGGAATAAGTCATGCCTTAGGGGTGTTAGGAAAAATTTGCCTATCCTATAGCTCGAACCTCTTTCCTTACTCCCTTCAAGTCGAACTCTAAATGAAATCAACATCAAACCTAAATCAATTCTAGTCTAATTGATATTCTCCATACTCAAATAAATGCCACATGATTGAAACACATGATTGAAATCCATGATCAAATCCAAAATTCAAATTCCTAATTCAAAATCCTTCTTAAGTCCTTAATTCCCTCTTAAGGACTTAGCCTAAATCATCTTCAAATCAATTAAAATTCATATAATTTTCTCATAAATCATTTGTATTCTCATTTTTATTCACATATATAAATGAAATATAAATTCAAATCAATCAAACTAAATCCAAAATTTAAATTCCTAATTCAAAATCCTTCTTAAGTCCTTAATTCCCTCTTAAGGACTTAGCCTAAATCATCTTCAAATCAATTAAAACTCATGAGATTTTCTCATAAATAATTTATATTATCATTTATATTCACATATATAAATGAAATATAAATTCAAATCAATCAAACTAAACTCAAAAATCAAATCCAAATTCCAAATATTTCCTAAGTCCTTTAATTTCCTCTTAAGGACTTAGCCTAAGTCATGTTCAAATCACTTCAAATCCTTAAAATTTTCTCATAACCCATTTATATTCTCATTTATATTCACATATATAAATGAAATATAAATTCAAACAACCAAAAACCAATTCCAAAATTCAAGTTCAAATTCAATCAAAATCCAACATAAGCGTTTCAAGTCAAATTCTTGAACTTAGTTAAATCAAGTTCAAATCAAGCCAAACTCTTGATTTTCCTTCATGATTCAATCAGTCCTTCAATCATGAATCCAAATATAAATACAAACTTCAATCACTTAACCAAAACGCAATTAAAAAATCAAGCCAAAATCCATTTCATGTTCACCCTTTGAACTTGAAATTATCAAATGAATCAAAAACCATTTGACTTCAAATCACTTGCAAATGAATTTATTTTTCAATCATAAGTCCATATGTGAGTTCAATCAAACTAAAATCAAGCTTTGACCTAGCCATTTGACCTACTTAGGCTCACTTGACCCAAAGTGACCTAAAGTACCCTTATGAGCCAAATTCTAATCCTAACCAAATTGGATTGAATCAAACTCACCTAAGCCTCTCATCATGATCAACAATCATCATGAGATGATCATCACTCAAATTGGGTTGACCAAGTTGATTGAAATCATTGATCTAAGTTCACTTATGACCAATGTTTGAACTTAACCAAGTCAACATTTGAGCATAACCTAGCCCAATTGGCCACTTGACTTAAGTTGACCCAACTTGACCTAAAAAGTCAAAATATATCAAAACTTGATCTAAGACAAATTGATTGAAACCAATGGATCAAGTTCATTCTAAATCACTTGTTGAACTTGACCAAAGCCTCAATTGGCCAACAAGACCTAACCTAGCCCGATTGACCTTAAACCTAACTTGACTTAAAATGGTCATATTGATCCAAATTCAAACTTAACCAAAATTGAATGGAAACAAAGATACCAATCCACTTCATATGACTAACCAAACCTAAACCTACCCATGATCTAGTTCAAATAGGTCAAATGAGTCAAATTGGTCAACTTGACCCATTTGACCTAAATGAAATGAACCAAATTCAAACCTAAACCAAATTGAATCAAACCAAAGCCACCAAAATATTTCAAATGGTCATGAACTTGACCCAACCCTTAGTTTGACCCAATTTGACCACTTGGTCAACATGACCCAAGTTGACTCATTTTGACCTAAATGGGTCAACATGAGCCAAACCATACCAAATAAACTCCAAATCCAATGAAACTTGGACAAACCTATTTTCTCAACTTACCAAACATTCCCAAATTCAAAAATTAGCCAAATGACCTATTTACCCCTAGGCCATAGGGTAAATTTTGGCCAATTCCACTTGGAATTTGGTCAAACCCTCTTCATACCTACTTGATACTCTCCTAGTGGATCAAGTGAACACTAGGGAGGGTGGTGCACCCAACCTAACCCAATGGACAAACTGACCATGTGCATGGAAATGGCCACATGGGAATCTTCCCACACTCAAATGGAGCACATGGGAGTTCACCATTCCATTCCCCACATAATGAACTCAAGGACAGTCCTAACAGCCTAACAAAACCTTTGAATCAAGGCAATTGGATCAAAATGGTAAGCCTATGCTCGACCATCAGATTGCCAAAGGGGGAGATATACTCCCCCTAATTCATTTGAATCTTCACAGAGTCATTGTCGATTGAGTGTTAGGAAGTCAGAGGAGACATTTGCAAGTGATCCTAAGCATCCTAGAGGGAGAACCAATTTCCATCTTCTCGGTTCTCCTTAAGTGAAATAGGGGAGCTCCATCAAAAGTCCATTTTACTCCACACATAAAACTAAGCAAATTCCTTGCTCCCTCGGGGTCGAGATTGCTCTCTCTCAAGTTTTGAAGCAAAGGAGAAGTCACCTTTGCCAAAGCTGAGCTCACTTGAAGGAGAAGTTGGTCCATAGGAGAAGATACTCAACCTCAACCCCTCAAACTTTCAACAAAGCTTCGTCTCAACCAGACAAAGCTTCCGCAAGCGAATCGAGTGCCAGTGAGGTTAGCCATTTTTTGGGCATTAAACTCAATTGTGGTGTGGAGCTTTGTGAAAGAAATGTTAATCTCATAGGATCTTGATTGTTAGATGTAATCTAGGTTGCATGGTGATGGTGTGGGTAAATTTTCATCCCAATTCGAGCTCAATCGAGCTTGGATCAAAGCTTCAAACATGGATGGTGTCCATGGCTAACAGAGAGCGGTAGGGATGGATCTCTAGCCGTCCATCCCCGTGTTTTGGATGGACGGCTGAGATTAAAACATGCGATATATTTATTTTTAATCCTCTTATCCGCGACTTTAATCTCAACCATTCGATCCTTGATTGGACAGTTGGGAAGAAAGCTGTAGTGCCGTCGGCACGCGGCCCAACGATGCGACATTTTAAATCACCTATCAGGCGACGATATGTGTAAAGCGCATGCCATGTCAGCTGCGTGCATGGCATTTGTAGAATTAAGAATATAATTAGGGATTTAATAAATTCTAATTAATCAACTAAGCTTCTAAAATTCATATCTCAACATAGAAAAATCAGAAAAACATGAAATAAATTGCATTAGAAAGATAATTGAGTATAAAATATTCTAAAATTGATGTTGAATAGTTATTTTCTCTGAATTTAAGTTTTATTAGAAATGTTAATTAGCTAATTACTCTCTAATTAATCCACTAATTAATCTCAAACTTCTTGGGTAGAATTAGAGGGATGACTTCTACCTCCCCTAATTTTTTTTGGGATTTATTGGTGGCTTAATTAGGGGAATTGCTGGTTCATTCCTAAATTACTCCTTTAATGTAATTAAGGTTAATTAAGGTTGTAATTAGTGGTTTAACCCTCTGATTGAGTTTATTAAGGTTTGTTTAAATGAATAAGAGGTTTAGGGAATAATTTTGTGGCATTTCCCCTATGCTATTCCTTAAACCCCCTTTTTCTTCCTTAACCCATCCTTAATTAAGGGTTAATTCACTAATTACCCCCTTAATTAAATTCACAAAATTATAAAAATTTACAGAACTCAATTAATTCTTCTTGGGTAGATACCTAGGTGTTTAAGAGCCTAAGTACAATTAAAGAAATCAAAATTTAACTCATATGTGTGAGGGATGTTTTGAAATTACTTAAGTTAAAATACTTAGCTTAATCAATCATTAATTATGAGCCAAATTGCATTAGGACTTTTTCTTCCTAGGTTCATTACTGATTTAATTTTTTTGTGTGGTTTATGTCATCTCATTGGCTCATAATTATTTGATTAACTATACTAAGGTGGTATAGGTAAGGGGTAATTAACATGCTTAATTCATACCTTAACCTAATCAAAATATAAAATGAATCTAATCACCTAAAAATTGAACAAAAATATCAAACACATGTGGGAATGGATTAGGAACAACAAACTCACCTCACATTTTCCAAATTGAAGGAAACTCAAAAATCAAATAAAAATCACATTAAATAAACTTTGATTTGCTTTAAGCTTTCTTATTTCATAAGATTCTCTTTAGGAATTAATTAAAGTGAATGAGTTTACATGCTTTGATTACTTTAGTTCTTTACTAACATGCTAAATGTGTGTGTCATATGATTTCATACATTCATGCTTTTCAAAAATCAAATTTAAAATGAAAATGTTTCCTTTATGTCAAATTACATGTTTTGGCTAAAGTAAGAAACTGAGTGGCTATTATCACTATTAAAACCAAATTATTTTCAAAATATATAAATCAATTATCAAAACTGAAAGTGTGTTACTTATATCATACTTATAAGCTTGCATGTGAGTAAAATATAAGGATGTGCTTAGTGTAGTTTTCCTTCTCCTCTCTTTTGGTATAGTTTTGAATTGGATTTGACAAAGTGTATCATTCATTTGAAAAGAACCTGACACTTGTCTAATTCCATCTCCTATTCATTCTTATGCTACTACTTAAGAAGGATACCCACACTTGTACCTATAAATTGCATAAAAAAAATGAATCAACCAACACAAACGTTTGCATTCTCTCTTTTCCATTCATTTCTTTTGTACACATGTTTGTATTTAAGGAAAGTAGTATATTAGTTTGGACAACCCTAGGGTTGCAAGGCTTTAAGTAACCCTAATTAGGTCTTATACCTTACACTCCTGGTTAATAATGGCGTCGTACTCACTTATGCCTTTCATACATTCATATGTGCATGTGAAAATTGGATAAGAAACCCCTTTGCTACTTAATGAAAATCATGTATCATAAATATTCAAATTTTCTTAAATAAACTACTTAGCATGAATCATAAAGTGTGCTAAACATTCCCATTTGTATGTATAGATATGTTTAGGACTCATTCATATGCATGTTATACATGTTGGGAAAGAAATGAAGTGATGTATGTTTTGTGAATTTAGTTCATTTTACTTAATCTTAAAATGTCTTTACTTTTGAATAGGTTTGTCTAGAGTACATCTAAACTTAGGATTAATTAAAACACATAATAAAATATTCACTAAATAAAATTAAAACATGAATCCACTTTAGAAATTACTTAGGTGAGGGAAGGAAAGAGAAGTTCTCTTCTCTTGCCTCTCTTTTAGTAATTAATTATAATTCACTTGAACCTAATCAAAACATAAAATAAAATCAACCCAAAACAAATAAATCACTTAAATGAAACAATCCTCTAAGTTGAACATTCTTCACACTTAGAAAATTCTAACTTAAAGTCTTAGCTAAGCATACTACACAAACCTCTAAAACACACACATTAGAATAAGTCGCTACTTCTGGCTTTAATTTAGGGCGGTGCATGATTTGATGTTTACTTTTATTTTGTGATATATGTTTTAACCTGGATGTTAGGGTGAATGTGTGTAGAATGAATGATAGGTTGATTTAGTATAATCATTATTTTTTGTAGGGGATTATGCTTAAGGGGAGTTGTGATAAATAAAAATATAAAATACTTTTGCTGTGCAGGCGCTTATACCCTTAAGCATAATCCAATAGGCCAGTGGACTTAGTCACCCATGTGTGGGGTGATAAGTCCAATATACATGCTTGGGACTTGTGTAATTTGTTTAGCTAATTTCTATTTTGCAGGTGTTAGCTAGATTTACTTTTCCTTTTCATGTAATTTTTGCAATTAGGATTTTGGAATGATTGTTATGGGGCTTAGGATAAACATTGGTCATAAGATCTCATCTTATGTACCATGTGAAGCCTTTGGAGCAACCAACTTCCAACCATACAAAAGAAGGAACCAAAGAAGAAAAGAAGAATAAAGAAGTAAAGCTTGAAGACCCCCATAATAATGAATTCCTTGCTTAATTATACTTAATTCATTTATAATAGGTTGTATAATGGTAGAGGGCACTAATTGGTTTTCGGTTTGTGCGGTGGTCCAATGGCCTCTTATTCTTTTGTGTTAGCTTTATAAATTGATTGATGATTTATTTGGCTTGTGTATTAAGATGATATCTTTTTCCTAGTTTCTTCCTTGCTTGATGTATGGCCTGGATGTAGATTAGGCTCTTAAGGAAAAATAATCTTCTACCAAATTTAATAATTCAAAATTAAAAATAAAGAAATCATAACCTCACCTAAAGCTTAGGATAAAATTAAGATAAGAGAATTAACAACCCCTTAGCTGGATGAATACTTCTTTTATAACATCATGCATATTATTTTCACTCTTGATTAGAGGGCTTCCACCTTTGCCAGAGAAACTTGGGTTGACCTTTGAGAGCTATAGTGGAAATACACCTCTTCCTCCCTTCTCGCTGATTTTGGCCAATAACCTTACTTCTCTTACATTAGGCATATGAATCCTATTAGCCTGAGTCAATTGGTTGTCCAAAAATGAAAATAAAATGTAATATGAATTGCATTAGATTTAGGCCATTTGAAGCATACCCTTACATGATCTACTCTCTTTAGGGAGTGAGTTTAAGGACTTAGTCTCTTTTTAAATAAATAACAACCTAGCTATCTTGCATAAAGCATATGACTTGCCTACATGAATTTAAAACCATGGGAGGAGTTAGTTGGCGGCCACCCTCGGGCGGTTGGAAGTCCAAGCAAACGTGTGGTTTGTCTTATTTTGTGGAGGTAGACTAAATATCCATTTTCGCCATAAATTTAGGTTGTCCTTTTGGCCCTCGCCAAAGCTCCCTGGTTCTAAGGTTGCTTCTCCCCTTTGTGGGCCATAAGCTTAAATCCTCACCTCTTAGACATTCCATAATCTTGTGTTGTGGAATCATTAGCCCTAAATTTCTAATGAATAATTCAACTCAAACAAATTGAATCAATTTTAAAAATATAAAGCCCAACCATAGGATAGTTTGAGATGCTCGCTAGGTTTCCTAGAATCGTGAGCATCTCCTACTTATCTTCATTTGGCTTCGATAATAACTCTCTCTTTGATCAATCCCATTTGATCTTTTGAAACAAACTAATCGATTGATAATCACACCCTATTAAAATCTTTGGAGACAACGATCATTTACCTTAATTGAGTGTATTCCAAAGGGATCTCATTCCTTAGGATGTAATTAACTATGGGGGCTTGCCCCTGTAAGAAACTTAACGAGCCCGATTTAAAATAAACCTTACTTTACTTTTTCATATAAAGTAGGGGAAGAATCTTTGGTACACATGCAGACCAATTATCCTTTGGAGTCCTTGTAGAGGTGATTAGGTCCATTGTAGGGTGGAGACTTCTATCTTTCGAGATAGTACACCTCTCCTCAACGTCGTACCTGATCCTCCTCAATAAGAACATCTGGGAATCCACGTGGTGTCAAAATTACATAAAAAGAATAGATGTATATTTCCATCTTCATTTTATCCCGCATAGAGTGAAGATGGGAGTATATATCTTATTCTTTAGAAATATAAAAAAAATTTCATCACTGAGGCAGAGGTCTTCCATTGAATGAACATACAAAATTTGAAATCATTTGCCCACATAATTTGGGCTTAATTAAGCTAATTAAGTTTATATTTAAACCTTAATTAAGGCTTAATTACCATTCAAAACCAAATAGAAATAATTTTAATCAATTCTTCTCTGCTTTATGTTTAAAATTAATATTTATTTGTATTTTTTTATTTTTCTACAATTTATTATGATTTTCTAAAGTTTAAGCCATTTAATCCTATTATTAAGCCATAATTAAGCCTAATCCTATTGATGCCATGCGGAGCTCTGACCTGGCATTCTTTCCATGTGATGTCGTGAGATTGGTTATTTAAAATTATCTGAGTTAGTGTCGACGTGGTGGCGGCAAACACGCTTTCATCCCCGCTGTCCGATCTAAGATTGGATAATGGGGATTAATCCTGCGGTTCCTAAGGATTAAAATAGGATTAAATATAATCAGGAGATCACGACCATCGTTCCATGATTGGAATGGATGGTGGATTATTTATCATCTTTCATGCGATGAAAGATGGACACCATCTATCTTCCTCCACCCAATTCAAGCTCGTCGAAGCTTGGATTGGCTCGGGATTGATCCCACGCCTTCAGAATGAAGATACTAAGAGATCTAATGGCTAGATTCGCATAACATTCACATTCTCTTCAAAAAGGCATACAAAATTTGAAAAATCATAATTTAATGGATAGTACCTGCTGAAGCTCAAGGCGGTGAACTAGCAGAGCTTTGCCTTGATAATAACTCTGTTGAAGATGGTGCGATGCCTCCGTGGATTGCTTTGTTATGCTGTTTGTTAAAATTCTAAAGGAGTCACCTTTCAAATCTATGGGGAGAAAAGAAAAAGGAATCCTTACAAAAATTCATCTTGGTAAGACGCCATGCAGATCCGCAGATGTACTTATTCAGGTGATCAAATTTATCATCAAGGTATAATGTACTATCTTGAAAGACAGAAGTCACTACCTTTTAATGGAACCAATCACCTCAATAAGGAGTCCTAAGGACGATGGGTCTACATATGTACCCGAGATTCTTCCCCTATTTTATATGGAAAAGTAAAGTAAGGTTTATTTTAAACTAGGCTCGTTAAGTTCTGTACAAGGGAAAGTCCCCATAGTTAATTACATCCTAAAGGACAGGATCCTTTAGAAAAACTCTTGATTAAGGTAAATGATCGTTGTCTCTAAAGATTTCAATAGGAAGGTCTATCAATCGACTGGTTTATATTTTTGAAGATCAAATAGGATTGATCAAAAGAGGGAGTTATTATCGAAGCCAAAAATGGGAATAAGTAGGACATGCTCACGATGCTAGAAAAGCTAGCGAGCATCTCAAACTATCCTAAAATTGGGCTTTATATTTTAGAAATTGATTTAGTTTGTTTGAGCTGCATTTTTCATTAGAATTTTATGACTTAAGATTCCTTAACACAAGATTAAGGAAATGCCTAAGAGATGAGGAATTATGTTTATGGCCAAGGGAGAAGCAACCTCAAAACCTAAATCTAAGGAGCTTTGGAGTGGCAACCTAAATCTAAGGTGAAAATGGGTAATTGGTTTGCCTCCATAAGAGAGGACAAACCACTCAACTTGGACTTACTGGGGTGTACCAACTAACTCCTCCTATGATTTTAAATACATGTAGGCAAGTCTTTATGCTTATGCAAGATAGCTAGATTATTTTTATTTAGAAAGAGACTAAGTCCTTAAACTCACTCCCTAAAGACACTAGATCATGTGAAGGGACATACTTCAAATGACCTAAATCTAATGCATTTCAAATTTTATTTTATTTCATTTTTGGACAAATAATTTGACTCAGGATAATATGATTTTTATGACTAATGGATGAGAAATCAGATTCCTGGCCAAAATCAGCTGGAATTTTAGGAGGTGAGTTTCCACCACTGCCCTTATAGGTCAAGCCAGATTCTCTGGAAAAGATGGAAGCCCTCCAATCAAGAGTGAAATTAGATGTTGTTGTGTATGATATTATAAAGAAAAGAACTCATCCAGCTAAGGGGTTTCTAATTCTTTTATATTGATTTTAATCCTAAGCTTTAGGTGAGATTATGAGTTGTTTAGTTTTAATTTTAAGTTGTTAAGTTAGGTAAAAGATTTATTTTTTTCTCAAAAGCCTAATCCTCATCCAGGCCATACATAAAGAAAAAAAGAAACTAGGAAAAGCATGCCACTTAATGCATGTTAAATAAATATCAATCAATTTATAAAAGCTAAAAAAAGAATAAATGGTATTGTGGTGCACCACACAAACTCAAAAATATCAAAATGGTACATTTATACAACCCAAATTACAAATAAATTAATTTACAATTAAGAAAAGGAATTCATTGTTAGGGGTCTTCAAGCTTTATTCTTTTTTCTTCTTTCTTCTTTCTTTCATTTCTTTTCTTCTTTTCTTCTTTGGATCTTCCTTTGAAAGGTTGAATGGTAGATGCTCTAAGGCTTCATAGGGTACATAAGATGGAATCTTATGACCAATGTTCATCCTAATCCCCTATAATAAATCATTCCAAATCCTAAATATACAAACTTTTTACATTAAAAGGAAATGTATAAATCTAACTAACACCTGCAAAATAAGGGTTTGTCAAATAACAGCACACAAATCTCAAGCATGTATATTGGACTTATCACCCACACACAAGTGACTAAGTCCACCTGGCCTATGGATTATGCTAAGGGGTATAAGCACCTGCAAACAAGAAGCATTTGTATTTTTATTATGATAGCTCCCCTTTAGCACAATCCCCTGTAGAAAAGAATAGTTAGACTAAGCACGTCTTACCATTCATTCTATGAACATACACCCTAACATCTAGTATAAAACATTCATCACAAAATAAAATATAACATCACCATGCAATTAACCTAAAAGAAGTGGTGACTTAGGCTAATGTGGGCTTTGAAGGTTTGTGTGGCATGCTTTGTTTAGGACTTTAAGTTTGAATTTTCTAAGTGTGAAAGACATGTTCAACTTAGAGAAGGGTTTCATTTAAGTTGTTTAGTGACTTTGGATTATTTTTATGTTTTGGTTTCATTTAGGTGAATGTTTTAATTATACCTTTTAATTAATCCTAAGTTTAGATCAATTCTAAACAAACTTATTCAAAAAGAATGGAATTTTAAGATTAAGGAAAATGAATCAAAAAACCACATAACATATATTACTTTAATCTTTCCCAACATATATAACATCCATATGGATGGACCCTAAGCGTATCTATACCTACAAATGAGATAATTAACACACTTAATGATGCATACTAAGTAATTCATTTAAGAAAATTTAGAAGTTTTAGATGCATGAATTTTCTTAAGTAGAAAAGGGTTTTCTTTCTCCAAAATTTCACATACATGCATGAAAGAAGGAAAGGCATAAGTGAGTATAGTGCCATTGTTAACTAGAGGTGTAAGGTAGAAGATCTACTTAGAACTTAAAGCCTCACAACCTTGAGGTTGTCCAGACTAATATACCACTTTCCTTAAGTACTAACATGCATATAAAAGAAATAAAGTGAAAAGTTTACTTAATGGTTTCATTTTGGTTTATGCAATTTATTCATGCAAGTGCAAGAACTCATTCTTAAGTGAGAGCATAGGGATGAATAGGGTTTGGAATCAAGTAAGTGTTGGATTCTTTTCAAATGAACCCTACATTTTACTAACCCATATTCAAAACTATGCTAACCTAAGATGGAAAGAAAGGCTACACTACACATGACTTTATAATCTACCACATGCAAGCTTATAATTAAATTATAAGAATACCACACTATCAGATTTATTATTTTATTTATAGATTTTGAAAATACTTAGGATTTAGTAGTGATAATAGCCACTCATATTTTACTTTAGCCAACACATGCATATTTGACATAAAGTAAACAATTTCCATTTAAAATTTTGAAAACATGAAATCATGGATGCATAAGTCATATGGAATACAATTTAATATGTTGGGAAAGATCTAAAGCAATGTAATCACATGAACAAACTCACTTTACTTAATTCCTAAAGACATTCTTAATGAATAAGAAAACTTAGAATAAAACAAAGTGAATTTCAAAATAATTTTTGTTTGATAGAAGTTTAATTTAATTTTAAAAGGGTGAGATTAGTTTGCTATTCCTAACCCATTCCCACATGTGTTTCATATCTTAGTTTAATTTTTAGATAATTAGATCCATTTTTAAGTGTTAATTAGGTTAAGATATGCATTAAGTGAGTTAATTAACCCTTACTTACACCACCTTAGGAGAATTAACTTAGGTAATTATGAGGCAATGAGTTGACATAAAACCCACAAGGTATGTAAATTTGCAATGCACCTAGTAATAAAAGGCTAATGCAATGGCTGATTAAAGTTAATTAAGCTAAGGGGTTTTAGCTTAAGTACTTTTAAAACACCCTTTCACACTTATAAAATGGGTTTAATTTCCTTAATTAGACTTAGTCTATTGAATACCTAAGCATCTACCCAAGGTAGATTAATTAAGTTATGGAGATTTTTAGAATTTTTGAAGGTCATTTAGAAGGGTAATTAATGGATTAAACCCTTAATTAAGAAAGGGATTAAGGAAAGAAAAGGGGGTTTAGGGAATAACTTTGGGGAAATACCCCAAAATTATTCCCAAAAACCCCTATTCATTGGATCTAACCTTAATCCAACTTAAACATAGGGAAAATCCACTAATTACATCTTAATTACCCTTAATTACATGAAGAGGGTAATTAGGGAATGAGCTAGCAATGTCACTAATCAAGACCTCAATAAATCCCAAGAAAATTAGGGGAGGTAGAGGTCATCCCCTAAAATGATCCCTAAAAATTTGAGATTAATTGGTGGCTTAATTAGAAAGTAATTAGCTAATTAACATTTCTAAAGAAACTCAAATTCAGAGAAGAAGGAAAATCAAAATGTATTGAAAACAATTTTAAAATATTCTAGATGAAATTATCTATCCAAGGTAATTTTCTTTTTTTTTTTTAAATTTTCTATGGAGAGTTATGATTTTTAGAAGCCATAGGATTAATTAGGAAATTAATTTGTTAATTAAGTAATCCCATTTAATCCCCATGGCGCGTGGCATGCGGCACACTTTTCATGCATCGTGCTGTGAGCCTATACTTAAGTTATCACATTGATAGAGGCAGCAGCAGTGCACGCGTCTTTACCCCTACCCGTCCGATCAAAGATCGAATGATAGAGGATAAACCCACAATTTTAAAAGGGAAAATGATTTCTAAAATATGGGAAATAATCTCAGCCGTCCATCTAAACATGCATCAATGGATGGTTGATATTGGCTAAGTGCTTCCTTGAGGAGGAATGTGAGCCGTTCATAATCTAAGAGAAGATCTGAGCCCGATCCCTCATGGATTCAAACAAAATTCAACACACACCATCTAGGGGATTAGAGCGGCCAATCCAACGGCTAAGATCCTATGAGATAAAAATCCACTTCACAAAAGACCAACACACCTTAGCCTAAGTGGTCAAAAATTCATTAACCTCACCGGTGCTCGAGATCGATGAGGTAGTTTCGTCTAGTGGAGACAAAGCCCTGTTGAGGTTCCTAGCTCTCGAGATTAAGTGGATGGGTGGGTGGACTAACTCCCCTTAGCTCCCCTTGCAGCTTTGATCGAATTGATTCCTTCCTTGATGTGGGAACTCAATTAGAAGCTTGTGCAGGCTCGAATTGATCCTCTGATGATGGGTGTATAAGGAATTTGGATGAAATTTAGTGTGGAGGAAGTCTGCTCTTCCATGTATCTCCCCTTTTTTCACTGTTTGAAAATCGAGAAATGGGAGAATGGAATGAGCTCTAGGATGCTTGGGGGAGCTCTGTCAAGGTTGCTAACTCTCCTTAGGTCCCAATCGAGTGTGTGTGTGTTTTGATTTCAGTGAATTAAGGGGAGTATATCTTCCCCTATGGCAGTCAGATGGCTGAGCCTTTGCATGCCATTTTGATCCAATTGTCATAATGGAATGGGTTGTTTGATCAGTTAGGAGTGTGCACATGGTCAGTTTGGCCAGAGGAGTGGATGCCTAAGTCCCATGTGCAATCAATTAAGGTTTGGGGGGAGTTTGAAAATTCAATTTGGTGCCTATGGGCCGGGTTTGGTCCATAGGCCAAATGGGTTGACCCAAACCCATTAGGTTTGGAGCATCACTCATCAAGGTCCCCTTGATATTTTGGGAGAGCCTCAAGTGTTCGTGATGAGTGCATGACCAATACCCATGGGCTAAGCCAAAATTTATTCTATAGCCTAGGGGTATAATGGTCATTTTGCTATTTTTTTCCAATTTGGGTATGTTTGGTATGTTGAGAAAATAGGTTAGGCCAAGTTTCAAAGGATTTGGAATCCATTTGATAGGATTTGGCTCATGTTGACCCATTTAGGTCAAAATGGGTCAACTTGGGTCAAGTTGACCAATAGGTCAAATTGGGTCAAACCAAGAGTTGGGTCAAACCAAGGGTTGGGTCAAGTTCATATGACCATTTGAAATGTTTTGGTGCCTTTGGTTTGGTTTGATTTGGTATAGATTAGGTTTTGGCTCATATGACCCATTTAGATAAAATGGGTCAAGTTGACCTATTTGACCCATTTGACCTATTTGGGTTAGGTCAAGGGTAGGTTTAAGTTTGGTTGATCATATGAAGTGAATTGGTATCGTTGTTTCCAATCAATTTGAGTTAGGTTCAATTTGGCTCAATATGACCCCTTCAGGTCATGTTGGGTCTAAGGTCAATTGGGCTATGTTGGGTCTAATTGGCCAATTGAGGCTTTGGTCAAGTTCCACGAGTGATTTGGGGTGGACTTGACCCATTGGTTTCAATCAATTTTGCTTAGATCAAGTTTTGACACATTTTGACCCTTTAGGTCAAAATGGGTCAACTTGGGTCAAGTGGACCAAATGGGCTAGGTTAGGCTCAAAAGTTGACTTGGTCAAGTTCAAATATAGGTCAAGAGTGAACTTGGATCAACAGTTTCAATCAATTTGGCCTAGAGTGGATTTTGGCTATGTTGGGTTTCATTTTTGGTTAAGTGTTGGTCACTTAGGTTTGACTTGGTTTGACCCAATTTGATTGATTGATCATCCCATGATGATTGTTGATCATGATAGGTGGGATATATGAGTTTTTGTTCAATCCAATTTGGTTAGGATCAAAAGTTGGCTCATAAGGGTACTTTAGGTCACTTTGGGTCAAGTGAGCCTAAGTGGGTCAAATGGCTTGGTCAAAGCTTGATTTGAAGTTGATTGATCTTGTATATGGACCTATAATTGAAATATAAATCCATTTACAAGAGGTTTGAAGTCAAATGGATTTCGATCAATTTGAAAATCTCATATTCAAAGGAAGAATATGAAGGAGATTTAGGTTTGATTTTTGATTTAGGTTTTGATTGAAGGTTTAAATTTTGGATTTATATATGAGCTCATGATTGTAGGTTTGATTGAACCATGAGAGAGAATCAAGAGTTTGGCTTGATTTGAATTGATTTTGGCTAAGTTCAAGATTTTGACTTGAAAGGCTTAGATTTGATTTGAGTTTGACATTTGGAGTTGGTTTTGATTATTTAAATTTATATTTCATTTATATAAATATAAATGAGAATAAATTGATCATGAGAAAATTTTAAGGATTTAAAAGAGTTTAATCATGATTTGAAGTTAAACCCATTTAAGGGAATTTAATGGATTAAAATGAATTTTTAATTTGAATTTTAATTTTTTGAGTTAGATTTGATTGATGTATATTTATATTCCATTTATATATGAGAACATAAATGAGAATACAAATATATTTTGAGAAAATCCCATGAGTTTGAAGTGGTTTGATCAAAGTTTAGGGTAAATCCATTAATGAAAAATTAAGGGATTTAAGGGAATTTCAAGAAATTTTAATTTGGGATTTAATTTTTGGGCTTGATTGAATTGAGTTATATTTATATTTCATTTATATATGAGAATATGAATGAGGATATAAATTGAAAATCCCAAGGTTTTGAATGGGTTTGATCAAGATTTGGAGTTAATTTTGGCTGTCATTTAATGGAAAAATAAAGGAATTTAGGAAAATTTTCATGAATTATTTTGGAATTTTGAATTTTATTTGATGGATTTGAATTTATATTTTATTTATATATGTGAATATAAATGAGAATATAAATGGATCATGAGAAAATCTCAAAAGGTTTGAATAGGTCTAGGTCATAATTTTGGCTAAGTCCTTAAGAAAGGATTAAGGACTTAGGAATTTTTGAAGGATTTTTGATCATGGCTTTCAATCATGGACTTCAATCAAGGATTTCAATCAAAGAATTGAATCATGGAATTGATTTGGAGTTTGAGAAAATCAAATAAAATTGATTTAGAGTTTGACTTGAAAGAAGGAAGGTGAGGAATGGTTTAAGCTAAAAGGGTAGGAGATTTTCCTAACACCCCTAAGGCATGACCTATTCCTATGGCTAAAGCTTCTAAGTCTTCTAGGGCTAGGGGAGAGTGCCCACCTAATCACTAGATGTATCTTAAGACTAAGGAACTCTTAAAGTATAAGAGAAATCCTAAGCCTAAGATAGAGGTGTTTAGAGCTCATTCTAAAAATGAGATCAATATGGACCAAACGCCACCGCAATCCTCACCATAGTTAGCCTAGGAGGTACTTCTGGTGCTTGAAATGCTTGGGGGAAGATTCGCTTCACTTCGTCGGAGTTTGGTGAATGTGTGGGAAGAGTTGATTGAAGTGGAGTTGAGTTTTGGTGGAGATAGTCGGAGCTAAGCCTCGGGAAAGCTTAGTTTCATCGTCTCCGGCGATGGGGAAGCTTGGGGAACTTGGTAGAGTGCTCTGACGGCTCTTCTCAGTGAGTTCAATTTCTCAGGTTGGATTAAAGTGAGGGGGGGGGGGGCATATAATTCCTCCTCCCTTGGATCGGACGGCTTAGATCCATTCTGACATTTTTAGCTGTTCAGTCGCTGCAAGTGGCCGGAGGGGACAATAATGTGGTGAGGTGGCTTGATTTGGTTGAAGGAAGGTCTGTTGGGGTTGCCATGAGGTGTCTTTATCTTATTTGGGTTGAGCCAATGAGGGGAACTGGGTTAACTCACCTCCCCTTGACCAAGGGTTGACTTAACCCTTTGGGTTAGGTTAGCCACTTAGCTAAGAGTCCACTCTTGGCTTTGGGTGGCTGCCAAGTACAAAAGAGGGTAGTTAACCCAAAGTGGGTTGGGTTTCATTTGGGCTAACCCAAGGTGAGCTAAGGATGGGTCATGCCAAATTTCATTGGGTTTGGGCTTGGTTTGAGTGGGCAATTTGACCCATGTAGGTTAAATTGGACTAATTGGTGAAATTGGGTCAAACTAAGACTTGGGACAAGTAAAATGGGTATTTGGAATGTTTTGATGCAATTGGTTTGGTTCAATTTGGCTTGGATTTGGATTTGACCCATTTGAGTTCATATGGGTCAAATGGGTCAAGTTGACCAATTTAACCGTGTCCATTGTGGAGTTGTCTCCATCGATTCAAGAACACGAGGATGAAGTCAGGAGGAGCCTCAGGCTAGTGCAAAGCATCTTCTTCCTTTGTTCATGGGGTGCTTAGTTTGGCTTGGAGAATCACCTCCCAAGGTCTTTAGTGGAATAGTGGGTTTGCACTAGGTGGTTGGGATAAGATACAGGATTGACTTTAGCTTTGATCCATTGGGTTTAAGGTTTGAATCTCATGGTTTGATGGCTAATTCCCTTGGTGGGGCCCACTTAGCTTTTGGGCTGATTTGGGAATGAAGTAGGGTATGCTTGGGTCAGATTTGGCTAAGCCCTAGGGTCCCATAAGTTGGTTTGGAGGGCTTTGGCTTCATTTGGTCAAAATGGGCTCTTTTGGGTTAGGTTGGGTTGGATTCACCAATTGGTCAAATTGGGTCAAACCAAGGCTTGGGTTAGGTTCATATGATGATTTGGGATGTTTTGGTTCAATTAGTTTGGATTGTTTTGGCCTAGGTTTGAATTTGACTCATTTGGATTCAAAAGGTTCATTTTGGTTAGGTTGGGTTGGGTTAACCAATTAGTCAAATTAGGTCAAACCAAGGCTTAGGTTAGGTTCATATGATGATTTGGGATGTTTTGATTCAATTAATTTGGATTGGTTTGGTCTAGGTTTAAATTTGACTCATTTAGATTCAAAAGGAAATTGGTCAAGTTGACCAATTTGACCAAATTAGGTTGGGTTGGGTGTTGAGTCAAGTTCAATTGGTTAATTAAAAATGATTGTAGACTTTAGTGTAATTTAATTTTGAATTAATTTGATTTTTGGTCAATTTGACTTTTTAGGTCAATTTGGGCTTGGTTGGGTCAAGTTGACCAATTGGTCAACTTGGGCTCAATCATGGCTTTGGTCAAGTTCAATAAGTGATTTGGAATAAACTTGAGCCATTGGTTGCAATCAATTTGGATTAAATCATGATTTTAACTCATTTTAGCTTTTTAGGACAATTTGGGTTAACTTAGGTCAAGTGGCCAATTAGGTTTATTTTGGCTCAATTGATGAATTGGACATGTTCAATCATTGATTATGAGTGGGTTTGGGTCAATGGTTTCAATCAATTTGGCATATGGTGGGTTTTGGCTAGTTTGGGTTTCATTTGGGCTATGTGTTGACTTGGTCAAAGGCTAGGTTTGATTTAGTTTGACCCAATTCAAGGTGGTTGATCACCCCATGATGATTATTGATCATGATTGAGGTTTAGATGGGCTTAGTTCAATCTAATTTAGGTTGGATTAGAATTTGGCTCAAAAAGGTCCTTTAGATAACTTTGGGTCAAGTGAGCTTAAATAAGTCAATTGGCTTGATCAAGGCTTGATTCAAGTTTGGACGAACTCACAAATGAGCTTAGGATTTGGGTTGACTTGGTTTTGGTTTGATTTGACTGATTTATGTTTATACTAGGATCCATGATTAAAGGAATGATTGAATCATGAAAAAATCTATGAATTTTGAATTGATTTGGGTTTTATTTAGCCAAGTTTAAAAGTTTGGCTAAAAGAGCTAAAGTTGGGACTTTGATTTGATTTGAGTTTTATTTTGGTATTTGAATTTATGTTTCATTTATATTTGGAAATATAAATGAAGATATAAATGGGTTATGAGAAAATCACTTGAGTTTAGAGTGATTTGGAAGCAAATTTGATTAAGCTTAGGGATGTAGGTCAAAAGGGCTAACTTTGACTTTGGTTTGATTTGATTTGTTTTGATTCGATTTGAATGGTTTGAATTTATATTTCATTTATATTTGTGAATATAAATGAAGAAATGATTGATTTATAAGGAAATCAACCAAGCTTGAGTTAGTTTGAAGGAGTTTTGGCTAAGCATATGAAGGTGGTTCATATGGCTTAGGGAAAGATTTTGGAATTTGAATTTAATCATGAGTTTTAATCATTTAGAGTTTAGAATTGATTCATGATTTGGAATTTTATTTGAGAAAAATTAATTGGATTGGGGTTGATTTGGATTTGGTTAAGGCTAAGTCCATGAGATAAAATCAAAGGGCTTGAGAAGGAATTCAGTGTTTGAATTTAGCGGTGGATTTCAATCATTGGATAGTTGGATTTATTTTTGGAATTTGAATTTGAATTTGAGGTTTGGTTTGAAAGAAGGATACAAGAATTGGGTTTGGGCTATAGGGAAGGCAAGTCCTCCTAAATCCCTACAACTCAACCTATTCCTATGATTAACACTTCTAAGTCTCTAGGGTTATGTTAAGTGTTCACCTAATTACTAGAAATGTCTTGAGACTAAGGAACACTTAGTGTCTATAAGGTCCTAGACCTATGATGAGGAAGTTGAGAACTCACTCTAAAAAGGTCAACAAAGGGCGTTCAATACATCTAGTGTGACTGATAAGACACACCATATGTATTCGTGTTGATCGAGATGATCAACAACATCCAAAGGATTGCGAACACTAACATAAATTATCTAATGCTAAACCTAAGGTGTAGAAGGAATCATGTTCTTAGTGCAATGCAACTCCACTCATGCCAAGGGCATAAGGAAGGAAAAAGGGATCCACCAAAGGATCAAGCATGTGAACCTTCCACTTGGGAAGCAGGTTCAAGTTATCCACTAGGGATAAGAGTTTTGAATTTGGATGCAAGGTATGATTTGGGTAGAATATTCGCTAGGGATTAGGGTGTATAATCCACCAGGGATAGATGCATGAACCTTCCACTAGGGAAGCAGGCTCAGGTTATCCACTAGGGATAAGGAGGGTTTGGATTTCTTTTGAGGGTGCACTCACTAGGGAATGCAAGTTTGAATTAGGTTTGATTGACTCCATTGAGGAAGTCGGGATGATTGATGTCTCACTAGGGAGAAATTGATTGTTTATTTAAGTTTTGGATTTTAAGATGAATTTTGTCAGTTTGTGATGGACCGTACTGAGAAAGGGCTATGTCGGCCTTGGCCAATCTCAGATTTATTGATCCAAAGGGGTAGTTCACCAGCCACATGGTACAACGGTGGAAGTAGTCAAGATAATGTCATTTGATTGAATTGCAATTATTTTAATTTCATTTATTTTACTTTTGGATGGATCCCCTTGATTTGTGATGGATTCACTAAGAAGGGGCTAATATCTGCCTAGACCTATTTTAGATTTATCAATCCAAAGGGATAGTCTACTGGTCATGGGGTAGAACTAATCAACCAAAGGGGTGCCTTTCGGTTTGCAATGGTCAAGTTAGGAAGAAAGCGCAGGGACTCACATCCTCCTAAATAAGGAACCACTAGGGTGATCGATGCTTGCAACAAATCGACCGACTAAGGCGCGGTTAGTTTACGTCATTCTAGAAAGAATGCATAATAGACTTATATATTTCAAAGCAAAGACGCCCGTCAGGGTAACTTGTCGGTGGTACAACAATTTGAACCCAACCTAAGGGTGACTACTAAGAGAGTGCCGACCCAAGGACTTATCTCAACTCAAATTAGTCAGACAATTCTTATAAGGAGTTTTGCTGACATTATCCAAAAGATAGGATGCCTACTTGGGAAAGGGGCCACTGGGGGCTTGAATTCCTAACCTACAAGATATATTTTGTTTATTTTATATTTGCATGGACCTCATTGGTTTCAGGACCACATTGAGAAGGAGCTCATATCGGCTAGTCTTATCTTAGACTTACTAAGAGAGAATGTGCATCCACTGAATAAATTCTCCAACCACAAGGGGTGGCTACCAGGAAAGGGGGACTGTCCAATCAAAGAGTAACCAGGGTAGTGTATAAATGGGGTCGCTAAGGATGTGATCCAAATAGAGTGCCCACAGGGGAGGTGTTTCTAGAGGCATTATCCAAAACCCTGTAAAAGAAATCTTATAGGATGTTGGTGGCCAACTCAAAGAAAAAGCACGAGGATTCACATCTACCAAGAGTGGTGATATCTACCAGGTGGGTCATCGTCAGCATGGCGATAACCAACCAACCTAAGGTGCCCATTAGTTTGTAAAAATTAGTCTAGAAAGAAGGCATGTGGACTTACATCTCTCCAAAGCAGAACTGATCACCGGGATAGTCTATTTTATGCTCCACAAGGGCTATCCAACTTAGGGCGACTACTAAGCGGGGAGTCCTATGTAAGGGCTAAACCTAATCTTGAAGTAGTCAAGAAGAAAGGAGCCACTGGGGGACTTACCCTAAGCCTCAAAATATACCCGACCTAGTTAATGCATGATGGCTAGTTCAAGAAGAAAGCATGTAGGCTTACACCCTCTTAAACAAAGTCAACACGGGGTAGCTTACCGGTTGTGCAGTAAGACCTACCAAACTAACAAGGTGCTCATTGGTTTACAGTGGTCAAGTCAGGAAGAAAGTGCGGGGACTCACATCCACCAGATAAATGACCACTAGGGTGACATACTAGCGAGGTAGTATATCAACCCTACTTAGAGCAGCTAATGAGTGAGTGCCACAGGGGGCTTGCTCCCACATCAAAGTAGCTCAAGATAAAAGATATGTTTTTGTTTGTGTTGTGAAAGAAGGAATAGGATGCTACTGGGGTTCTCTTACACCTATCCTAAGCACATAAGAATGTGACTCTACTAAGGAAGGATGTCACTTGGGTTCTCTTATACGTAACTTAGTTGTACTAGTCGAGATAGGATGCCTCTTGGGTTCTTTTACACCTAACCTAGTAGCACTGGAGGATCATTTATGTTTGTGTTGTGGAGGGATAGGATGCCACTTGGGTTCTCTTACCTAAACGCGTGGTGATTCTAAAAAGATGTTTCTAACACATAAGAGATGGAATTTTGATGTGAAAAAAAGTTTTATTGATGATTATTTTCAAACAATATTTATGGATAATATTTTTTTAGGTAGAGCCCGTTGATTATAAGCATAGGGTGCTCTCCCTTACAGTTTATAAGTTGATAAGATCCTCCTTCGCGGGCCTTTTCTATGGAAAAAGAGCCTTCCCATGTGGGTTCAAACTTACCCCATCTTTTGGCGGGCAACAATTGGTCTCCTTAGAACTAAAATAAGCTCTCCAACTTGAAAAACTCTAGGATGAACTAACTTATTATGAGCTTAAATCATTTTGGCTTTGTATAACTCGAGGTGTTGGCATGCCCTATGGAGTCTCTCCTCCAAACCTTCAAGCTCTTCTAACCATAGCTTGGCGTTCTGCTCTATAGTAATCTTGCTACCCACAATTATCCTTAATGATGGGAGTTGGACTTCTAATGGTAGAACGACTTCGGACCCATACACTAAGGAGAATGGGGTAGATTGAGTTGGAGTTCTATATGTGGTGCGGTAGGCCCACAAGGCTTCAACCAACAGCTCATGTCACTATCGCTTGTTGTCATCGAGTGTCTTCTTCAGCATTTGGATGTGAGTTTCATTAAATGCTTATGCAATACCATTTTCCTTCGGGTAGTAGATGGTGGAGTATCTCTAATCTATGATGTGTCTCTTAGCAAAGCTGTTGATTTTGGTGCTCTTGAATGTAGTATCATTATCAGATATAATTCATCGAGGCACCCCAAACCTATATATGATATGGTTCCTAAAACTAGAGCACATCTTTGAGATGACCTCTCTAGTGGGATTGCCTCCCACTTGGAAAAGTAGTTAATGGCTAAAAAATAAAGTGACCCTTGGAAGAAGGAGGATCGATCGGACTATCTATGTTAGTGCCCCAACACCTAAATGGCCACGAGGCCAAAGTAAGATGTAGAATGTTGGACGGATGATGCAAGAACACACCATGCACCTGACATTGGTGGCACCTCCTAGCTACATCCATATAGTCTGCAATCATTACGGGCCAATAGTATCCTAGTCTTTTGATATTGGCTTTCATCTTTAGATCAGACTTGTGAGCTCTACATAAGCCTGAATGTTCCTCGATCACAATCTTATGGGCTTCATGTTTGGCTAAACAACGTAACCACATATGATCAAAATACGGCTGATACAAAGTGCCACACACGAGAGCATAAGAGAGAGCTCTCTGTTTCACCTAATGGGCTAATGACTTATCTTGAGGTAATTTATCTGTGTTTAGGTAATCCATGAATGACTGCCTCCAATTTGACTCATTGTCCTCTTTGGCAATGGAAACCTCTCCTACAAGAGAGAATCTATTGATGAGTTCAACATCAATAAGGGATAAGACTTATCTATTTTGAACCCTTATTAAAATGGACTCATCTTTTAGGCATGCCAGCTCCTTGGCGAGTTTGGCTAATGCAACTGCCATAATATTATCTCCTCGATGAATCTTATAAATAGTGAGCTCTAGGGATTTAATAACTCATGGTGTACTTGCGTGTGATGGAGCTTAAGCTTTAGAACTTTATAAGACCCAATTTGGTTGATGACAGTGAGAATCCAGATGATGATGCTTTAGATGCATAATGTAATGACTAACTCCAGATTGGAAATTAGAGCCTCATATTCGGCTTCGTTGTTGGTGCATGGAATGGACAGATGATATGAGAATCTCATCACATCATGGTCTGGAGTTAGGAGAACTATCCCTACCCTGCCTTCCCTAGAAGAGTAGATCATAGTTCTTCTCCTTTTAGAGAGGAAGTCATACCATCAAAATACATCTCCCAATGGAAAATGCTAGTGTCCCTTAAGTTCATGATTTGTTCATTGGGGAGGTCATCACTAAGCAGAGAATAAGTAGGAAGTAGTTGTGCTGCTAAGAAATCTACTAGTGCATGTCCTTTCACAGCACAGAGGGGTATGAATGTGATGTCAAACAATGATAAAATCATGGACCATCATGCCAACCATCCGGATAATGTTGGCTGTGTCATGAGATATTATAGTGGATTGATTCTAGAGATCAGATTCACCTTGTGAGAAAGCATGTAATGCCACATCATTTGGGATGCAAACTAGGCAATGCTTTTCAATGGGTGGGTAGTTTGCCTCAGCAGGAATTAGACGACAACTAAGGTAGTAGAGAGCATTTTTTTCCCTCATCATTGGCTTGGGCTAATAATTCACCAAGGGAGTCATCTAATGTAGCGGTGTAGAGGATCAATGGCTTGCCTAGGATGGGGGCTGCTAGAACTAGCGGTGTCATCAGGTAGTGTTTGATGTCTTCAAAGGCATGCTAGCACTTATCATCCCACTTTAACTTGACATCCTTTTTGACAAGTGTTGAGAATGCTTGGAATCTTTTTGATAAGTTGGATATGAAGCGTCTTAGATACACCAACCACCTTTGAAATGATCTGAGTTGAGTTAGACTTTTAAGGGGTGACATTTCTAAGATAACCTTGATCTTCTCTGGGTCGATCTCTATTCCCTGATGTCAGACAACAAACCCAAGGAGTTTCCCTGAAGCTACTCCGAGTGCACACTTTAGGGGATTCATTTTGAGCTTATATTATCTTAACCATTTGAAAACTACTCTTAAGTTAAAGAGATGGTCTTCCTTTTCTTTATTTTTGACAATTAAATCATCAACATAGATTCAACTTGATGATGAATGAGTTCATTGAAACTCTGAGTCATGGCCCGCTAGTATGTAGCACAAATATTTTTAAGGCCGAAAGGTATGATCTTATAATAATAGATTTTGATCGGGGTTCAAAAAGTAATGTTTCTTTCATTCTCGAGGGTCATCTTAATTTGGTTGTAGCCATATGACATCCATAAAAGAATACTACATGAGATGAGGCAATGTCCAGTATCAATTCTAGTATAAGAAATGGAAATTCATCTTTAGGACATGCCTTATTCAGATCCCTAAAATCAATGTATATGCAAATTTGGCCATTATTTTTCTTAACTGGGATGACATTGGCTAACCAGGTAGGGTATTTTTCTTCCCTGATAAAGCTGACATCGATCAATTTCTTGATTTCAGAAGAGACCTACTGCTCAATGTCTAATCACATGTGTCTAGAAGCTTGCTTGATAGGGTTAGCATTAGGTTCTATTGCTAGTTTATGGACTACTATGTCAGAGATAAATAGGACATTTCTTCAAAACTCCATGTGAAGTAGTCCTTAAACTTAGCTAATAGCCTAACTAAGTCATTGGTTTTTCTTCTTCATTGAGGCGATGTATGCGGTGTGCGTGGATCTTCTCCCAAGTTGATTTCTTTGAGTTAATGGTTGATTTCTTCTTAAAACTTTGGTAGTGCATCTTTGACTTTAGGCTCATTTGGGTCATCTGAAGTTTCTAAACATGCCTTCTTATAAGAGTTAGCATGATTTGAGAAGAATCTATCAAACCCCAAATGAGTGGTGATGACTAAGTAATGATTGTCGTGTCTTGGACCCATGTCAATCCTAGTCTGTCTTGATTGAGAATATATGCTTTGGTTGTCCCATAACCTTTTAAGGTAATCTAACCTGTGTCTAGACCAAGTATGTGGGATTAATCCCTTCTTTGCTAAGTTAAGAACACAAGGAGAATACTAATCAAAAGATAATTGTATTAAATATTTATATGAATCATCCTCAAGTTTTACATCGACTTGACTTGAGGATGATGCTCCCAACAAAACCTCTTTGGTGACATCATGGATGACTTGGGGCCTCCTTAACCAAACCTTCAACTTTTGGGAAGAAAGTGAGGTTAGAGCTAAAGTTTCCAACTCCTGCATAATGATTGGATACATTCATGCTTTGCTTAGGGCTGATCTTCACTATCTCGAATGTCACCTCCAAAGGGACCCACTGAGAGGGGTTGGTCGGCATGTTAATAAAATGATACTCATCATCTGAACTAGACTCTAAGTCTATGTGGATAGTGGGGTACTCTGGGGAACATAGCTCATGCCTGGCACCCAGGTCTTCCACTTCTCCACCTCTGACTTGCCTCTCCTCTACGGTGGAGGTCAGTCATCTATCAATGTGTTCATATGGAGGAACAAGCGGGGTAATCTAACATCCAGCTCTACCTCTTCCTTGGTGTATGATTCTCGCTCACTTATGCTTTCTTTTCTTTTCCTTTTTCTTTTCTTTTCCTTTTCAATTTCTTTTTTTCTTTCTTTTTTTTTTTTATTTTGATTTTGAACTTTCACCAAGTTCACGAGAATAGACTTTTTGATTTGGAGGAAGATAGTAGGTTACATCTTCATAAATCTTGACCTCTCTAAGAATGACTTCAAATATCCTTTGACACAATACTCGATTCCACCTAAATTTTATGCACTGCAAGAGGATGGAACCATGTGTTATTTGCATGTATCAAGGCCGAGCAAAGCGGTGAAAGATATATTTGAATCAATTATGTAGAACTTGGCTTATTTGTCATTTTCTCCAGTGATACTATGGAGCCTAAAGCCCCTCTCTTGTTCATTGAATCCTCTCAACATCATCCGATCTCCTCAGAGTTCAAAGATGTCAATCCTTAAGTAGGCAAGGATTTTTAGACTCATAATGTTCACTAATACTTTGTTCAATTAACACCCTAGAGAGCCTGAATCTGCCTATGTCCACTATTATGTAGAGGGAACGGTTGTGTTCTGTTGTCCCTAAAAGAAGATCTTTATCGGTGAATGTAACTCCCCAGGCTTCTCTTGAAAAATATGCCACCTCTCTAACATCAGTCAGCTGAGCTAAGCATATTTTTGGATCAAGAAGGGCTTTGATAAATGACTCCCTCATCTCTTTGGATAAGACAAGGGCATCATATATGCTTAGTTTAGCTGGCAACTTTCTTAGTTGAGCGAGGACATTATAGTCAACTCTAAGTTAGTCCTCCATATGCATATCCATAGGTGGAGCATCCTGTGGAGGGGATTCTTGATTGCTATAACTAATGACTTTGTTTACCCATCACAGGTGCTACTAGGGTAGAACTTTTCCACTACTGAAGGTTGACTTGGTGACTTTATGAGATGGTTTAGTGGAAAGTTCTACACTCATCGAGTTCACCTACAGCTTCTCCTATAAGATCATCAGAGTCAGATGACACCAAGTCTATCTCAATGGGTGCATTTGTGTGATTTAGAAATGGGTAATCCATTTCAAAATCAGAAAGGAGTGGATGAGAATTGTTATAATTATTAGCACTTGGAAGCTTTCTATAGGAATGAAATCATCAAGATCATCAAAAGTAGAGAGAATGTAAGTGAAATTAATCTTGTTCTTCCTTGATTTCTTAGATTTGGATGAAGGTACAAATAGAAATCAAGTAAAGTAAGAGTGAGATTTGGCACCCTCCATTGATACATACGATTGCAAGAAGAACTACTGAAGGCGTGGTAGCTGGAAGGAGTGTTGGGCTGGTCGTGGTTCGTTAATGCTATCGGGTAAGTGGAAGCTTTTATTTTCTGGGCTTTTACCTCCCTCAAGTTGTCCTTACTTGCAAACCTTCCTTTAGAGTTGGAGGTTTGAGCTTGCACTTACAAGGGTAACTTTTAATCTTAGAAATTATTTTCTTGGAAGTTCAGGATAGGGAGATATCCCAACCTTCCTCTATCTTGAGAAGATCGCGTGTATCCCCAAGGATTACCCTAACATAACTAGAGGGTTGTTCTAGTAGGTATTCCTTAGGGATGTTAATGGCACCTATCTTATAGATATGCTCAAGATAGTCCTTAAAGGTAAAGCAATCTTCCAAGATATGACCAAGCATCCGGTGGTAGGGGCAAATGTTTGGATCATGACTCTTGCCCACATCCTCCAGTTTTCTAGGCTTTGGAAACTAAAAATTAGGCTTCTTTAAGAGTTTCTTAAAGATCTTTTTGACTACCTCCCTTTTAAATGAATAAGGTTTATTCATTTTGTCAACAAAAGTAGATAAGTAATAGTTACCTTATGGTAGATAAGAATACTACTACTAATGTTGTGGATAGGGATACTGCTAAGTAGGTGATGGTGGAGGCCACTTTGTGGCGGTGGCGATATGATGGAGGTGTGGAGGAGGTGGAGGGCTTGCTCGAGGTCTATCCCTGTGCTTCCACTTCCCTTATCAACTATTGTAACTACCCCTGGATTTTTCTCAAATGACTTCTACAATCTGGGCTTGGCTGACTGATCTTGGAAAGGTAACTGTTTGACCTCTCAGTATAGACTAGCCGCCTTGTTGATTAATTTCTCAAATATCTTAATGGTGAACTCTTTAAGCATGAAGGCGACCGGGTCATGAATATTCTTGAGTAAAATTTTAATGGCATGTTGTTCAGATAGCTATGGTTCACATTTCATACTTAAATTATGACATCTAAAAATATAATCAATAAGGGACTCAACGGAGTGTTGTTGAGCTAGCGAGATCACCTGTTACCCTTTTGAGCTCCAACAAATCTCTTAATAAAGCTGCTCCAACTTGTCTTCACCATTGGGTAGTTGTTCAATCAAATGTGATGTCTATCAAGCTCTTGATGGTAAAATAAGAGTGCATCTACCACAACTGCAACATTTGACTCTAAAATGTGCTATGTGTTGCCAGGGGTTCCCACTGTCATCTAAAAATTTGAAGGATGGATGCACAAAGCCTTTAGGGTATTAGACACCATCAAATTCCTCTGGGTAGGGTCTACCCTTTGGAACAGATGAGCAGGCTTGCTTGTCATCCCTCACATTGCACCATGCATTTGATGTCATTTTTAAGCATGGAGGTGCTATCCACCACCTTCCTATGCAAGCTACCTTATCTCCCTCTATAAGAATGCATCTAAGATGATCTAAAGTGTGTGTCGACTCTACTTAGTTGGCCACTATAGGAGAAGGCTATGAAACAGGTGATGAATTTTGCAATCCTGACACCACTACCATCAACTCTTCGATATTCTTCCCCATCTGATCAATATGATTATCCCTCTACCTAAGCTGGTGGAGGAGGTGTTGAGTTGAATAGATGATGTCATCCTCTTCGACTATAATACCTTCTTGGCGTCTTGATCTCGAAGGGATCCCCAGTATGTGCCATGTCTTGTGTCAAGAGATCATCCTCATCTAGATCAAAGCTGACATTTCTCTCCTCACAATCTGATCAATCACTTCCTAAAATCTCTCTCTTTTCTATAAAGTACTATACTAAGATCTCATCTTGGGAATAATGTAACCATGTCGATACAAATATGCGCTTCGGTAGAAATGCTCAGATAGAGATGCACCAAACTATTATCTTGAGTCTAGCTTTGGGAGGGTCATGATTGCTAGAAGAGATGTGCTCATGACTGCTCATGGGTGGAGTGGTGTCCTTGGGGAGATCCGCTGCCATGGGGACTGTAGAACTATCCCCTTCCTATTCTACAGCTGCTGCTGTCACTAGCTCTGTGGTGGTGGTGGTGCAACCACGATGTTGTGGGGTCGCCACTCCTTCTCCACCAAGATTGAAGTAGGAGGTCGAGTAGGTGAGCACGTCCCCACCTCAGTCAATGGAGTAGATGAAGTGGGATCCTTTGGCCTTAGCTGAATCACCAAGAAAGCTTTCTTCTCCCCGGATGTTATCTTTTGTGCCTTTGTAGGCACGATGGATGGTGGGACTTGAACAGGTGATGGTGGGCGAGGAGTGGATCGGTGTGGTGGAGAAAATATTGACTCTACCCTCACCGGGGCTTTCCCCTGGGTAGTACCCATCACTATGCTCAGTCTGTCACGGTGGCTCTCAAATCAACTAGAGCAGCCGACAAACCTCCATCACTCCCTGCTCCTTGACTGAGCTGCTATTCGATCCTCTGATGCTCTATCACTACGAATGTGCATGGTAACACTCCTAGGGATGATCAACCTCAAGTTAAATAATGTACCAAACTATGAATGTCTTTGTACCTTTCTTAGATGCAGTAATACCACCTATGGCCTAGAATAGGACTTCCTCCTATCCCTAGCATAAATCTCATGGTATGTAGGAGGTGGAGGCATCTCATATATCCTCATAGTACTCCTCTTTATCTAAGAAGGGGTGGGGGTTGCGAGGGAAAATCATGAAACCCTCTCATAATGTGAGATCGACATCCATCTCACAGGCGTGCCTTCGTGGTGCCACTTGATCTTGTTATTGCTGTTGCTTTGCATGTGTGCATTGTGTGTAAGCAAGGCGGTGTAAGCTAGATCCTTGAAGGAAGGCTATCTCCAAAGCTAGATGCCTTCCCAGAGGGAACTAATGAGGAGGTGCTTATACCCTTTGTGTAGTGAGAAAAAATGACTAAGCAAGAACTGGACTGATTGGCTGAACCTCGACCGCCTTCCTCTTCAAGGAAGGATACTTGGTGTCAAAAGGTAGGTCAATGTGGATGATTAGCATCTACCCAGCCACCTCATCTCGATTAATAGTGGTGAGAGTAGTCCCCTCGTAGGTGATGCGGGCTCCCTCAAATACCATACCAAAGAACACTAGATAGGTGGAGTCAGTTTGGGGGAGGCTGGCCTGATCCAGGGCCAAATCCATCCCAAATGGAATAGTGAACACAAACTTCTGAGAGGCCATGTGTGAAGACTGATACGCATTTGCACATATATTTGTGAAACATAACTTGTATTAGATTCCAGCCTTGCTATTTGTTCCACACAAGTAACAAAAGTTTAGAGTTTTGAACAACACTCAACAATTCAAATATGTTAAGTGGGGTTCATTGGAGATATTTAGATGATTTGGAGGAGAGTTTTTTGTCATTTAATTTTCTTTTTGATTTTAGAACCCATACTCAACAATTTAGGTAGGTTGGGTGGGGTTTGAAAATTTGGGGAGAGATTTCTTTCTTTTTGGAGATTGTTTGTGTTTTATATTTCTTGTTTGAAAATATGGATAGTTTGAAAGAACTTCTACTTAGAAAGTTTGGGTATGCTAAGAAGAGGTTGTCATTATGCATTTTAAATATTTTTGCTTGTGATGATTTGATTGTGTGATATTTTGATTTGAAAATGGAGCTTCCTACTTAACAAATTTGGTATGTTAAGTAGAGGCCACATGTGTTTGATTTGTGAGATAGATTTGTTTTCTTTTCTTCAAAGATGGGAATCTCACTTAACAAATTTGGTACGTTAAGTGAAAGCCCCAAATGTGTTTGAGATAAGTTTGTTTTCCTTTGAAAATGAGGCTCTCACTTAACAAATTTGGTATGTTAAGTGAAAGCTCATGTGTGTTGAAAGGAGACTCTCACTTAACAAATTTGGTATGTTAAGTGAAAGCCAAAATTTGTTTTGATATGTTTTTGAAGTGGGAATATCACTTAACAATTTGGTGTGTTAAGTGGAAATGAAAGTATGATATGACTTGAGAGTGGGATTCTCACTTAACAAATTTGGTATGTTAAGTGGGCATCCAATATGGCATGATTATGTGGTTCTTACTTAACAAATTTGATGTGTTAGATAGAACCAATCATATGCTCTAAAAATGAGACTCTTGCTTAGTAATATTGGATATGCTAAGTGGAAGCCTAAATGTATATTTTTTTTTCTTTGAAAATGAGACCCTCTCTTAATAAATTGGAATTGTTAAGTGAAAGTCAAATTTTATGTTTGGATAATGAGACCCCCACTTAACAAATTGAAATTGTTAAGTGAAAGTCAAATTTTATGTTTTGAAAATGAGACCCCCACTTAAGAAATTGAAATTGTTAAGTGAAAGTCAAATTTTATGTTGTTTTGGAAATGAGACCCCCACTTAACAAATTGAAATTATTAAGTGAAAGTCAAATTTTAAGTTTTAAAAATGAGACCCCCACTTAACAAATTGTTAAAAAGTAAAATGTTTTGGAAATGAGACCCACTTAACTAAAATTATTAAGTGAAAGTCAAATTTTATGTTTTGAAAATGAGACCCACTTAACAAATTAAAATTGTTAAGTGAAGTCAAATTTTTTATTTTATTCAAATAAGGATCCTCACTTAACAAATTGAAATTGTTAACTGAAGGTCAAATTTATGTTTGATTTAATAGGGATTCTCACTTAACAAATTTGGATATGTTAAGTGGGAATTGACATGGCATGATTTGCTTTTAAAAAGAACCTCCATATAGCAATCATGGAGGGGTTTTGATTTTATGATTTTATGAGATTCTTGAAAGGTGCTTCTTTTCTTTCTTTTTTTTTTTTGAAAGTGTCATTCTTTGTGAAAGGAATTATTTTTTTTAAATTTTATGATGAACTTTGCCTTGCCAAGCTAGTGGTGAGGAGGCTCTAAATTTTTATCATCTCCCTTTTTTTTGATAAGTTATGTCTTCACCTATTGCGGAACCCAACAAGGGTTTCAAGACCTACACGGAGTGAGGTCCTAAAACCTAAAGGATGTTGGCTAACTTTGCTTAAGAATGAAATAAGCTAAGTGCCAATGGAAAGAAAGATAGTTTCGGACTCATATGAAATACAAGTCCACTATCGATGCTTGGAGACAATAGTCGTCTACTAGAGATGGAGAGAGGAACCATCCTCAACGGAGTCGCCAGAAAAATCTATGGTGTTTATTTTTGTGTTGGGTGTGTTTATGTGAGGGGACACTATGCATATCCGTAGATGTACTCATTAGGGTGATCAGGTATGACATTAAGGAATAGTATATTATCTCAAAAGATAGAAGTCACTACCCTATAATGGATCTAATCACCTAATAAGGACCCTAAGGCATGATGGGTTTTCGAATATACTAGAGATTTTCCTCTGTTCTACATGGAAAAGTAAAGCAGGGTTTATTTAAACCAGGTTCATTAAGTTCCCTATGGAGGAAAACCTCCTTAGTTAATTACATCTTAAGAAAAAAATGAATGCCTTAAGAATACTCTCGATTAAACAAGGTGATTGTTGTCTCCAAAGAATTCAAAGATTGGCTATCAAAGGATTAGTGGTATTTTTGAAAATCAAGTGGAAGAGATCAAAAGGAAAGAGTTTTTATCGAAAGCAAGGGAGATGAATAGAGAGTGCTCATGGTACTAAGAAACCTAGTGAGCGCTCCAATCTATCCTATGGTTGGGCTTTATATGTTTGAATTTTGAGAAGATGTATTTATTTGAGTTAATTTTTTATTAGAAATCAAAAACATACAATTCCACGATACAAGATTGTGGTAATATCTAAGAGGTGAGGATTTATGCTTGTAGCCCGTAAGGGAAAACATCGACCTTAGATCCTAAATCTAGGGAGCTTTGGCGAGGGCCAAAGCATGACTTAAATCTAAGGTGAAGTGGGTATATGGTTTACCTCCACAAGGGAGAGTAAACCAATTGACTGCTTGGCTTATTACCGCCTGGGGTGGTTGCGAGCTGACTCCACCTATGCTTTAAATCCATGTAAACAAGTCATATGCTTTGCTAGATTGTTAGGCTATTATTTACTTAGAGAAGAAACTAAGTCCTTAAATTCACTCCCTAATAAACTAGATCATGAAGGGCATGAGTAATGACTTAAATCTAATGCAAATTTTGTCAAGTTTAATTTAATTTTTGGACTTTTATTTTTGACACGGGCTATAGGATTTTGGATGCCTAAATGCATGAGAAATCAACCATGAGATAAATCAGGAGACAAATAGATGTCTTTCCATCAAAGGCTCTTACAGGTTAAGCCTTTATTCTCTGGCACAGATGGAAGCCCTCTTTTAGAAAGAGTAGAAGAATATGACATGCATGATATTATACATTCAATCATCCAGTAAGGGGTTGCTAAAAATTTTATTATTTTGATTTAATTCCTAGGCTTTTATGTGTTATGAATTATTTTAGTTGTGAGTTGTTAATGGGATAGAAAATTTATTTTTATCCCGAGAGCCTAATCGCATCCAGGCCACACAACAATCACCAATCATAATGAAACTATGAAAATGCATGTTATTTCTAATCCACAAGCTAAACAAAATAACAAATAATTTTATAAAGTTATCGCAAAAGAATAAAGGCATGTGTGGATGCGGTTTACGAAAAGAAATGTGGGTAGCTGAGCTCTACCCTTATACATCCAAGTACAATGAAAGAATAATTACAACTATAGAATGATAAGTGTTATGGGGGGTCTTCATTCTTTATCCTCCATTCTTCACTCTTCATCTTTCATTTCTTGGTTTACTTTATTTCTTTCTTTCTTCTGGCTTGATTGGGATGTGGCTTGCACTAAAGGCATCATGTGGTATATAAGACATGATCTTATAACCAATGTTCTTCCTTAGTCTGCATAACACTTATCTTAATCCTAATGAAAAATTTACATTAAAGGAAGGATTAGTAAATCTAGCTACACCTGCAAAACAATTATTAGCTAAACATACCATACAACTTAAGCAGTTATAGGAATATATTGGACTTAACACCCCACACATAGGTAACCAAGTCCACCTGTCCTAACCTGGGCTATGATTAGGGGCTAAGAAATTTGCACGGCAAAAACCATTTATATTTTATTATAGCAGCCCCTTTAAGAACAACCCCTTGCATAAAACATGATTAGTCTAATGTCAACCTAACATTCAAACTACGCACATACACCATAACATCTAGTCTAAAATAATACATCACAAAACTAAAGATTCATCAAACCATGCACCGCCCTAACATAAAGCTAGAAATGGTGACTTAATGTATGCATGTGTTAGAGCTTGCATGGTATGTCTAGACTTTAGGTTATGATTTGCTAAGTGTGAGAGATTTAATTTTTAAAGGGTTGATTTCTCTTTAAGTGGTTTAGTTGATTTGGAGATTTTACTTAGTATTTTTTTTTCATGTGGCCTACACTTAGTAACTAAATGTTATAAATAGAAGAAAGAGAGGGAATCTCTCTTTTATCCCTACCTTAAGTAATCTCTAAGGTAAGTTGATTAATGAATTTCCTTTAGTAAATGGTTTATTATGTGTGTGGTGAAAAATTTTTATAAGAGAGTCACCTTTCAAATCTATGGGGAGAAAAGAAAGAGGAACCCTTACAAAATTCATCTTGGTAAGATACATAGATGTGAACTTATTCTGGTTGGATATATCATCAATGTATAGTACTATCTTGAAATACTAAGTCTTACCCTTTAATAGAACCAATCACCTTAAGAAGGACTCAAGGATGATGAGTCATATATGCTAGAGATTCTACATATTACATGAAAAAAAGCGAGTTTATTTTAAATCGAGTTCATTAAGTTCCTATAGGGCAAGCCCCAAAGTTAATTACATCAGGGATGGGATCCCAGAAAACTCTCAATTAAGGTAAATGATCTTTGTCTCTGAAGATTTCAATAGGGAAATACTATCAATCGATTGGTTTGTATTTGAAGGATCAAATAGGATTGATCAAAAGAGGGAGTTATTATCGAAGCCAAAAATGGGAAATTAGTAGGAGATGCTCACGATGCTAGGAAACCTAGTGAGTATCTCAAACTATCCTATAATTGGGCATTACATTTTAAAAATTGATTTAGTTTGTTTGAGTTGTATTTTTTATTATAAATTTAGGACTTAAGATTCCTTAACACAAGATTAAGGAAATTCCAAAGGTGAGAAATTATGAATGGCAGGGAAAATCAACACGAGAATCTAAATCTAGGGAGCTTTATTTGAAGCACAACCTAAATCTAAGGAAAAAATGAGTAATTGGTTTGCCTCCACAAGTGAGGAAAAACCAACCGACATCTTGGACTTACAATTGCCTCGGGGTGGCCATCAACTAACTCCTCCTATGATTTTAAATATATGTAGGCAAGTCTTTATGCTTATGCAAGATAGATGGGTTGTTATTATTTAGAAAGAGACTAAGTCCTTAAACTCACTCCCTAAAGAGACTAGATCATGTAAATGGTATGCTTCCAATGACCTAAATCTAATGCATTTCAAATTTCATTTTATTTTTATTTTTGGGCAATCATTTTGACTTAGGCTAATAGGATTTTTATGACTAATGCATGAGAAATTAGATTATTGGCCAAAATCGGTGAAGGTAAGAATGAGTTTCCACCATGGTCCTCAAAGGTCAACAAGTTCTCTAAAAGGAAGCCCTCAATCAAGAGTGAAATATGATGCATTTGTGAATAATATTATAAAGAAATGCTCATCCAGCTAAGGGATTGCTAATTCTTTTATCTTGATTTTAAACTTAAGCTTTAGATGAGGTTATGAATTATTTAGTTTTATTTGAGTTATTAAGTTGGGTAAAAGATTTATTTTTCCCTAAAGAGCCTAATCCACATCAAGCCATACATAAAACAAGGAAGAAACTTAGAAAAGCATGCCACTTAATGCAAAAGCTAAACATCATCAATTTATAAAATTAATGAAGAATAAGCGATCATTTGTGGTGGCACCATGTTAAACCAAAAATATTAAATATGGGTAGCAGCTCTCTATACAACCAGATTACAAATGAATTATTATAATATAAAAAGGAATTCATTGTTATGGGGATCTTCAAGCTTTATTCTTCTTTCTTCATTTCTTTTCTTTCTTCTTCTTTTTATGGTTCCTCCTTTGGAAGGTTGGATGGTAGATGCTCCAAGACTTCACATGGTGCATAAGATAGGATCTAATGACCAATTTTCATCCTAATCCCCATAATAAATCATTCCAAAATCATAAATAAGCAAATTTGTACATGAAAAGGAAAAGAGAAATCTAACGAACACCTGCAAAATAAAGGTTAGTTAAATCACACCATAAATCCCAAGCATGTATATTAGACTTATCACCTACATGGTTGACTAAGTCTACTTATGGATTATGCTTAGGGTATAAGCATGCGAAACATATTTTTTATTTATGATATAGAAATTAATCCTAGAAAAGAATAGTTAGACTAACACATCCAACCATTCTTTCTACGAGCATACACCCTAACATTCTGTCTAAAAAAATCATCACAAAACTAACATCAAATCATGCACTAACCTAACCTAAAGCTAGAAGTGGTGACTTAGGCTAGTGTGTGTACTTTGAAGCTTTATGTGGTATACTTAGCTTAGGGCTTTATGTTCAAGTTTTCTAAGTGTGAAAAATATGTTCAACTTAGATGACAGTTTCATTTAACTTGTTTAAGTATTTTGGGTTATTTTTATTTCATGTTTTAATTTGGTTTAAGTTAAATCTATAATTAATTACTAAGTTATAAAGAGAGGGAAAGAGAAGGGAACTTCTCAATCCTTCCCTAATCCTTAAGTAATTTCTAAAGTAAGTTCACATTTTAATTTCATTTAGGTAAATATTTTGATTACATCTTTTAACCAATTTTAAGTTTAGACAAACTCTAAACAAACATATTCAAAAAGAAAGGCATTTTAAGACTAAATAAAATGAATCAAAATCCATATAACACACATTACTTCATTTCTTTCCCAACACATATAATATCTATACATGCAAATGAGAGTAGTTAACACACTTTATAATGCATGCTAAGTAATCCATTTAAGAAAATTTAGAAGTTAATATGATTTTCTTAAGTAGAAAAGGTTTTTTATTCAAAATTTCATATACATACATGAAAGTAAAGGCATAAGTCTGACACCATTGTTAACAGAGGAGGTGTGTACAAGACCTATAGGGCTACTTAAAAGCTCGTAACCTCGAGGTTGTCTCTAATATACCACTTTCCTTAAGTACAAAAGTATATAAAAGAAATGAAATGGAGAAGGAATTGGTTGTTTAATAGTTTCATTTTGTTTATGCAATTTATTCATGCAAGTATAGAAATCCTTCTTAGATGATGGCATAGGGATGAATAGTATAGAATTAAGTAAGCATTGGGTTCTTTTAAAATGAACCCTCTTTCTAACTATTGTAACATAAGAAAGAAAGGATATAAACATGCTTTTAATCTATACAGCTTATAATTAAAGTAATAGAATAGCATAATTTCATGTTTTCATTTATTAGTTTTGAAAATACTTTGGATTTAATAGTGATAATATTTTTACTTTACTTTAAAACCAACATTTGACATAAAGTAAACACTTTTTTTTAAAATTTAAAACATGAACTTATGAATGCATGAATATGACATGACAACATGTTGGGAAAGATCTAAAAGCAATGAAATCGTGTAAACAAACTCACTTTATTTAAATCTAAAGACATTTTAAGGAAAAAGAAAATTTAGAATAAATCAAAGTAAATTTCAAAATGATTTTTTGTTTAGTTTGAAATTTGAGTTTTTTGAAAGATGTTTGTTGTTCCTAACCCATTCCACATATGTTTTGTATTTTTGTTTAATTTTAGATAATTAAATCCATTTTAAGCATTGATTAGGTTAGTATGAATTAAGTGGCTTAATTAACCCTACCACCTTAGATAAATTAACTAAGTAATTATGACTAATGAGATGACATAGGAAATGCAATGCACCTAATAATGAAAGGCATAATGCAATTTGTCTCAATTAAAGTTAATTAAGCTGGGGTTTAGCTTAAGTACTTTTAAAACACTCTTTCCTTATGAAAGGGGTTCTAATTTATAATTAAGCAGGCCACCTAAGTATCTACCCAAGGGTAATTAAGTTCTAGAAATTTTAGAATTTTTTGAAAATTGTTTGGGATAATTAATGAGTTAACCCCTTAATTAAGAGTTAAAGGTTTAGGGAATAACTTGAAATGCCCCAAATTATTCCATAAAACTACTCTGGATCTTACCTTAGACTTAAAAGGGTAAATCCACTAATCATCTTATTACCCTTATTACATGAGGTAGAAATGAGCTAGCAATTTTACTAATTAGCCCTCAATAAATCTCAAGAAAATTAGGAGGCGAGGTCATCCCTCAAATGAACTCTCAAAATTTGAGATTGGTGGTGACTAATTAAGAATAATTAGCTAATTAAAATTTCCAAAGAAACCCAAATTCAGAGAAAAGGGTAATTCAAAATCCATTAAAACCATTTTTAAAGTATTCTAGATGAGATTATCTATCCATCAAATTTTTCTTTTATTTTTCTATGAAGAGTTATGAATTTTAGAAGTTTTCAATTAAAAATAATTCTAATCACAAATACTGACTTAGTGCGGATTTGGTGGCGGTGTGTTTACATCATTGCTGGGAAATTTATGTCAGTGAGAAGGTGGTTGGCGTGATTAATATCATGGTGGTATGATCAGATGAACATAAATTCACCATGATTTAGAATAAGATTTCTAAGTAATAATGATTCCATAAAATGAATGGGATTTGAGAATTAAGTTCTTATTGATTAATGGGAGTCCATGATAAAGGGAGATCATTATATAAATCATACAAGACTCAAACACCATCTAGGCATAATTAAACTATCCAAGTTTATTTCTCATGATGAAAATTTCTTTAGAACCAACACCTTCTAAGTGGTCAAAATCACATACCTCATTGGTGATCCATCTGAGATGATGTAGCTTTTTTTACTGGAGCGAAAACTATGTTGAAATTCACAAATTTGAGGTTGAGTGGATCAATGGGTGGAACTCCTCTTCAAGATCCTTGCGACTTTGATTGAATTGAGCTCTTTCTTGCCTCTTTGAAGCTTGGGATTTGACTTAGCTCCTAGATCAAGTGTGAATTGGAAGGAGATCAAGTGTGAGAAATTAGTATTGATTGAGTTCATTTTGCCTTTGATGAGAATTTGAAATCCTCAATAGGGACCTTTGGAAAATCTCGATGATTTGTTTCAAGTGCTTTGAGTGTGAATGTAGTGAATTTTGGTGGAAAGGAATATCTCCCCTATGGAAGATTTACTATTTTGACCCAATTAAAGATTAGGAGGGTCTCAGATTGATAATTACACATGGTTGGTTTGATCCTTGGTGGAATGCCAACCTCCATGTAAATGAAAACTTAGGAGGGAGTTTGAAAATTGAATTTTAGCTATATTGGGTTGTCTATGGTGTCAAATGTGAGGTTAGGTGCAACCTCCTTTAAGTCCCCTTGAGCTTTTAGGCTCAAGTGATTTTGAAGTGGTATGACCAAATACCCATGCTGAAAAATTTGTTCTATGGCCTAGAGTAAAATAGTCATTTTGCTTTTTTTTTTACAATGGGTATGTTTGGTATGTTGAAAAAGTTTGGCCAGTTTCATTGATTTGGAATCCATTTGATAGATTTGGCTCATATTGATTTAGGTCAAATGAACAAACTTGGGTCAAGTTGAATAGTCAAATTAAACAAAGGTTGGTCAAGTTCATATGACCATTTGAAATGTTTGGTACCTTTGGTTTGGTTCAATTTGGATTAGATTTATTTTGGCTCATATGCCTTGTTAAATGAATTTGTTTTATTTATTGACCCATTTGACCTATTTGAGGTAGGTCACGGGTAGGTTTAGGTTTGTTAGTCATATGGAGCATATTGGTATCTTTGTTTCCAATCAATTTGGGCTAAGTTCAATTTTGGCTCAACATGAACCCTTTAGGTCATGTTGGGTCTAAGTCAATTAGGCTAGGTTGAGTTGGTGATGCTTTGGTCGTTGGTGATGGATGGACTTGAACCATTGGTTTCAATAAATTTGGCTTAGATCAAGTTTTGACACATTTTGTCCCTTTAGGTCAAAAGGGTCAACTTTAAGCAATTAGGCTAGTTAGCTCAAATGTTGGCTTGGTTAACTTCAAAGCGTTGTGAGGATTAGATTAATGGTTTCAATTAATTTGGCCTATGGTGGATTTTGGCTATGTTAGGTTTCATTTTAGGTTAAGTGTTGACTTAGTCAACCCTGAATTAGTTTGACCCAATTTGATTGATCATCATGATGATTGTTGATCATGATGAGAGGGATATGAGTTTGGTTCAATGATTTGGTTAGGATCAAAAGGCTCATAAAAATAAGGTCACTTGGGTCAAGTGAGCTAAGTGGTCAAATAACTTTAAAAACTTGATTTGAAGTTGTTTGACCTTATATGGACTTATGATTGAAATATAAATCCATTTACAAGTGGTTTGAAGTCAAATGGATTTTGATCCATTTGAAACATATTCAAAGGAAGAATATGAAGGGTCTTGGTTTGATTTTTGATTTGGGTTTTGATTGATTGAAGTTTGGATTTATATAGCTCATGATTGTAGGATTGATTGAACCATGAGAAAAAAAAATAGGATTTGGCTTGAAGATGATTTGACTAAGTTCAAAATTTTGACTTGAAAGGCTTAGATTTGATTTTGAGATTTGAGTTTGATTTTGGAATTCATTTGATTGTTTAAATTTTAATTCATTTATATATGTGAATATAAATGAGAATATAAATTGATTATAGAAAATTTCAAGAATTTGAAAGAGTTTAATCATGATTTAGATTAAATCCATTAAAAATTTAAAATTTAGAGGATTTAATTTGAAATTTAATTGGTTTGATTGATGTATATTTATATTTCATTTATATATGAGAATATAAATGAGAATACAAATAAGTTTTGAGAAAATCCCATGAGTTTGAAATGGTTTGATCAAAGTTTAGGTTAAATTCATTAATGAAGATTTAAGGGATTAAGGGAATTTTAAGCATTTTAAATTTAAAATTTAATTTTTGCCTTTGATTGGATTGATTTATTTTTATATTTCAATTATATATGGGAATATAAATGAGAATATAAACAAGTTTTGAGAAAATCCCATGAATTTTAATAGGTTTGATTAAAGTTTGGAGTTGATTTTGGATAAGTCCTTTAATGGAAAATTAAAGGGACTTAAGGAAATTTCATGAATTGATTTTGAATTTTGAATTTGATTTGATGAGTTTGATTTATATTTCATTTTATATATGGAATATAAATGAGAATATAAATGGATGAGAAAATCTCAAAGATTGAATAGGTTTTGATCATAAGTTTGGCTAAGTCCTTAAGAATGTATTAAGGGCTTAGGAAATTTGAAATTAGGAATTTTTTATGGATTTTGGTCATAGGTTTCAATCATGGATTTCAATCATGGCTTTGAATCATGGAATTGGTTTGAGAAAATCAAATAGAGTTGATTTAAAGTTTGACTTGATAGAAGGAAAGTGAGGAATGGTTTAAGCTAAAGGGTAGGAGATCTCCACACTAGGCATGGCTTTATTCACATGGATAACTCTTCAAAGTTTCTAGGGGCTTAGGTGAGGCTGTCACTAATCATTAGATGTGTCTTAAGACTAAGGAACTCAAAGTCTAGAAGAATCTAAGCCTAAGATGGAGGTGTTGAGCTCATTCTAAAATGAGGTCAACAAAGGCAATGGGTGTTGACAAGGAACAGCATGTAAAGTGTGAGAAACAATCAACAACTTGAGAGATCACTGAAACAATCTATTCTTAACAGGAAAAGAAAGAATCACTAAGCTTAGTACAATGACTCTACTTATGGATAGAGAGGGAAGAAATCCCAGGGATGAGTATGAACCTTCCACTGGGAAGCAAGTTCAAGTTATCTACAAGGAGATGAAAGGTTTGGTTTGATTTGAATCTCAGGAGAGATCTCAGGAGAGTGTTGAATTCATTTCAATTTTTATTAGGTTCAATTTTAGATGAACCCTATTGGTTTCTGAAAGTTATAGGGATAAGCTAACTGTTATTTAGATCCAAAGGGTTAGTCTCTACACATATTAATTAGCACAAGGGATGCCTTTGGTATGTTGCATTTGTAGAAGAAAGTGTAGTACTTACATCCTCAAGTAAGGACACATTGCTATGGTAATAAGTTATTTTCAAACAAGTTTTTTTTTTATGGGTAATATTTCTTTAGATAGAGCCCATTAATTAAGCATCGGTGTTCCCCTTTATAATCAATAAGCTAATAAGATCCTCCTTGGTAAGCCTTCTCTGAAGGGCCTTCCCAAGTGGGTTCAAACTTGTCTCCCATCTTTGATGGGCAACAATTGGTCTTCTTAGGACTAACACAAGTTCTCTTTTGGAAAGACCTAGGGTGGACCAGCTTGTTGTGAGTTTGAATCATGTTAGCCTTGTACAACTTGAGATTTTGGCATGCCCGTAGGCGACTTTCCTCCAAACCTTTGAGCTCTTCTAATCGCAACTTTGCATTCTACTTTGTAGTGATCTTGTTAATGTTATCCTTAGTGATGGAAGTTGAACTTCTAAAGGAAGATTGGCTTCGAACCCATGCACTAAGGAAAATGGGGTAACTGAGTTGGAGTTTGATATATGGTGCGGTAGGCCCATAAGGCTTCAATCAATTGCTCGTTCCACTATTGTTTGTTGTCATCAAGAGTCTTCTTTAGTATCTGAATGAGAGTTTTGTTGAATACTTCTGCTAAGCCATTTTCTCTAATGAAGTAGATGGTGGAGTATCTCCAATCTATACCGCGTCTTCTAGCAAAGCTATTGATCTTCATGCTTTTCAATGTAGTACCATTTTAAAATATAATTCATTGAGCCACCCCGAACCTATATACGATATGGTTCCTGAAAAACTGAAGCACATGGTGAGTTGTGACCTCTCTGAGTGGGATGGTTTTGCCACTTGGAAAAATGTCGGTAGCACTAAGATGAATGATGCCCCTTGGAAGAAGGAGGATCGTCGGACCTACAATGTTGGTACCCCAACACTCGGTGAACAAAGTAGGGTGTAGAATGTTGGGTGGTTGGTGGAGGACCACATCGTGCACCTGACATTGATGGCATCTCCTAGCTACGTCCATGCAATCTGTGATCATAGAAGGCCAGTAGTATCCAAGTCTTTTGATCTTTGACTTCATCTTCAGACCGAACTGATGCGCTCCACATAGACTTGAATTACCTCAATTATAATGCCATGGGCTTCGTGTTGGTTTAAACAATGTAACCACATCTGGTCAAAGGACCATCGCTACAGGGTACCATCAACAAGAGCATATGAGAGAGTTTTTTTGCTTCACTTAATGGGCTTGAGATTTCTCTTGAGGTAGTTTGTCAGTGTTCAAGTAATCTATGAATGATTTCCTCCAATCTAGCTCCTTGTCCATTTTGGCAATGACAATCTCTCCTTCAAGAGAAAGTCTCTTGATGAGTTCAGAATCAATAAAGGATATGACTTGTCTATTTTGGACCCTTATTGAAATGGACTCATCTTCCATACATGCCAACTCTTTGGCAAGTTTAGCCAAGGCATCACTTTCTTGCCTTCTGCTTGGGAAACCTTGTAGATGGTGACTTTTGGAATGGGCCCAGACTTCATGGTATACTCATAATAATGATGAAGCTTGGGCTTGATGACCTGGTAGGACCCGACAATCTGGTTGATGACCAATTGAGAATCCCCAAAGATGTTGATGCTCTTGACATTGATAGTGATGGCTAACTCTAGACCGACAATTAAATCCTCATACTCAGCTTTGTTATTGGTGCAGGGGTTGGAAAGATAGTATGAGAATCTCATCACATCATAGTTTGGAGTTAGAAGAACTATTCTTAACCCTGCCTTTCCTGGGAGAATAGATCATGGTGTTTCACCTTTAAGAAAAGAATCAGCATCATCAAAATGCATCTCCCATCGATGGTTGTCGGCCTCCTCTAAGTTCATGATTTATTCATCGGGGAGATCATCACTAAGCGGAGAATCAGTAGGAAGTGGGTGTGTTACTAAGAAATTTACTAGTGTTTGACCTTTTACTAAGGCGTACAAATGTGATATCAAACTGAGAGTAACATGGACCAATGAGCCAAACATCAAAAAAGTGGTGTGTCATGAGTACGTTGGATTGGTTCTTGAGATCAAGTTCACCTTATGAGAAAGCATATAGTGTCATAACTTATGAGATGCAAAGATCAAAGCTAGGCAATGTTTCTCAATAGGTGGATAATTTGCTTCAGGATCAATGGTGAGGTAGTAGAGTGCTTTCCTTCCCTCATCATTGGCTTGGACCAACGAGCAAGAGAGTCATCCAATGCGAGTGTAAAGGATCGGCTACAGGATAGGGAGCTGCGAGCGGACTTCACCAAGTATTCTTTGATATCTTTGAATGCATCGCACTTGTATCATCCACTTGAACTTGGCATCCTTTTGACAAGTGTTGAGAAGGGTTTGCATCTCGATAAGTTTTAGATAAAGCATCTTAGATCATGATCATCCTTGAAAGGATGGTTGAGTTAAACTCTTAGGAGGTAACATTTTAAGATAGCTTTAATCTTTTCAGGATCCATTTCTATTCCCGATGTTGAACAACAAACCCAAGGAATTTCCGAAGTGACTCAATGCACACTTGAGGATTCATCTTGAGGTTATATTATCTTAAGTTCAAAACTACTCTCAAGTCAAAGAGGTGGTCTTCCTTTTCTCTACTCTAGACTACTAGATCATTAACATAGTACTCAACCTGATGATGGATGAGTTCGTTGAAGATTTGAGTCATGGTCCATCGGTATGTAGCACCAACATTTTTAAGGTCGTAACAAAATATTTTGATCAGGGTTTAAAAAGTAGTGTTCCTTTCATCTTCAAGAGACATCTTGATTTGGTTATAGCCAGATGACCCATCCATGAAAGAGAAGATTGCATGAGATATGAGGCAATGTCCATTAATTAAGTAGGAAGGAAACTCATCCTTAGGACATGCCTTATTTAAGTCCCTAAAATTGATGCAAATGCGAATTTTTCCATTCTTCTTCTTAACTAAGATGATACTAGCTAACTAGGTAGGATATTTTTCTTCCCTGATGAAACCAACATCAATTAATTTCTTGACTTCAGAAATGACCTCTTGTTCAATTTCTAATCGCATGTTTCTTGGAGCTTGCTTAATAGGGGTAACATTAGGGTTTATTGCTAGCTTGTGGATTGCAACGTCAAAAGATAATCTGGGTATTTCTTCATAACTCCATGCAAACTAATCTTTAAACTTAGTCAATATCCTAACTAAGTTATTAGTTTCTTCTTCATTCAGTAGTGAACTAATGTATGTCGAGTGAGGATTTTCTTCTATCCTAAGGTTGATTTCTTTTAGTTTGTCTATTATTAAATGAATCTCCTCTTCAAATTCTAGTGGTGCCTCTTTGACTTGGAGATTATCTAGAACTTCTGAAGTTTCTAAACACACATTCTCATGAGAGTTGGGGATGTGTGAGAAGAACCTATCAAATTCTAAATGGTTGCTAACAACTAGGAAATAATCTTCATCATTGACTGGACCCACTTGTCAATCTAATCACCTCTTGATTGTGCTTCCTACTTATTGTTCCATAATTTTTTGAAATATTATTGACTGTACTTGGACCAAGTATGAGAAACTAAACCTTTACATATAAGATTTTGAACACAAGGAGTAAAAGTTAAAGGTAATTCCATTAATTCTTTAAAGTATCTTCCTCAAGTCCTACATCAAGCTCTGAGGATGATGGACCCAAAAGAACCTCTTGCTTTCATGTCCTTTGGAAGACTTAGGGACTTTCTTAACTACTAAACCTTCAACTTTTAAGATGTAAGTGAGGTAAGAGCTAAGGTTCCCAATCATAGTTTCACATAAAGATTCAAATACTTTGCTTTGCTTGGAGGCCTGGTCTTTGTGTATTGGATCAAAAGTCACCTCAATGGAACCTGAGAGGGGTTGGGCGGTATACTAATCACATTAGACTCATTCTCCGATTCCAAGTCTATGTGAATAGTAAGAGTACTTATGAACTGAATATGACCTCTTATTGAAGGCCAACTAGGGGTCTTCCACCTCTGCGCCTATTTCTACCTCTGCCTCACGGTGGAGGTTGAGTCATCTACCCACATGTCCATGATGGAATGAACTGTGGATGGAATGTGATATGAGGATCCACTTCTTCTTCAATTCCCCTTTCTTGCTCACTTGGACTTTTCTTTTTCTTTTCATTGTCTTTTATCTTTTTTTGTTTCTTTTTCTCTTTCTTTTGGTTCTGCATTTGAATTTAGTCCAAGTTCATGAGAAACGGTGTTTTGAGAAAGAAAGTAGGTCGCATCCTCATAAATCTCAACCTCTCTAATTGAGAATGGCTTTTTGTCCCCATTGACATGATACTCAATTCCATCTTTTTTGAACTTGATGCACTGAAGAAGGGAGGATGGAATAATCTTATTCTGATGTATCCAAGGCCTACCAAGCAAAGAAATGAATGAATGAAAAATTAATGATGTGAAGCTTATCTTCAGTCCGATCTCCAATAACACTATAGAACCTAAAGTCCTTTGATCATTGAATCCTCTCAACATCATCTTATCTCCTCGAGAGTAGAGATGTCGATCTTCAAATAGGCAAGGGTCTAGACTCATAATGTTCTTGATGCACAGAATCCATGAGAACCACGGCAGTGAACTATCCATATTTGTGTGTGGGGTTGTGCTCCAAATCCCCAGTAGAAGGTCTTCATCTGTGAAGGTGATCCCTTGGGTTTCTTTTGCATAGTGTGCTTCCTCACCTATAGTGGTTAGCTGAGCTAAGCATATCTCAGGATCAAGGAGGGCCTTGATTAGTCATTCCCTCATCTCTTTGGATAAGATAAGGGCATCATATATGCTTAGCTTAGATGGCAACTTTCTTAGATGAGAAAGGATGTTATAGTCCACCTTCGGTTGATCTTCCACAAGCATATCCAAGGGTAGAGCATCCTGTGGAAGGGCTTCTTTATCTTCAGTACCAATGACTTGTTTCCCTTTATCTAGAGGTGCTGCCCTAGGAGGTAGAACCTAGCTATTACGAAGGTTGACTTCGGTAATCTTTGGAGGCAAGGTAGTGGTAAGTTCTACACTTGCAGCTCACCTACAACTTCTCTATGAGACTCTCAGAATCGATGATTCCAAGTCTATCTCGAGATGAGATAGTATTGAGTTGAAAAAATCAACTCAGAAATCAGGAAGATCATGTATAGTTAATTAGACTTGAAGAGTTATCGTTAGGAATAAAAAAAAGATAACTCATCGAGGAAGACACGTAATTCAAATCAGCTTTATTCTTTAATTTCTTGGAAGTATTTGGAGGTACAAAGTAGAAGTCAAGTAGAGTGAGTGGAGTAAGGGATTTGATGCCCTTATCCGCTAATACAAAAGTTCTACTAGTATAAGAAATAGAAGAACTAGCTAAAATGGTAGAAGTCACCGGTATGGAAGCTACAACTGAAGGATGGAGTCTAAACACGGTCAGTGGTTGTGCTAAAAAGCTATCCTAGCTCGCACATGCTGCTACTGCTGCTAAACTCCCACTTTCTTAGGGTTGGCACTGGCAACTTGTAAACCTTCCTTGGTGTTGGAGGTTTGGTGACTCGAACAAAGCTTCTTGATCTTAATTATTTTTTTTAGGTTTTAGACAAGAAATGTCCCAACCTTTTTTTTTGGTAAGCTCACTTGTATCCCCAAGGATTACCCTAATGGAACTAGAAGGTTGTTCCACAAGGTATTCCTTTGGGATAGCACTAGTCTTGAAATTGTGTTCAAGCCAGTCCTTGAATGTAAAGCAATCCTCAAAAATGTGGCCTAGCATATGGTGGTAAGGGAAAAAGTTTGGATCATGACTTTTTTGCCTCCAGTCTCTTAGGCTCAGTAGCTAAAATCAAGTTTCTTTAAGAGATTCTTAAAATATTTTCCTGATTACCTCTCTTAAAAGAATAAGGTTTGTTTAACTTATCTAAAAGAGTGGGTGGACCATAGCTACCTGGTGGCGGATATGCATGCCGCTACTGTTGGTGGTATGGCTGAGGTGGTGGCTGTGTTGGCCATGGAGGCTGAGGTGGAGGATGGTATGGCTACCTCAGTGGTGGCAAAGAAGGTGCAGGTTGCTGAGGTTGTGGTTGCTCGGACTGATCTCTAGTTGGTTGTTTCCCTTGTCAGCTTCTTCTTGCTCAAGTTTCTTCTCATAAACCTTTTGGGATTTTGTTTTGTGCTTGCGAAAAGGCAAGCTGGCATCTCCTTGTAGACTAGTCCTTGTTGATTAGCTTCTCAAATGTCTTTATGGTGAAGCCCCTTAAGCATGAAGGCAACCATGGATATTCTTCAAGAGAATCTCAATGGCATGTTGTTGAATAGGTTCACACTTCATACTCGTTACACCATGGAGAATATAATCAACAAGTGACTCATCAGTGTTGTTGGGCTGTGAGATCACTTCTGTAACTTTCTTTGAGCGACAAATCTCTTGATGAAGAGTTGCTCCAAGTCTTAATGAATCATTGGGTTAGCCAATCAAAAGTGATACACACTAAAATTTGATAAAGTCTAAGAGTATAGCATTGTTGCTACATTGGCCTTAAAGTGAGCTATATGATGCCTCATTCTCACGCCATCAAAGCTCTTGAAGGAAGGAGGCAAAACCCTTGGGATATTGGATAACTAATTCCTCAGGTAGGGTCTACCCTTTGGAACCAATGATCCTCCGGGCTTGAGCCAAGCTTCCTTCACTGCTCAACCATGGATTTGATCTTTTCATGTATGGAGGTACTTTCCTACCTTTTTTGTGTACCTTGCACCTTGACAAGATGTAGAGTCTTAATTGGATCTAAGACATGCAGTTGGTGACTTTAGGATGAGCTGGAGGGCTTGTTTTTAAAAGCACTACTAATAAGTCGCCATTGTCCATCTATCAATCTATCTTTCTACCTTACTATTGCCGAGGTGATGGGCTAATTTCGATGTCTCCTTGATCAACCTCATCACCTTCCATGGCTGTTGTCTCCAAGAGAACCTCTAGTATCGACCATGCATATGCCAACTAAATCCCCATCAAGTCATCTTTGTTGGATCGGCGACTCTTTCTTCATCGGACCATGCATACCTAAGATCTCATTTTCTCCATAAAATAGTGTGCAACTATCTCATCTAATCGATCTAACTCGGTATAACGGGGGGCGTGATGTCATTATCATAGAGTGGCAAGAACCTCACCTTATGGGGAGTCAATCACTGTATGGGCACTCACTAGATGAATGATAATCTAGCGTCTTATAATAGGTAATCTGGATGATCCTCACCACTTCTTGTCAGACTATCATCTGGAATATATGTGCATCACCATCTCATCCAGTGAATGGGTGGAGTTGGTGAAGGACGACCATGATACTCCGGTGCACTCTCCTTTTACTTGGGGTAGAAGGTTGGCAGAGCTCGGCCTACCACAATGGGTGAGGAGGAGTAGGATCCCTTGGCGTGGTATCACCATGGTACATTGATGACCTTCATGGCCTTGGATGGAATGGGTGATCTTTGAAACCTAGCCGGACATGGGGTGAGCATTGGGGTGGAGACACTGACTCTATGCAGAGCTTCCCTCTCATTTGGTCCCAGGAGGAGAATACTATCATTATGATTCGTCTGAGTAGCAAAAAGAAAGTCAACCAAAGCGGTTGATTGTGGAACCTCCATCGCTCTACTAGTAATGTATGATGTATGGGCCTCACTCTCTCAATATCTCCCACACTATGGGATAGATCATAGATTCGGGTACGGACTCGGCGTCATGCTCACGGCGTAGAGCAGGCAAAGGCGCATACAACCTCCTACTCCAAGAAATTATCAGCTGTAGATGCACCAATGGAGGAGGCGATGAACAGATCCTCTTGGCATCCTCTCTATCTGATCCTGAGAGAGGATGAAACTAGTTTAGTAACCAGTGGTGAAGTGATCATGGGAGACTCATCCATGGTTGATCTGGCAACTGCCTCAAGCTCTCTGGCTATCCAGGTATGGAACTATTTGAACATATGGTTCTTGTTCCTACGCTAGTGAGTAGGATGAGGAGGTGGGCATACTCAAATGTGGGGAGGCAAGAATCGGGGAGCCTTGCAGTGAGGAGGTGTCTAGCATGCCAGGCAACATGTGAAACTCTAGGATACTAAATTAAAATTGTCGATACTCTTGAAGTTGTCGACTTCCATAGCTTTCCTCTTAGTGAGGATACATCAGATCAAAGGTAAGTCTACGATGGTGGCTTCACCTTCTTCCACGTTGTGAGGAGAATGCCCTCACAAGTGATCTTGGCCCCATATAATCCATAGCCAAAATGGATCAAATGGGTATGATCCAAATGAGGGAAGCTAGCCTGATCCAAGGTTAGATCCATGCCATGAGGGAAAGTAAAGACAAATTTAGAACTACCATTGCAGCTAAAGTAAATTGGCTGAATCTGCTGAAAAGAATGAGAAATGAACTTGTATCTATTTTTTATCTCCATAGATTTTTTGAATTTTGAAAATTTGAACCCACATCCAACAACTTGGAAGTGTTAAGTGGGGTTCAAATGAATTTGGAAAGATTGATTGAAAGAGAAATTTGAGTATGAATCCAAACTTCAACAAATTTAAGTATGTTGAAATATGAATTCAAGATTTTAAAAAGATGATTCCATAGGTTCATTGTGTTTTGAGTTTGAATTTTTGATTTGGAGGACCCTTTCCTTTAACAAATTTGGGTATGTTAAAGTAAGGGTTAAATGATTTTGTTTTGTTTGATTATTTTAGAATTTTCACTTACTTAGCAAATTTAGGTATGCTAAGTAAAGTGTTTTCTTTTGTGAATTTTGTTTTGTTTTGATTTTGGAAAATTTTGGAATTCTTACTTAGCAAATTTAGGTATGCTAAGTAATCAAGTGTATTTTGTTTGATTTTGAAAAATAGGATTCTTAGCAAATTTAGGTATGCTAAGAAAATCCTAAGTGTTTCAATTGTTTGGAAAATTTTGATTTTTGAAAAGAGTAAGATCCTTAGCAAATTTGGTATGCTAAGGGAATCCTAAGTGCTTTGTTTTGTTTTTGAGATGATTGAAAGTGGAGATTCAACTTTGGCAAATTTGGTATGCTAAAGATGAAATCCCACTTGATTTTATGAAATGAAAATTTCACTTAGCAGACTTGAGTATGCTAAATGAAATTCCAAATGGTGTGTTTAAAATTTTGATTTCATTTTTGATTTTGAAAAATGGAAACTTCTCCTTAGAAAATTTGGTATGCTAAGGGAAGAAGTTCCAATGGTGTTTGAAAATTTTCATTTTTGAATTTGAAAACTTCACTTAACAAATTTGGGTATGTTGAATGAGGTTCTAAATGTGTTTTGGAAATTTTTGAAGTTTTGATATTGGATTTGGAAACTTTACCTAACAAATTTTGGTATGTTAAGTGAGGTTCCAAATGTGTTTAGAAAATTTTGAAATGTGATTGTTGATTTTGATTTTGGATTTGGAAACTTCACTTAGCAAATTTAATTATGCTAAATGAAATTCCAAATGTGTTTTTTTCTTTTGGAAATTTTTTGAAATTTTTGGGATTTGGAGACTTCACTTAACAAATTTGGGTATGTTAAGGGAGGTTCCAAATATGTTTTGAAAAGTTTTGAATTTTTGATTTGGAAACTTTACTTAACAAATTTAGGTATGTTAAATGAAATTCCAAATATTGTTTGAAAATTTTGAAATTTTTGGATTTGGAGAGTTCACTTAATAAATTTGGGTATGTTAAGTAAGATTCCAAAATGTGTTTTAAAATTTTTTGAAATTTTGATTTTGAATTTTGAAACTTTACTTAACAAATTTAAGTATGTTAAATAAAGTTCCAAATATTGTTTGAAAATTTTTTAATTTTTGGTTGGAAACTCACTTAACAAATTTGGGTATGTTAAGTAAGATTCAAATGTGTTTTGAAAATTTTGATTTTGATTTTGATTTGGAAACTTTACTTAACATTTGTATGTTAAGTAAGATCCAAATGTGTTTGAAAATTTTGAAATTTGATTTTGATTTGAAACTTTTACATATTTTGATTTAATGTTGAGGTTCAAAATATGTTTTGAAATTTATTTTTATTTTTTTTTATTTTGATTTTTGGTTGGAAAATTTGAACAAATTTGTATGTTAAATGAGTTGATATGTTTTGAAAGAGGACCTCCATTCAACAAATTTAAGTATGTAGAATGGAGATCAATTTATTTTTTAAATGTAAATTTTTTTTTTGATTATTGCTTTTTTGAAGAGAGGAATTCAACTTAAAACATATGTGGGGTATGTTTAAGTGGGATTTCTAAATGATATTTTTTTTAGTTGAGAATGAAATCTTCATTAATAAATTAAATATGTTCATGCTTTTGAAAATTTTAATTTTGTTTACAAATGAACTTTCATTCAATAAGTGTGTATATGAATTCATGTGCTTTTGAAAAGTTTGATTTTTGTTTACAAATGAACTTTCTATTCAATAAGTGTGAATGTGTTGAATAAGAAAAATTCATATGTGCTTTTTGAAAAGTTTTATGATTATGATTGTGATTTTTGAAAATATGATTGTTTATTTTATTTTGAAAATGAAATCTTCATCAAAGTGAATTGAAAGAAGATGTTCATTTGTGCTTTTGGAAAATGTTATTAGTTTTATTTTTGAAAATCCTGACATGTAACAATTATATGAATTGTTAAATGAGGGTGAAGAAATTTTGTGGAAAATATTTTATTAAGTGCATTTTTGAAAAGGTGCTTTTGAAAAGCAAAGTTCTTTATGGAAGATTTATTATTTTAGGATGAACCTTTCCTTATCATGAAAATGGTAAGGAGGAATTCTTTAAGATGTTTCTTTTTATTTTGATCTTTTCACTTTACCCATTGGAGGAATAGGGGTTTTAAGACCAACAAGGAATGTGGTCCTAAAACCTAAGATGTTGGCTAACTTAACTCAAGAATGAAATGAGCTAAGTGCCATGGAAAGAAGGATAGTCTTGGATTCATACCAAGTACAAATTCACTATCGATACAATGATCATTTACCAAAGATGGAGAGGAACCATCCCGGTGAGAAGAAAAATGGTGAGAAAATTTTCTATAAGGAAAATCTTTTCAAATCATGGGGAGAAAAGAAAGATGAACCTTACAAAATTCATCTTGGTAGACGTCATAGATCCAGATGTACTTATTGGTGATGGATATGTCATCAGGTATAGTGTACTATCTCGAAAAGAAATCAATACCTTTAATGGAACCAATCCTCAATAAGGACTCCCAGGATGATGGGTGCATATGTACAGAGATTCTTCCCTACTTTACATGAAAAGTAAAGCGAGTTTATTTTAAATGGGGTTCATTAAGTTCCCTACAATGGTAAGCCTCATAGTTATTACTAAGGGATGGATCCTTAGGAAAACTCTCGATTAAGGTAAATGATCATTGTCTTTGAAGATTTCAATAGGAAGGACTATTGTCAATGATTGGTTTGTATTTGAAGATCAAATGGGATTGATCAAAAGGGAGTTATTATCAAGTGAAAATAAGTAGGAGATGCTCACGATGCTAGGAAACTGAGCATCTCAAACTATCTATAATTGGGCTTTATATTTTAGAAATTGATTTAGTTTATTTGAGTTATATTTTCATTAGAAATTTGGACTTAAGATTCCTTAACACAAGATTAAGAAATGCCTAAGAGGTGAGGAATTATGCTTATGGCCCAAAGGGAGAAAACAATCTCGAACCTAAATCTAGGGAGCTTGGAGGGGTGGAAGCACCCCTAAATCTAAGGCAAAATGGGTAATAGTTTGCTCATAAGAGAGACAAACCACCCACACTTGGACTTACAACTTGGGTGGCCAACTAACTCCTCCTATGATTTTAAATACATGTAGGCAAGTCTTTATGCTTATGCAAGATAGTTATTTATTATTTAGAAAGAGACTAAGTCCTTAAACTCACTCCCTAAAGAGACTAGATCATGTAAAGTATGCTTCAAATGACAAATCTAATGCATTTCATTTTATTTTCATTTTGGACAATCATTTTGACTGCTAATAGGATTTTATGACTAATGCATGAGAAATCAGATTATTGGCCAAAATCAGAGAAGGTAGAGTGAGTTTCCACCACCTCAAAGGTCAAGCCTTCTAGCAAAGGTGGAAGCCCTCCAATCAAGAGTGAAATAAGATGCATTTTGCATGATATATTATAAAGAAATGCTCATCCAGCTAAGGGGTTGCTAATTTTTTTTATCTTGATTTTAAACCTAAGCTTTAGATGAGGTTATGAGTTATTTAATTTTAATTTGAGTTGTTAAGTTGGGTAAAAGATTTATTTTTCTCTAAAGAGCCTAATCCACATCCAGGCCATACATAAAGCAAGAAAGAAACTAGGAAAAGCATGCCACTTAATGCAAATGCTAAATAAATCATCAAACAATTTATAAAGCTAATCACGAAAAGAACAAATGGAAGTTTGTCATCGAGCACCACTGTACAAACCCAAAAATATCAATATGGGTAGCCAAGATCTACACTTATTCTAATGGGAGTCTTCAAGCTTTATTCTTCTTTCTTCTTTCTTCTTTCTTCTTTTTCTTTTCTTTCATCTTCTTCTTTTGGTTCTTCCTTAGGAAGGTTGGATGGTAGATGCTCCAAGGCTTCACATGGTGCATAAGATAGGATCTTATGACCAATTTTCATCCTAATCCCCATAACAAATCATTCCAAAATCCTAAATATACAAATTTTTACATGAAAAGGAAAAGGGAAATCTAACTAACACCTACAAAATAAAGGTTAGTTAAATCACACCACACAAATCCCAAGCATGTATATTGGACTTATCACAATGGGTGACTAAGTCCACGCCTATGGATTATGCTTAGGGGTATAAAGCACACAAGCAAGAAGCATTTATATTTTATTTATGATAGCACTTAAGCACAATCCCCTAAAAAAGAATAGTTAGACTAAGCGTCCTACCATTCATTCTATGAGCATACACCCTAACATCCAAAAAAAACATTCATCACAAAAATAAAAATAACATCAAACCATGCACCCAACTAAAGCTAGAAGTGGTGACTTAGGCTAATGTGTGTGCTTTGAAGGTTTGTGTATGCTTAGCTTAGACTTTAGGTTCAAATTTTCTAAGTGTGAAGAACATGTTCAACTTAGAGGAGGGTTTCATTTAAGTTGTTTTTAAGTTTTGGGTTATTTTATTTCATGTTTTAATTTGGTTTAAGTGAAACCTACAATTAATTACTAAGTTATGAAGAGAGGGAAAGAGAAGAGAACTTCTCTTCCTTCCCTAATCCTTAAGTAATTTCTAAAGTAAGTTCACATTTTAATTTCATTTAGTGAATGTTTTGATTACATCTTTAATCAATCCTAAGTTTAGATAAACTCTAAACAAACCTATTCAAAAGAAAGGCATTTTAAGATTAAATAAAATGAATCAAAATTCACATAACACACATTACTTCATTTCTTTCCCAACATATATAACATGCATATGGATGGACCCTAAGCATATCTATACATACAAATGAGAGTTAACACACTTTATGATGCATGCTAAGTAATCCATTTAAGAAAATTTAGAAGTTGAATATGCATGATTTTTCTTAAGTAAAAGGTTTTCCTTATCCAAAATTTCACATACATACATGAAAGTAAGAAAGGCATAAGTGAGTACAACATTATTGTTAACCGAGGTGTAAGGTACAAGACCTACTTAGGCTACTTAAAGCCTCACAACGGGTTGTCCACTAATATACCACTTTCCTTAAGTACAAACATGTATATAAAAGAAATGAAATGGAAGGAATATGCAAAAGTTGTTTAATAGTTCATTTTGTTTATGCAATTTATTCATGCAAGTATAGTAACCTTCTTAGTGATGGCATAGGGATGAATAGGGTATATAATTAAGTAAATGTTGGGTTCTTTTCAAATGAACCCTATATCTTACTAACTCTTATTCAAAACTATGCTAACATAAGAAACAAAGGAAACCTATGCTAAACATGCTTTATAATCTATCACATACAAGCTTATAATTGAAGTATAAGAATAGCATACTTTCAAATTTGATGTTTCATTTATAAGTTTTGAAAATACTTTGGATTTAATAGTGGTAATAGCCACTCATATTTTACTTTATCCAACACATGCACATTTGACATAAAGTAAACAATTTCATTTTAAATTTTGAAACATGAAATTATGAATACATGAATCACATGACATACAACTTAACATGTTGGAAAAGATTCAAAGCAATGAAAGCATGTAAATAAACTCACTTTACTTAAATCCTAAAGACAATCTTAAGAAGTAAGAAATTTTAGAATAAATCAAAATGAATTTCAAAATGATCTTTGTTTAGTTTGAAGTTTGATTTAGTTTTGAAAAGGTGAGATGCGTTTGTTGTTCCTAACCCATTCCCACATGTTTTTGTATTTTTATTTAATTTTTGATAATTAAATCAATTTTTAAGCATTGATTAGGTTAAGATATGAATTAAGTGGCTTAATTAACCCTTACCTACACCACCTTAGAAAATTAACTAAGTAATTATGAGCCAATGAGATGACATAAAACCCACAAGAAATTTAAATTTGTAATGCACCTAATAATGAAAAGGCCTAATGCAATTTGGCTCATAATTAAAAGTTAATTAAGCTAAGGGGTTTAGCTTAAGTACTTTTAAAACACCCTTTCATACTTAAAAGGGTTTTAATTTCTTAATTAACTTATTAAACACTAAGCATCTACCCAAGGTAGATTAATTAAGTGAAATTTTAGAATTTTAAAATTGTTTAAAGGGATAATTAATGAGTTAACCCTTAATTAAGAGGGGATTAAGGAGAGAAAAGGGGGTTTAGGGAATAGCTTAGGGAAATGCCCCAAAATTATTCCATAAAACCCCTACTCACTGGATCTGACCTTAATCAAACTTAATCAAAGGGTAAATCCACTAATCACATCTTAATTACCCTTAATTACATGAAAGGGTAATTAGGAATGACCAGCAATTTTCTCAATTAAGCCCTCAATAAATCTCAAGAAAATTAGGGAGGAAAGGTCATCCCTAAAATGAACCCTAGAAATTTGAGATTAATTGTGACTTAAAGAATAATAGCTAATTAACCCAAAGAACCCAAATTCAGAAAAAATGGTAATTCAAAATCCATTAAAATCATTTTTAAAATATTCTAGATGAAATTATCTATCCATGACATTTTTTTTCTTTTGTTTTTCTAATTTTTTTAAAAAGATTTATGAATTTTAGAAGTTTTCCAAATTAATTGGGAATTAATTAAAACCATTAATTAATCCCTTAATAATACCACGCGGTGATGCGGAGTATGTGACGCTTTACATGCACCGTGAGACCCACTTAAATGTTAAACAAAGGATGGCATGGGCTAATATCCTTGGCTGTCCGATCAAAGATCGGACTACTAAGGATTCACCCGCGGTTTAAAATAGATAAAGGATTTCTAAACCGTGCCAAATAATCTCAACCGTCCATCTAAAATGCGCGGACGGACGGCTGAGATGAGCTAAGTTCTTCCCTAAGTATTAATGGAGACCGTCCATGATCCAAGGGGAGATCCAAGGCCGATCTAGCATGGAATCATACAAGACTCAACCCACACCATCTAGGCATAATTACCAACCTATCTAATGGTTGATTTCTCATGCAATGAAAATTTCTTTCACAAAGGACCAACACCTCCTAATCTAAGTGGTCAAAAAATCACATACCTCACCGGAGGTGATCACCAGGGCTTCAGATCGATGAGGTATCTTCTTCTGGTGGAGATGAAGCCCTATTGAAGTTCCTAGGCTTTGAGGTTGAGTGGATCAATGGGTGGACCAACTCCTCTTCAAGATCCTTGTGGCTTTGATTTCAGCTCTTCCTTTCCTCTAGAACTTCAAAGAAAGCTTGGGCCAATTTGACTTAGCTCCTAGATCAATTGTGCAAGAGGAATTGGAAGGAGATCAAGTGTAGAGGAAATTAGGTATTGGATTGAGCTCCCCTATTTTGCACTATGCAAAATTGAAGAATAGGGAATTCAAATCCTCTCTAGGGACCTTTGGAAAGCTCTCTAATGATTGCTAAGGGTTTCTAGTGCTCAATCGAGTGTGAGTGTAGTGAATTTTCAATGAATTAGGGGGAGTATATCTTTCCCTATGGCAATGACCACGACATGTTGCCATTTTGATCCAATTGACCATTGGAGGGTTGTTAGGTTGATGTGCACATGGTGGGTTTGATCCAGTGGAATGCCAACCTCCCATGTGCATCAAATTGAGCTGAGGGAGTTTAAAAATTGAATTTTGGATATATGGTTGGATTTGGTCTATGGGTCCAAATGCACCCAAACCCATTGGGTTGGTGCACCACTCATCAAGTCCCCTTGAGCTTTTAGAAAGCCTCAAGTGATTGTGAGGGTATGACCAAAATACCCATGCCAAAATTTGTTCTATGGCCTAGGGTAAAATGGTCATTTTGCTATTTTTTTTCACTTTGAGTATGTTTGGTATGTTGAGAAACTAGGTTTGGCCAAGTTTCATTGGATTTGGAATCCATTTGATAGGTTTGCTCAACCCATTTAGGTCAAAATGGGTCGTTGACCAATAGGTCAAATTGGGTCAAACCAAGGGTTGGGTCAAGTTCATATGACCATTTGAAATATTTTGGTGCCTTTGGTTTGGTTCAATTTAGATTAGATTTTGACCTATTTGAGATAGGTCAAGGGTAGGCTTAGGTTTGGTTAGTCATATGGAGGGGATTGGTATCTTTCTTTCCAATCAATTTGGATTAAGTTTAATTTTGGCTCAACATGACCCCTTTAGGTCATGTTAGGTCTAAGATCAATTGGACTAGGTTGGGTCTAGTTGGCCAATTGAGGCTTTGGTCAAGTTCCACAAGTGATTTGGGAATGGACTTGACCCATTGGTTTCAATCAATTTTTTAGATCGACACATTTTGGCCCTTTAGGTCAAAATGGGTCAACTTGGGTCAAGTGGCCAATTGGGCTAGGTTAGGCTCAAATGTTGGCCTGGTCAAGTTCAAACATAGGTCATGAGTGAACTTGATCAATGGTTTCAATCAATTTGGCCTATGGTGGATTTGGTAAGTTTCATTTTAGGTTAAGTGTTGACTTGGTCAACCCTTAGGTTTGACTTGGTTTGACCCAATTTGATTGATTGATCATCCCATGATTGTTGATCATGATGAGGATATATGAGTTTGGTTCAATCCAATTTGGTTAGGATCAAAAGTTGGCTCATAAGGGTACTTTAGGTCACTTTGGGTCAAGTGAGCCTAAGTGGGTCAAATGGCTTCTTCAAAGCTTGATTTGAAGTTGATTGATCTTGTATATGGACTTATGATTGAAATATAAATCCATTTACATGTGGTTTGAAGTCAAAAGGATTTTGATCCATTTGAAAATTTCATATTCAAAGGAAGAATATGAAGGGGTCTTGGGTTTGATTTTTGATTTGGGTTTTGATTATTTGATTGACTTTTGGATTTATATATGAGCTCATGATTGTAGGATTGATTGAACCATGAGAGAAAATCAAGGATTTGGCTTGATTTGAAGATGATTTGACTAAGTTCAAGATTTTGACTTGATAGGCTTAGATTTGATTTGGATTTGAGTTTGATTTTGGAATTGATTTTGATTGTTAATTTATATTTCATTTATATATGTGAATATAAATGAGAATATAAATTGATCATGAGAAAATTTCTAGAATTTGAAAGAGTTTAATCATGATTTAGATTAAATCCATTAAAGGGAATTTAAAGGATTTAAGAGAATTTTTAATTTGAAATTTAATTTTTGAATTGGATTTTATAGATGTATATATATATATATATATATATTTCATTTATATATGAGAATAGAAATGAAAATACAAATAAGTTTTGAGAAAATCCATGAGTTTGAAATGGTTTGATCAAAGTTTAGGTTAAATATTAAAATGAAAATTAAGGGATTTAAGGAATTTTAAGCATTTTAATTTGAAATTTAATTTTTGCCTTTGATTTGATTGATTTATATTTATATTTCATTTATATATGGGAATATAAATGAGAATATAAATAATTTTTGAGAAAATCCCATGAATTTGAATAGGTTTGAAAGTTTGGAGTTGATGTTGGCTAAGTCCTTTAATAGAAAATTAAAGGGACTTGAGAAAATTTCATGAATTGATTTTGAATTTTGAATTTGATTTGATGAGTTTGAATTTATATTTCATTTATATGGGAATATAAATGATATAAATGGATCATGAGAAAATCTCAAAGATTTGAATAGGTTTTGATCATATTTTTAAGTCCAAGAAAGGGTTAAGGACTTAGGAAATTTGAACTTAAGAATTTTTGATGGATTTTGGTCAAGGGTTTCAATCATGGATTTCAAACATGGATTTCAATCATGGATTTAAATCATAGAATTAGTTTGAGAAAATCAAATAGAATTGATTTGGAGTTTGACTTGAAAGAAGGAAAGTAAGGAATGATTTAAGCTAAAGGGTAAGAGATTTTTGTAACACCCCTAAGGCATGACCTATTCCTATGGCTAACTCTTCTAAGTCTTCTAGGGCTAGGTGAGAGTGTCCACCTAATCACTAGATGTGTCTTAAGACTAAGGAACTCTCAAAGTCTAAGACGAATCCTAAGCCTAAGCTGGAGATGTTGAGAGCTCATTCTAAAAATGAGATCAACAATGCGTTTTAATTAACTCTAAGTTTAGATTCATTCTAAATAGCCTATTCAATAAGAAAGACATCTTGGGATTAATTAGGATGGATTACTATCACATAACACACATTCATCCATTTCTTTCCATCATGTATATCATGCATATGAATAATCTTAAGCATACCTATATATGTAATGTAAATCTTAGCATACTTTGATGATGAATGCAAAGAAATGTATTTTGAAATTTGAATATTTCATTTGTTAATTGAATTATGAATGCATGTATTTGTTATGTAGAAAAGAGGGATTTTTCATCCATTAGCTAAATAAACATTCACATGTATAAAAATTATAAGTGAGTACAACATCATTATTTTCTACACCAGGGGCATAATGTACAAGACCTACTTAAGGCTACTTAAAGCTTCACAACCCTGAGATGTCTAGACTAATATACCACTTTTCTCAAAGACATGTGAATCTACACAAAGAACCAAATAGATAAGAAATTATGCAAGAAATTATGTTTGATTTGGTTGAATGATTTATTTGTATAATATGAAAACCCTTCCTAAGTCTTAACATAGAGATGCATAGGAATAGATTTAGGCAAGTGTTGTATTCTTTTCAAATGAAATATACACTTACAAATCCTATGTGAATCCAAGTTAAGAGAAAGAAAGAGAACTTGATCGTACACATCTTATACTATCATCATATGCAAGCTTATAAGTATTTGTAATTAGCATTACTTCATTTTGTAATAATTAATTTATAGGTTTTGAAAATAGTTTTTGGTTTAATAATGATAATAACTACTTATATTCTTAGTTTTAGCCAACACATGCAATTTAACATAAAAGGAAACATTTTATTTAATTAATTTTAAAAGACATGAATGCATGATTTCATATGGCAAATAATATTTAGCATGATTGAAAAAAAGAAAGGAATGTAAACACATGATTTCATTCATCCAAATTAATTCTTAAGGAAAATCATATTAAATAAGGTTATTTAAAGTGAATCAAAATTCTTTTAAAGACATTTTTAACTTTGAATTTGATTTGATGTGAGAAATATGAGAAAGGTTTGCTAATCCTAACCCATTTCTCCATGTGTGAATTAGTTTGGTTTAATGAAGAATACTTAAGTTGATTTTATATTTTGATTAGGTTAAGGTATGAATTAAATAAATTAATTAACCCTTACCTACATCACCTTAAGTTAATTAATTAATTAATAATAAGCCAATATAATATGCAACCACATGAAAAGTAAGTTTGCAATGCTCCTAAGCAATGAAAGGGGACTAATACAATTGGCTTATGATTAATAGTTAATTAAGCTTAAGCAATCTCACTTAATTACTTTTATAATTTTCTCACACATGTGAGCTAACCATAATTTTATTATCTCTCACTTTAGGTCATTGAACACCCAAGGAGCTACCCAAGATCAATTAAAGGTTGCTTAGGTGAGGATGAATTGATTTTTAATTTTAATTTCATTAAGCTTTCAATGAATTGATTAAATATTTTGGTTATGTTTTAATTTGAATGATGAAATTAACTTAGGAGAAAGGATCAAGGGCAAGGCCTCAATCCAAATCCCTAAATCATTTAAACATTCAATTAGGTTTTGATTTCCTTATTTTGAAGATTCAACCACTTAATTAATCACTTAATCATTCCATTAACCTATTAATTAATTTGATTTTGAAAATTAAAGAAAACTTAGGAGATGAATTAGAAAATGTATCCCCAATCACATTCCCTAAGTGATCTTCTGCAATAAAAAAATAATTATGTTTTAAATGATTAATCAAGTACTCATTCAATTATAATTATTAGATTAAGAGAGTGATTAGATTAATCAAATGATTTCCCTAATTAAGTCATCAATAAAATCTCAGAAAAATGGGAGAGACAGAGGTCATCCCCCTAAACATACACAAGAAATTTAAGAATAATTGAATGCTTAATCAAGGTGTAATTAAGCTAATTAGACTTTTTTAAAGCCCTAATTAAGCTTAGTCACTTTTTAAAATCAATTAATTATAATTTTTCTAGATTCTCCTCTGAAATATCTTCAAAATGAGCCTAAGTTTATATTTTTTTGGATTTTTTTTACAATTAGTTATGATTTTAGGAAGTTTCAAAATTAAAAACCAATTAATTAACCCTAATTAAGCCTTTAATCTCATAGCCATGTCACGATGTGGCACCAACTGCGCTTTCCCATGTGGTGTGATGGATTGGTTATTTATAGTCACATCATACCGACTTAATGGCGAGTGCTCTTCTATGGGCCATCATCTAAGATCTGACACCAATGATACCTGGGAGAAATCAAAGGATCTACGAAAATTTGATCAAAGTGTTCATCTCGATCAGAAGATGGACGGATCTATCTCATTCGTGAGCAATGAAAGATGAGCACCGTCGATCTTTCTCCATTCGATTTGAGCTCACTCGAGCTCGAATTGAGATAAAATAGATCCTACGCCATCTAAGAGAGCACACAATCACATACAATGGCTAAGATCCCTCGACATGGAGATTTCTTTCATAAAAGACCAACACATAGAGGCCTAAAGCTACAATTTTGAGGGATTATCTCAGAGCTAATGTCATGTGCAAAGGAAAGTTAGTTGAGAGGCCTTGTTGAAGAAGTTCAAGCTCAATTTGGCCTGGGGTTCTCTGACAACAGCGAAGACTGTGATCAACTCACACCTCTAGTGCTTTGGAAGGCTTGGAAATGGTTTGGTTATTTGACATGAGGATGGTGTGGGTGCAAGGAATTAGGATTTGGTTTAATTGAGAGAGAGTATTTCTTGAAGGAAGGGTGTCCTATTTTGTCATGAGCACGGGAATGGCAATGGCCGAACAGAGAGGGCTTGGGGATCTTTAGAATTGCTCTGAGGGATTTTGGAATGTGCTTAGGGACTCTCACGAGTTGATTATATGTGAAATTGCTTTCTAATTAAGGGGGTATACCCCTTAATTTTCCATCATTGATGGATGGGAATGTGTGCACATTTTGCTCATGCCATACCAAGGAGTTGTCTCCATTAGTGAGTGCAGTGGGATGGGGAAGTCATGGGAGGAGCCTCAAGGGCTGATGTGCAAAGCTTATTCTTCCTTTTTGTCCATGGGGTGCTCGGTTTGGCTTGGAGGTGAGTCAAATCACCTCCCAAAGGTCCTTAGCCGACCGAGAGTGGGTTAGGTGCACTAGGTGGGTCATGGGAAGGTTTCTTTGAGTGAAAAAAGGTTGTCATGGGGATGGGCAAGTTGATTTTAACTTTGATCCATTGGGATTAAGGTTTGAATCCTATGGATTGATGGCTAATTCCTTTGGTGAGATCCACTTTGCTTTTGGGCTGATTTGGGGATGAAGTAGGGCATGCTTGGGTCGGGTTTGACTAAGTGTGGGTCCCATAAGTTATAAATTTGGCTTCATTTGGTCAAAATGGGTTCATTTGGGTTAGGTTGGGTGAGTTGACTAATTGGTCAATTGTTCAAATCAAGGCTTGGGTTATTCATATGATGATTTGAGATGTTTTGATTCAAATTTGAGGTTCCTGGAATTTGACTCATTTGATTCAAAAGGGTTCATTTTTAGTTGAGTTGATGAATTGGTCAAATTGGATAAAACCAATGCATTAGGTTCATATGATGATTTGAGATGTTTTGGTTCAAATTTGGATTTGGCCTAGGTTTGAATTTGACTCATTTGGATTCAAAAGGGTCAAATTGGTCAAGTTGACCAATTTGATCGATTTGACCAAATTAGGTTGGGTTGGGTGTTGAGTTAAGTTCAATTGGTTAATTAAAAATTATTGTAGGTTTTGGTTTGATTTAATTAGAATTAATTTGAATTTTGGTCAATTTGACCTTTTAGGTCAATTTGGGCTAGGTTGAGTCAAGTTGACCAATTGGTCAACTTGGGCTCAATCATGGCTTTGGTCAAGCTCAACAAGTGATTTGGAATGAACTTGAGCTATTGGTTGTAATAAATTTGGATTAAATCATGATTTGACTCATCTTGGCTTTTTAGGCCAATTTGGGTTAACTTAGGTCAAGTGGCCAATTAGGCTTGGTTTGGCTCAATTGATGACTTTGTCATGTTCAATCATTGATTATGAGTGGGTTTGGGTCAATATTTCAATCAATTTGGCATATGATGGATTTTTGCTAGTTTGGGTTTCTCAAAGTGTTGACTTGGTCAAAGGCTATGTTTGACTTGGTTTGACCCAATTCAAGGTGGTTGATCACCCCATGATGATTGTTGATCATGATTGAGATTTAGATGGGCTTAGTTCAATCCAATTTGGGTTGGATTAGAATTTGGCTCAAAAAGGTCCTTTAGATCACTTTGGGTCAAGTGAGCCTAAATGAGTCAATTGGTTTGATCAAGGCTTGATTCAAGTTTGGTTGAACTCACATATGAACTTACAATTGAAATATTAATCCAATTGAATTTGGTTTGGAGCCAAATGGGTTTGGTTCATATGACAATTTCATGTCAAAAGGGTTAACTTGGGCTTGATTTGGGTTGACTTGGTTTTGGTTTGATTTGAATGGTTTATATTTATACTTAGGTCCATGATTGAAGGAATGATTGAATCATGAAGAAATCCATGAATTTTGAATTGATTTGGGTTTCATTTAGCCAAGTTCAAAAGTTTGGCTAAAAGGGCTAAAGTTGAGAATTTGATTTGATTTGAGTTTGATTTTGGTCATTTGAATTTATGTTTCACTTATATTTGGAAATATAAATGAAGATATAAATGGATTATGAGATAATCACTAGAGTTTTGAGTGATTTGGAAGCAAATTTGATTAAGTTTAGGGATGTAGGTCAAAAGGGCTAACTTGGGTTTTGATTTGATTTGATTTATTTTGATTTTATTTGAATGGTTTGAATTTAAATTTCATTTATATTTGTGAATATAAATGAAGGAATGATTGATTTAAAAAGAAATCAACCAAGCTTGAGTTTTGATGGAGTTTTGAAGCATATGAAGGTTCATATGGCTTGGGAAAGATTTTGGAATTTGAATTTAATCATGAGTTTCAATCATTTGGAGTTTGGAATTGATTCATGATTTGGAATTTGAATTGAGAAAAATTAATTGTATTGGGGTTGATTTGGATTTGGTTAAGGTTAAGTCCATAAGATAAAATCAAATGGCTTAGGAAGCAATTCAGAGTTTGAATTTAGCGGTGGATTTCAATCTTTGGATAGTTGGATTTGATTTTAGAATTTGAATTTGAATTTGATGTTTGGTTTGAAAGAAGGAAGCAAGGATTAGGTTTGGGCTATAGTGGCAAGTCCTCCTAAATTCTACAAACTATTCCTATGGTTAACTTCTAAGTCTCTGGGTTAAGTTAAGTGTTCACTAATCACTGAAGTGTCTTGAGACTAAGGAACTATAAGAGTCCTAGACCTATGATGAGGAAATTGAGAACTCACTCCAAAAGTGAGGTCAACACCAGCTTAAAATAAATCCTACTTTACTCCATCCAAGTGAAGTAGAAGAAAGATCTATAGTACATGTTGGCCCATCGACTTTATGAGTTCTTATTAGGTGATTAAGTCTATTGCAGAGTGATATGTATATCTCTCGATGTAGTATATTATTCATTAATGTCGTATTCAATTATTTTAATAAGTACTCTCTAAGATCTGCATGGTGTCATCCATCACATATTTTTTTAAACACCACATTACTTTATTTTACTACTAGTTGACTTGATATGATGTTTAATGTCTTTCTCTATGCATGATTTCAAGCTCATCCAAAAAGTTTCATTTGAAAGCTATAAAAAATATTTTTGGTATTTGATTGGTACACCTAATTTAGAAATTTTTAACTCTCATGAAAGCACTTCTTTTGATCTTATTGGATATTTTAATTCTAATTTTGTAGAGTACAAAGTTGAAAGAAAAGCACTTTAGGCACTTGTTAGTTTGTGAGCCACTCATTAGCTAGTAAAAAAAATAGAATTTTATTGCTTTATCTTTTGTTGAATATAAATACATTACTTTTGAAAGTGATGTTGCCCAAGTCTTAAAGCTAAAGTAATAAATTCTTGATCTTGGCCTACAACTATGTATGATTCTAATAATGAAAGACAATATTAGTGCTAGCTACATAACTAAAAATCTTATTCAACACTCATGCACCAAACATATAGATGTCCGACATCATTTCATTAGTGATCATGTTCTAGAAGGAGATACTAATATTCAATTCATTAACATAGAGAATCAATGAGTAGACATATTCACAAAAGCCTTGAATTTTGTTAGGTTTTTATCTTTTAGATCATGTTAAGGAATGATAGAGTTTAGTGCTTATGATTTTTCATTTTATCTATTTTATATTTTCTTTATTTTACATGAATATTTCTCTTTTTAGTTTTTTTTATTTTATTTTATTTTTATTTCATTTAATGCATTGTTATTTTATTTAAATTTTGTGTTTTTTTTTTCTTTTCAGGTTGTTCCCTTCAATCTCACTTACTTTTCATCATGAGCTAAAATTAAAATTTTAAAATATAACATATAACCAATGATCATATTGTATGATAGATCTATTTAGATCATTAGAACAAGTTAGGATGAGTGGTAGAATAATACACAATAAACTATTGTATAAATTTATATCATACTATATGATATATTTGGATACAATTCAAAGAAATCTAGTCAATTGATGTTAATGTTAAAATGATTAACAATAATTAATCGTATTGAATGATTTCTAATCATACTATATGATTGACTCAATCAAAATATCCATTGAGATGATCAAAAAATTGTATTGTACAAACCTAGTTTGTACTGTATGATCTCAAAAACCCAAAACTCTATAAATAGCTTATCATTTCTCCATTCTTTCTTACAAGTTCTCTACATCTCCTCTCATACTTTTTTGAGCTTCTTCTTTAGTGTGCAAGATCCTTTCCATGGCTAGTAAAATACCATAAGATGGACCCAATAATCACTTGATTTATGAAGAAGAAGCTTACCTAAAGTACAAAAGAGTGTGGAATCAATGATTCAATCTGCCTTACAAGACAAGTTATCTTATTTCATACTCATTTTTATTAGCACTACTTTTAGTTCTTGATTTCACTTACTTACCCCTTTCACTCTAAGCTTCTTTTTTTTTTTTTTTTGAATTTTGTACAAATCTTATCATTAACTTTGATCAAAACCTCCTCCAATATAGAGTTTGAGGTAGAAAATTGTTGTCTTTGGTATTGATCTACATGAATATCTTCATGTGTCTAACATTAGTTTATGTACCCATAGTATCTGTAATGACCCCACTTTAATTGGAAATATGTTAATATGGTCATTAGAGAGCCACTTCACCATAAATTATTGTCAATGGACTTATATTGAATGCTCATATTATCTAACACATATTTAAGTACAATGTTATTATAAAAGCCTGTAATTGCATAAACATCACACCTCTTATTTCCATCATTACATATTTCTACATGACTCATACACAGTTCAATGTTGTGGATCTTTTGATTCATTACATCAAAAATCCCACTGTCATAAAAAAAATCTCAAATTTATAAGAAAATTTAATCTCATCTTATGACACATGAGTGCATATCTACTAGTTGTGAAATAAAACCTCACTTTTTTTTAAGGCATTAGACCACACTCTTTTCTCACTTCATAGATCATTCCATTCAAGTCATATAAAGTGAGAAGCATCAACTAGCACAGGCTACAACTAAGGCTAATAAGGAGGAGGCAGTTAGAGAGGAGGAGTCATCAACACACTACCACTACCCCTAGGATGCTTGGATAGAGCAATTAGCATGACTTGAGCTCAAAATCAACAAACATATCGAAGAACAAGGAGATCATTGGAAGGAGTACCAACAACAGTATGTAGAGGATATAGCTAAATTTTATGCTCAATTTGAGTCACTTCATGACATGTTTTGATCATATGAAGGACCATCTAAGTTTTAGGTTTATGTTTAATCTTTATGACATGTTTTGATCATGACATGCTTTCTGCTCAACATTATATTAGTTTTAATATTTTGTATTAGTTATATTAGTCACATTTAGTATAATTATTTTGCATGAATTTTCTAATTGACTCCTTTTTTGTTATATTCTATGAATTTTAAGTTAATGTAATGTTTTTCTTAAACTTTCTTATATCACATACTTATGATTGTGTGTTTAGAATGCAAAATCTGTGTAGTAGAAGTATGACTCACTAACCTAAACTCTAAAATTTATCAATGATGATGCACATAAATGTTTAGTATGACTTCTCACATGATTTATTAATTTATACATAAATATTAGTGCGGATGTATTTGACGTTATCATTTACAGAATAAATCGAGTTATGACATTAGTGCGATGCATAAACTGGAATAAAAGCCAAATTAAAATCTCCAAAGTGGAAAGAGAAAAAAAAAGATAATAATAATAAAATATATTCCCAAAGTGGGGTTAAAAGAAAAAAAAATAAAAATAAAAATAATTCATGCTTCCTTAGTTTGTCATTAGGTGGCCCTTCATAAGCTTTGTTCGTCTACTTGAATCATGCAATAGCATCACTAATCATCTAAATAAAATTTAAGCAATAATTTATTTTGTTAACTTATTTAGAAAATTCAATAAATTGATTGATGTCGTTTATATAGGTAATGAAGTATAATTACAAAATTTTTGCATATAAGTAACAATTGTAGGGTTAATAAAATACAATTAGTGAAATATATCACAAGATCATTCTCAATTTACTTATTTTATAGTGCCTCTAATTTTTTGCATATTTTGCTTCTATATTCTCTTGTACGTCATTTCATTTCAAGCCTTTTTGATATGTCAAAAGGGGGAGGAGATTAGTATTTTTGGTTTCGTTTGAGACTTCTTTTTATTGCATATGTTTTGAATCCTTTCATAAACAGCACTTCATTTATTGCATAATTTATTTTGAGGCATAATATGAGGGGGAGTTATCTCAATTTTTTTTTGTTTAGTAAACTCTCAACTTAGCTAAAAATATTTATCATAATCAAAGAGAGAGAGAGAGAGAGAGAGAGAGAGAGAGAGAGAGAGATTGTTAACTTTTGAGCCTTAACATGGATTTTAAAGTTTTGTTGATCACAAATATTTATGCTATAATATTTATTTATACTAATCAGTTGTGTGCATAAGCTGTAGGAAATTTTCAATGCAAATACTACAAATCAGCAACTTGATAAATATTTCCTAAGATTGAACAAATAATAACTATTTAAAATCAAAGGAGAAAAAAGAGCTTATGAAGACTATATAAGGAATGGTTAATACTAGAAGGCCTAAGTCGTGCCCAAAGTTACATCATTACTCTAGAATATTATGTCCTTATATAATTGCCATGTGAATGCTAAAAAATTAACTAAGCACACACACACCCCTAGTGAGAATTGAAAATAAAAATAATCTTTAAAAATTATTTTTTAAAAAATTGTACTATATGATTCTTATCATATTGGATTCTTATTCATTTTCATTAAAAAATTTTCAGCCTCCATAATAAAGTCGATTAGCTTTATAATTTCCAAAATTAAACTTATCATACTAAATTGTTTCTAATCGTACTTTACAATTATTGATTTTTGTTAAATAATGTTAACAACTAAAATTAAGTCAATTAATTACAATTTACTAAATTTGATTGATCATATGGTATTTTGTATATTGTACAATACTAATTTATTTGGTAATTATCTAATTTGAATCTAGGATTTATGAGACTTGTTGGAAGAATTTTCTTTTATTTAGTTTGTACTATATGATGTGATCATACATGATTAACAAATAGAGAGCTTAATTTTTAGTTTATACTATTGGTATTGTACGATCATATCATCTAATGTCCCTAAATCCTAGATATTGAACTGATCATATAATACAATGGCTGATCGTACAATATAATTGGGTCAATTTAATAAAAAATAATTATCTAATTTTTTTTTATTTTGACTTTCTATATAAATGCCCTCTTTGAGGAGCCTAACTATCAACTTTAACGTGAGAGAGCTTAAGAGAAACTTAAAAGAGAGTGTTCTCTTAAAGAAAAATAAAGAGAATTCTCTCTTCCTTTTAACTATAAAGAGATATTTTGTTGCTGATACTAAGCTTTGTCTTGGTTGTTCTTTTATCATCCACTTTGCCTTTATGAGTTGAGCTTTAACTTGAGAAATTATTCCTATAGAGAACTTATTAAAATTTTTTGTTGAGAGAAGTTTATTTGTATCTTGAAGAGAGAGGCATCCTTCTTGCCTTGAAAGAGAAGGAGAGTAAGAGTTTTGTATTACTCATTAAGGAGAGAATCATCTTTGCTTTAGCTTCTTGTGCTAAGAAGAGATAGTGAAATTTTGGAAGAGATTTAGAAAGTGGACGTAGGTTTGTTGGGCCAAACCGTAATAAATCATTGCGCTTCACTTTTTTCTTTCTTTTACTTTTATTTTTATTTTGTTTTCTTTGTTTTAATTTAGATTAGAAACTTGGAATATAGATACTCTTGCAGATAAATTAATAGAATTAATAAATATTATAGTTAATAGAAAAATAAATATCTTTTGTGTTCAAGAAACTAAATGGGTTGGGAGAAGGCCAAAAAGATTAATAGTTTACCTTTTAAACTTTAGTATTCATGTAGGGTCAAACTAGAATTGGTGTAGTGATTATAGATAAAAATTTGAAGGATAATACTAAAGATATTAATAGGATTAAAGATAGAATTATAACTTTAAAGATTATTATTGATAAAGATTATTAATGTTATAAGTATTTATGCTCTTGAAGTGGGTTTGGATGTAGACTCAAAAAAAAATTTGTAATGACTTAAAGTAATTAATACAAAGAATACCTCCTTATAAAAAAGTATTTATTGAAGAAGATTTAAATGGATATGTGGGTAGAGTGATAGAAGATTTTAAAAGCATTCATGGTGGCTATGAGTTCGAAGTGATTAATAAAGAAGATAAGACTATATTAGATTTTATTTTACCTTATGATTTTGTAATTGCAAATACTTTATTTAAGAAAAGAGATGAGCATTTTATTACCTATAAGAATAGATCTAGTAAAATATAAATTAATTATTTTTATAAGAAAAATATATCATTTAGATTGTAAATATTATAATGTTATTCGGGTAAAAGTTTAAGTAGATCTACTACTAATTTTAGATGTTAAGATGAATGGTTGGAAGATGAAAAATAAATCAAAATATTATCCTAAGATTAGATGGAAGTACTTAAAGAACACTAAAAAAATATTTTTAAGAATAAGCTACAAGATCTTAGAATTTGGGATGTTCATAAGCGTTCTTATGTTATGTGAGAAATAGTAGCAAGTAAGATTAAGCAACTTACAAAAAATATGCTTAAAAATTAAAAATTCTTTTAATAAAAATAATTGGTGGTGGAGTTAAAATGTGCAAAAGATGATAAAAAAATATAAAGCTTTGTTAAAATACTTGGTTTAAATGTAAAAACACAAAGAATTAGAGAAGATATAAAGTAGCTCGCCAAGATTCTAAGAAAACAATATGTGATCCAAAATTTTAGATTTTAGTGATTTATTTAATAGATTAGATACAAAAGAAGATGAAAGATGTATGTATAAGTTAGCCAAGCAAAGAGATAGGAGAAGTAAAGATTTAGTGAGAAGCATTAAAGATGAAAATCATAAAGTGTTTTCTGAAGAGGATATTAAACATAGATATATGAAATATTTTGATAAACTTTTTATTGAAGGATGTGAGAGTGCGATTGATTTTAGTGATCGTAGTACCCTAAATGAAATTAGAGAAATTAATTTTATCATCATATTAGTAAAATTGAAGTTGAAGAAAAAAGAAAGAAAAAAAATAGTAGGACTTGATGTTATTTCAATAGAAGTGTAAAATTGTTTAGGAAATCAAGAAAATTCTTAACTTACTAATCTTTTTAATATTAGTTTAAAGAAAAAGAAATCTTCTTATGATGTCCATCTATCTTAAATATCAATTTCAACGAAAACACCATACTAGGACTTGTGGCACATATACATATGGTGCTTAAGTTTGATTGACTCAATAGACACGGCTAATGATGATTCAAAATGTTCAAGTTGGAGCATGTAACACCAGACTTGTCATTGAATATCGGTGTCTCTACTTATTATAAGTTCATATTCTATTATTTAATCAAATTGTGGGGCATGGCATTTGTTGTTCTAATGTCTCCTCCATGATGGCATGACTATGCCCTTTGAATCTCTTGACCATACCCCTTGTCTCTACTACATGCTTGGCCATCTTGAAATATACCAATGCCTCATGGGTGTTGATGGCAATGCGTATCATGTCTAATCTACTAAGATAGAGAGACAAAAATGGTATATCCAACATACCTATGTGAAATATTTTTGTGAGATCTTGAGGTCAGATCTCTTCCTCTATTATTTCAAGGCAATACTTATGCATTTATATACTTGACATCGGTTTGATATTTATTTATTTAACATTTTCTTTTGCCTAAAATATACATTTTATTTTAAAAAAAATTAAGAAAAATTTATACATAGCACAAAATTTTGATGTATTTACATATCTAATACTTAAAGTTTGATGTTTACAAAAATGATATTTTTTTTTATGCATAAAAAAGTGTATTTTATGTTAATAAGTAATGATAGTATAATTTTTGATATAATAATAAAAATTTTAATGTATTTAAGTAAATATGAAAGTTTAGATATTAGGTACAAAAATAATATAAGAATTATATGCTATGTATATAAATATCTCAAAAATGAATAATAATAATAATAATAATAGTTTTAATATGATATTTAAGATTAAAATATGATATATGTTAATAATTTAAATTTAAATTGCATATATACATTAATTATGTGATATGTTAATCCCTCTTTTTAATGATGATCCTAAACTCTAATCCATAACGTTGGCTTCATAACAACTTTGCACGACGGATCCAACAATTTTAACAAAAAGAAGAGCCCGCTTGTACCCCGTCTATAACCCTAAGCTACTCGATCGAGTAGCTGCGATCCCCATGGCGATGACAAAGAGCGCAGTAAAGATGCTTTCATGTGGGTTTCTGGCTTCGAGAACGCTGTGCGTATCTACGATGCTGGTGGATTCGACGGCAGTAGCTGAAACATCGGCCTTGCCTGAGTTTAAGCCGCTTTATCGTCGCCTTTCGCGTCTTGGAGCCGTACCAGGAGGAAGTGTAGCAGAAACGTTGAAGGAGTGGCAGAGTGAGGGTAAGAAAGTGACGGAGTCTCAGCTTCTGAACTTTGTTCGCCAATTCCGCCGCTACAAGAGCTATAAGACCGCATTGGAGGTAAGATATTTTCCTATCAGCATCCTGAAGCAATATTTGTAATGCTGTCATAAACTATTTGGAGATTTGCATACATATCATTGAATTTCTGTGTATTTAAACATTTAAGTTTTCGGTTTTTAGTATATTAACGATTCAAGTTTTCGGTTTCCTTTGTTACATATATTTAAGCATTTTGAATTAAATTAATTTCATTAAAGAAAAGTTATGATTTTAGCATTGTATTTCATGGGAAACCATATTTACACCACTTGATTTCTTGAATAACAGCTGATGGATTGGATGGATGCAAATGGTATTAAACTGTCCTCTAGTAGTCATGCAGTGCGCCTAGACATTATTGCAAAATTTAAAGGAATTGATGAAGCAGAGAAGTATTTTGCTAACCTCCCCGAAATTAGCAAGAGTCAGCAAACTTATGGAGCTCTGCTAAGTGGCTATTGCCAAGGAAAAATGTCTGATAAAGCCATTAACCTCTTCGGCAAGATGAAAGAACTGAACATCGGCTGCAACACTTTAACCTACAATAATCTAATGTCGCTTCACATGAAGTTAGGGCATCCAGAGAAGGTACCTTCATTGTTGCAAGAAATGAAGGGAGCAAACGTTACTCCTGATGCTATCACATACTGCCTTCTGATGAATAGTTTTACTTCCCTTAATGATTTTGGCTCCCTTGAGAGTTTTGTAAAGGAGATTGAGAAGGATTCTGAAGGTCCTCTGAGTTGGTCGATATATTCTAACATGGCCTCCCATTTTATAACAGCTGGTCTATTTGAAAAAGCTGAATTTGCTCTCAAGAAACTGGAGACAGTTATGGACAATCATGATCGGGCATGCTACCATTATCTCATAAGCATGTTCGCAGGTGTGGGCAATGCAGCTGAGGTCATGCGGGTGGAAGTTGCTGAAGAGCATCTTTACAAAACAACCAATAGAAGCTTCCTGATCATGTTTCAGGCTTGTATAAAACTAGATAATATGGACATGCTAAAACATTGTTATGATGAGTGGCAATCTGAGCATCTTAGCTATGATGTTAGGCTGCCATATCTAGTGATGAATGTATACATGAGGAAGGATATGATTGAAGAATTTGAGTTGGTTTTAGATAATTGTATTGAGTGGGGCTATGGAAATCATTGTTTTACATGGGAAACTTTCATTGGATATCTTCTGAGGAAAAAGGAGGTGGCTTTGGCTTTGAAGAGTTTGAAATTTGCATCTTGTTATAATAAACCACATCAATGGAGGCCAAAAAGGGATTTGGTGAAGGAATTTTTCATTTATTTTGAGGGAGCAAAAGATGTGGAGAGGGCAGAGACTTTCTGTAAAATCCTCAAGGATATTTACGTTGTTGATATGGATGTTTATGAATCAGTTCTGCGTACATATTTGGCTGCTGGAAGAAAAGATTCTACTTTTCATCAAAGGGTTGAGCAAGATGGAATTGGGTTGAACTCTGAAATGGAAAAATTATTAGATAAAATTTGTTTAGATGTTTAGTGCACTTAGTAACTTATTTTTGCCCCTCACCCCATGCCCGTGTCCTCTCCCTTTCCACATCGCGCTCTCTCTCTCTCTCTTGGGAATCATTGTTTAGATGTTTTTACTGATAGATCACGTACTTTTACAAACAAACTTTGATATTTGAATCTATTCTATAACATTTTCACCTCTTGGGATGGACGTTTGATACATGATATGCAAGAGTTTACTTGAAAATAAGCTGTCATATCATCCTATGAATCGTATGTTTTCCATAAATGTAATCCAAATTGTCAAACCAATTCCATCTTTTTTTTCATAGCTTTCCTTCAGTGCTAGTTGATTTACCTTTTCAAATACCAACTTTTGTGGAGCTTTTATTCTTAGCGGATTTGCAAAATTCCCTGCAGTTGATAGATTGGATGGAAAGCCAACAATTAGTCTGTAACCATGCTGTGCACATCGATCTCCTGTCCAAAGTGAAAGGAATAGGCATGGCTGAGGAGTATTTCTACAGTATTCCTCCTAACGCAAAGAATCATCAAACCTATGGTGCTCTTCTTAGCTGCTACTGCTCTGAGAAGCTGAAAGACAAGGATCGCCATCTATGACAAAATGAAGGAATTAGGTCTAGCCTCAAGTGCTCTTGCTTATAACAATGTCATGAGCCTATATATGAAGTTAGGCCAGCCTGAAGAGGGGAGACTATTTGCTGAAATGAAGACAACCAAAACAATACCAGATAAGTGTTCGTATAAGATTCTAATAGAAAGCTATGCTTTATTGAATGATATAGGCTCTATTGAGAGCATTGTACAAGAAATGGAAGGTAAAGAAGGTGCCTGGCACTGGTCACTATATTGTCACCTGGCAGCCATTTACAATTCAGCAAAGCTTTTTGAGAAAGCTAAGATTTCTCTTAAGAAGGCTGAACTTATGATGAATGGGAAAGACTCATCTCCATTCCCCTTTCTTATAAGCTTATATGCAGGTGCTGGCGATCTTCTGGAAGTGAAAAGGGTGTGGGGATTACTGAAAGCCAGGATTCAGAAGTCCCGGATGCCTACCAACAAGGAGTATCTTTTCATGCTGCAGGCTCTTAATAAAATGGATGACAGAGCTGCATTGAGGGTGTTGTTTCAGGAGTGGGAGTCCAATTGTGTTAGTTATGATATGAAGCTTGCGAACGTTGTGATTGGAGCTTATTTGGAAAAGCAGATGGTTGAAGAAGCTAGACAGCTCCTGGAAAACGCTATGGAGAAAGGAGCTTCTTTGTTCCTCAAATCATTTTGGCTGTTTATTGATCACTACTTGAAGAATGGTGAAAAGGATCGTGCGCGTAGGTGGTCGCTTGTTGCATCTAGATTACTGAAGAGAGGTCATGCAGGTGAACTGGAATTAGAGTGATATCAGTCCCTAAAATCCTCTTTGGTTTCTTTAAGAGGATTGGAATCGAAATGCTTGATTTTTCTACCATTTGAGTTTGGATTGGCATAATCAACCATTTCAAGTTTTGATTGGATAATGGATCTGAGTACGACTGGTAAGGATGCAGAAGTTGAAATCAACATTTGGATTGTGTATAGAATGTTGGAACAATTTATGTGCAATGAACCAGCTGATTTTACTGGTTTGAGTTCTTTAATTACTTGAAAATAGAAAGGACATGTTAGGAAACGATGAAGCTTGGCTGGCGCAATCAGAAAAAGAACATGACTTTGGGCCATACATACCTTTCAAATTATCATTTTTATGGTAAACTTTTTCTTAACTAGTAATCAATGGCCGACCTCTTGGCTGACCATTGGCTGATGTTTAGCTTCATTTGGAGAGTTTTTTAGTGCGCTTTTGAGACTGAATTTTTAATTTTGATACGTTTTTGAATAGTGTATTTTTTTGAAGCGAGTTTTAGTCTCTTGAAAATTTCAGTTTTAGCCCTTTTCAAAAAACAAAGATAAATACTTTAGAAACTTTTAAGCGGTTTTTTAATCAAAACAGCAAACAGAGCCTTAGTCTGGCTTAGGGTTTTGGGAGAGAAATGCAAAGTTTAGAGAGATGGGGGGAGTGGTACATTTAAATTCTCACAGCAAGTAATTCAAAGATTGTAAGGAAAATAATATAAATCTTAAGCTCTAATTTTCCTCTCAAGTAATAATAGGCTATTCGTTAATTTTTTTTATATGATAAAGTATCTTTAACATTATGTTTTATTGGTTAAAAAAAATTAAGGTGATAAGTAGTAGTTTTATTTTTCTTAAAAATTTTATAATTTTTAATGTTTGGAGGTTTGATGAGGTAAAGATGTTTGTGAATTAAAATATAATCACACCTTTATGTTCTTTTGTAGAATGATTATGATTTATTTTAGAAGTATATTTATTTTATTTAGTATTTTTTTCTTATATGTTATAAAGGCTTTATAAGTTTTACTAATTTTTAGTAAATGAGAATGCTAATTGAAAAAATGCATGGGATAGAAGATTAACTATTTAAATTGACTGTTATGAATTTTTATCATAAATTATCTCAAAAAATGAGACACTGTTATTATAACTAAATTATGATTTGGTAAAAATATGCTTCAATTTTCTATATTTTTGCTTATCAAATATCTAAGTTTTTTAAAGTGTGATTAATTATTTTAATTTGATCATCAATTTGGAGATAAAAGGCAAAAAACTTCAATTTGGTGCTAAAAATTTTCATAATGATTTTTATAAGTACACTATAAAATTGATCTATGAGAAATAATGATTGAAGGGAAATCATGGAGTCATGTTATTTATTTATTTATTTATTTATTTTTGAAAGAATAGTTTGATTATCCAAGTATCATTTATTTTAAAATACAATAAGAAAATGGGCTATTTTTGAGAAATTATTAATAAAAATATCAATAAAAAAATATTGTGATCTCAAGCTATGAAAAATAAAGAAATGAATGTTCTTAACCTCTATTTGGTGGTTTTTTTCCTCTCATTTATAAGTTAATCATTAAGTTATCAGTATTTAAACATCTCATTTTTATTCTCGACTAACAAAATTTATTTTCTTAATCAAATATATATATTTATCTTTCTCGTAAAGCCTAACTATTTTTTTAGAATGCAATTCAATAATAAGAAATTTTTTAAGAGAAATCTTTCAAATGTAGAGTTAATTTTTCATATACAAATATTCATTGATGGTTGAGAACATTCTTTATAAAATTAGAAATTTATCTTAATATTTGAAATAAAAAAAATATAAAAAATAGAGTACATTAGATAGTTTGATTGAATTCTAGGATCTTTAGTTTTAAGAAAGAAATCATTAAGTTTCTTAGATAAAATAGTAGTTGGTTTATTTTCAATTCTAAGCATGTGTTTAAGAATAAAGAACTAATCTTATAAAAATTCAACTCATTTAGCATGTTTTGCTAGATATTAATGAATATTATTGTGTGATGGTTTGAGTTAAAAATAAACTTACTATGGAAAGATAGTACCACGAAAAGTCTTAAAGATTGATTTGTATCAATGGAATCAAAATTTTCATATGGCGCTCCTTATTGATTCCTTTTAGGATTAGTTTTCCATTGGATTCCAACTTGTTGCTAGCTTCTTCCCAATTGCATTGATGTTGGATAAGTGTTCTTATGCAATTGCTTGGAACGATGATTGTTCCTTTCATTTGGAACTCAATGTTGACTCATTTACTGGTTTCTCTTTGTCCTACTATAAGGTTTCAAATCCCTAAATGATGACCCCTCTCTACCTTTCAGCAAGAAACACTAGAAAATTTGGGAAACCTATTGTTTTCCTTAATGAGGATGGGATAGGTAAGCTCACTGGTCCATTCAAGTTCTCTCTCATTGGCAAATGCACAGCTAAATGAATCTCTTTAGCTGATGTGAGAAGCATTTCAAGGAACTTAAACTAAGTGGCAAATGGTCTGCAAGTTTTATTGATCAAAGACACTTCCTTATTTGGCTTGATAATGGGATGATTACGCCTGTATATTTGTTAAAAGAGTACTACATCAAAGACTTACCCCTAAGGATTCTAAAATGAACCACTGACTTTTCCCATGTAGTTGAATCCCCATTTGTTGTTATCTATGTTTTATTTTCTAGGCTCAAAATTTTTTTTTTCAATAAACAATTGTCAATGGGAGATCACTCAAAATGGATATGCCCATAGCTACTCTATCTAGGCCTTCCATTGCAAGGCTCTTTATTGAATTTGATGTTACATCTAAGTTTAATGAGAAGGTTTGGGTAAATACCAAGAGAAATTGTTATTGGTATAAAATGGTACTTGAGAATTTATCAAAAGATTGCCTAGATTGCCTGAAATTTAATGACACTAATTTTGAATACCTAGCCAAATAACCACAAGTTCCATAGAATATATTGTTGCATTATGGCAAATTGAAAATGCCCCTTTGTAGAAAAGTGAATCTAATCCCTTATAGTAAGTGCTGCCTAGAATAGGAGCTAGGTTGGGTTGGAAGCAGTACAACCCAACACTATGATTTTGAATGATTGCCATACAAACCCAAGCACAAGATACTTCACTTGGTGAATCCACACTAAATGAGATCCATCAAATTACCCATCAACTCATGCAACATGAGGCAAACATCCATAGGACTACATAAGTAGATAACCCATTGATGTCACAAGAAATAATAGTATCACCAAGAATTATAGACAACAATCCAAAAGATAAGGGAAGCAAGTCATAGAAAATGAAAATATAGAGATATTACATCAAATGAAGGGCATTGCACCACCTACAACTAACATTAATAGAAATCTTCTACAAGATTTGAAAACTGAATTGAATGAAGGTTGGATTCAGGTTAGAAAATCCAAAGGGCTCCTTAAGGATCAATCTAATGCACTTAGAAGATCAAATAGTATGAGCAATTTGTAAGGTTTTGATAGCACGATGCAAAACAATCCCTCAAGTAATTAATTTTCTCATATGCAACATTAGGGACAGTGTGAACCCCAAATCAAAGGCTAGGCTAAAACATTTAACAAAAGCACATAAACTGTGTGTTATAGGTGTTTTTGAACCTATGGCATCTAACAACCAAAGCCATAGACTACATGAGTTCCTCAACTTGCAAGGTTTTCAAGCCAATTGCAACAATAAAATTTGGATATTACAGAAGAAAATCTATCACATTGATGTACTTATTGATCACCCTTAGTTCTTACATATTAGGATCTCACAAAGAAACATTGTTGCTTTAGCTATTGTTGTTTAGATATCATGCTCATACCATGTCAGAAAGAATTGTGGGATAACATTATTTAGCTCAGATCCTCAATCCACTACCCTGGATAATTGGGGGAGACTTTAACATGATTTCTATTTAGAAGAAAAAAAAGGAGGAGCCACTACCAATCTTAAATCAATGGCTAATTTTGTTGAATCTATCTTAAAGGCAAGACTAAGTGATGCAGGCTACATAGATTATAATTTTATTTGGAAGAGGGGCAAAGTCCAAGATGGATTGGATAGAATTCTATTAAACATATGCACAGTACAACAATCCATCATTTATTGAAACTTACTTCAGATCATGCTCCTTTACTAATCAATATTGAAGCAATCCCAAGACCCACACAGTTCTTCTTTTGGTTTTTTAATATGTGGACACAACACAAAGACTTCATACCACTCATTAAGAGAATCTAAAACATGAACAGTATAAACAAGAATTAGGTCAAGCTTTCGAAGTTGCGCAAAATTACAGCTAAAGAGCTCACGATCTAGAGTAAATTGGTTTTTGAGCACCTACATACACAAATCAATGAGGCTAAGAAAGAAGTCATTATTTTGGAATCACAATTAGCTTTTGGATATAATGAATCTATTGACCATAGACTGAAAGGGGCAATGGACATATTAGAGGAGAAATTGAGAATGAAAGACATCTTTTTGGTCAAATAATATTGGTTTACATTTTGTGGAAGGAGATAAAAATACTAAATTCTTCCATACATTGATTAAGAAATGAAGAGAGCAAATCACCACTATCAAGATGAAGAATCACCAAGATCAATTGGTAACCAATCACAGAGAAATTATGCAATCTATATTGTCCCATTTTTGTAATCTAATGGCACCTAAAAATGCAAACACAATTCAAAAAGTGGATTAGGAACTATTTAGCACTAATCAGCATCAACGCATTGACCTATATAGTATTCCAAACAATGAGGAGATTAAGAGGGTAGTATTTTCCATTAGAAAAAGACAAAGTTACAAGACTTGATGGCTTTTCAACATGCTTTTATGAATCTGCTTGAGATATAGTATGAAGTGATGTAACTAAGGACATACAAGATTTCTTCATGAGAGATCATATGTTAACTAATTTTTGCTCTTCAACTATCATCGAGCCCCAAATGGAGCTTATTTAGACTAATTAACCTCTCTATAACTATCAACAAGATTATCATTAAAATTGTGAGCAACAAGATTCATGATCTGCTATCTAAACTCATTCCCCTTAATCAAAGTGCATTCATTAAAGGGAGGGACATACGTGAAAATATTTTACTTGCTCAAAAGGAATTGGGGGACCTAGATACTAAGTGCATGGGACACAATACAACAATCAAGCTTGACTTGCATAAAGCCTTTGAAACCATCAATTGAGACTTCATCTATCAGGTGTTAGTATCCAAAAGATTCAACCCTGGCTCTTGTGCCCTTATCATGAACATTATATCTAACAACCACTAACCAGTCCTTATGAATGGAGCTAAAGCTTGATTCTTCAAATCTAAAAGGTTTGAAGCAAGGAGACCTTCTCTTCCCAACCATCTTCATATTTGCCATGGACTACTTATCAACCCCACTTAATCATGCATTCCAAGCAAACCATTTCACTCACTTTTATACCAAAAGTGGCATACCTATCTCTTATATCATGTTTGTAGATGGCATTCTTGCCTTTTATAATTGGTTAAGAAAATCTTTAAAAAGAGTTAATATTGTCATCAAGAAATTTTAGGTGTTGGTATGCACTTTAATAAAGATAAATAAAAAAATGTTTCTCAACAGCAAAATCTCTATTTTAAACTCCAGATGGATCCAACATTACATTAGCATTAAAACTACATGTTTCCCCGCAACATACTTAGGCAACTCTTTATACATTGGAAGAGTAAAAATATATATATTTTTTGATGACATTATTGACAAAACATAGAATATAATACTATCTTAGGATAATTGATTATTATCTTTTGGTGGTAGGCTGACACTCATAAAAAGTATACTAAATTCAATACCCTTGCAAGTGTTGCAACTCATTAACATGCCCTTTGGAACACAACGAAGATTAATTCAATACTTTTTTTGGAATGGAAATAAAGAGGGTATTATTGGATTAGCTTGAGGAAGCTGTGTAAACTCAAAGAGGAGGATTATTATTATTATTATTATTATTATTATTATTATTATTATTATTATTATTATTATTATTATTATTATTAAACACTAACTCTTTATCAATGAAATTTCAAAGTTTTTATGAAAAAATATTGAATTGCATCAAGAAACTTTTTTTATTATAGGTGAAGTGCTATTATTTGATTCATTCAACTTTTTAATAAAGAATGTTATATGGTAATTATCTTATCTTAAAATTTTGCTAATTTTAATTCTTAAAGCATCATAAGTTACTTTAAGGCTTTAGAAAAGAAATATGGCTTAAGTACTAAAGGTGGAAGTAATTCAACCCTTAATCTGGTTTAGAATTTACTTGCTACTAGGTCCAATAAAATTTGTCCACTTTTATTTTGTAAATAATTAGGGTATCAATAATGTTGAAATTGTTAATGAATCCTCTATAAAAGGTAGTAAGTCCATGAATGCTTCTAACCTTAATAAACCTCTTTGATCTATGATTACTCTAACTTTGAAAGGATTTGGTGTTTAGTAATAGATATGCTAAGTCTTAAAAAAGGTTACCTCTATTTAAAGGAAGAACTTTTAAATTAATATAAATTTTTTGTATTTCAATGACTAACTAGAACTATTATGGGTATTGATTTCACTAAAAATATATATATATATATATATATATATATATATATATATATATATATATATATATATTATAAAAAAGTCATCATTAAAAGATTTTCTATGTAGTGTAAGTATTCATTAATATGATAAATGTGAAAGAAGAAATTTGAAGTCTAAATGGCATAACAACTCATTCATAAAGTCAATTTAAGTTTTAGAAGTATTTTTTTCATTAATCTCTTAACCTAAAAATTTTAGAGCAAAATCTTTTAAATTAATTTAAAAAATTTTGCTCTAAGATTAAATCTAAAATATTATTTAATAAAAAAATTTTAAAAAAAACCTACATTTAAGAGTAATTTTAATTTTTGCCCGATCTATATTGTACATCACATTCTATCTTTAATAGGGGCCCATAGAGTTGGCATTGCACACAAATTATTTTGAACAAAAGTTATTTATAACAATTCATCAACTTATCATTTGCTTTCAATATGCTTAATTGGGTTCATCTTATAATGAGAAAGATTGGAGAGTTGGATACTAGATATAAAGTTGGTGACATATTGAATGGCTCTAAGATGGAATAATTCATCAAGTGCAATATCATTGAAATTAGAGAGAAGTGTAGATACCATAATATGATGTGACTTTTTATATATAATAGCTTAAAAAGAATTATATTATAAATTATTTTTTGAGAGACCAAATCTTATTGCCTTTATAATTGGGTCAAAGAAGAAGACACAAATAAATGTACTAAAATTAGGATTAAAATGACAACAATATCTCTAATAATAGGACTTCTTATGATAATTAGTTAAAATTTGCCACATCTCTTTAGAGTGGATTTAGATTGTAGATTAGAGGTTAATGATTTTATTATTATATTTGAAGGATAAGTATTTTTTATCATAATGAGTAACATTCATAACATTAACTAAGATTTTCTTAATAGGAAGTGAGCAATACCCATAAAGTGAACATTATATCAAGTTTAGATTCTAATTATAAGTTTTTATGAAAATAAAATGGTTCGAGTTTTAGTTTTTAGATTGGCTTTAAAAATGGTGTGGGCAAAGATAATATTTACACATTTTTCATCTATAACTAATAAATATTTTATTATATGTAATATATATGTTAAAATTTTCTTTCTTCTATAATTTTTCTCCTTATTCTAAGTAATTAGGCATTTCATTATATTACCTTGAGAGTACCAATAAATTCTAATTCTTCATTAGATAGTGATGCATCATTATAAACTTCTTGTAGATTATTATTTATATAGTCTTTATTTTCTTTCAAAAATAGAATTTGGGCTTTATATTGATTATACATATTACTTTTTAGGTCATTTGAAATATATTACTTTTTTAGTGTTCTTTAAAGCTTTTGTGGTGAGAGCTTTGGGCAAATGAGTTAGGCCAATGAGCTAAAGTGGAGGAGCTTTATTCTTAATTTTAGAGATGAAAGCATATTTAATTTATTACTCAACTAATAAGGCATAATGAATAATTTTTTTCTAATATTTGAGGGTTAAATAATGTAATTTATGCTTTCTGTTAGTCTTAAGGTAAATAATAAGTTCATTGATAAGTTGCACTCAATATTAAGACAATCAATTCTAAAAATTAGGTCTTCAAAAGTATTTAAAAATTAAGTGGAGTTTCATATGAAAAATGCCCCTTATTTCAAAAACATTTTGATAAAAACTAGTATTTTTAGGCTTATTATGGTACCAAATATGATGAAAGTGGGAGGATTTTTAGTGAGAGTAATGATTATAAATGGCTGTGTCTTTAGTTTAATGTATTAGAATATGATCTAGAGTTTTTTTTATCATAAAATGAAGGGTTTATAGTAGTTTGAATGTTAAAGGATAGTCCATCTTAAGCTAATTTGGGATTATTTAGAAGATTACTTTAGGGAATAGATTTTGAGTGGTGTGAATTGGAAAAACATATAGCGCATGACTATCTTAGGATTATGATTTGGAGTATGTGGTAAGAAGGTGAGACATTTAGAGGGTATTATATAAAGAAGACTAAAAGTGGCTTGTTTTGTACTAGTTTGGGCTAATTTAAGAAAAAATTTTAAGTAGTATAAATGGATGAAGTATTATTTTAAGATCTAAATTCATAATCTAAAGTATTTAGTGGAGTTTCATAGGGTTCATAACCTTACAATAGTGATTATCTACTTAAGTATAGCCAAGAGCTATAAAAAAAGTTTTAGAATAGATTTGAAAGCTTGGATAGTTGATATATGGAGTTAGATGTTGATTAAAATATAAAGAGAGGTGTGATGATGATTGAAAGAAAGATATTGATTAGATTAGCAAGTAAATTCTATGATAAATAACTAATCATATTAATAAAAGACCAATCTAAGAACCAAGCACTAACATAGAGAGAAATAAATTCTATATAAGTCATTTTATAATTATAAACATAAAATTTTTTTATTACATATCATCACTATTTATAGAGTTTATAATGACTCTTAGACTACAATCATTCAAGAGAGAGAGAGAGAGAGAGAGAGAGAGGAGGGAGGATTCCATTAACCTCTCAAATTACATTTTTTATTAAGTATCATTTTCCCCAATTAATAATAAATTTATAATGTAATTATAATGTGCTCTTATTATCTAAGACCAAATCATCGCTTAAGATAACTATTTTTTTTAACTTCAAAAAAAATAAGAAATGTATTTTATCTTATAAATTAACATTCCTTATTACTTATAAAAATAAGATCTATTGAATTTATAGGGTTTAGGTCAAAGAACATAACTTATTTTCTCAAAAACATGGAGATTAAGAAAGGAAAGGTTAGAATCTTAATAAAAGGGTATTTATTTCAATAATAGTATCACTAAGAAGAGCAAGACCACACTAGAAGAATACTTAGCTAAAAAAACATAACTAAATCAAGAGTGAGTCTAACCAAGAGTGTGGCTATACCAATAAAACTAATGTAAAAGAGCATAAATACATTTTAAAAAGATCTAATCAAAAGTACATAAGAATAATACAACTAAAAAATATGGTGAGTTTAGTAAAACAAACAAGACCAAATCTCAAAGTAACTTAGAGAACTTACAAGAAATTTCCAAAATTAGAAAATTCAAAATATTTAAACTTCTATGTAATCAAATGTATATGATTATAGGTCAAAGTTAATGTCCAAGTCCTAATTTCCTTAATTAGGTGCATAATTGAGGACATTATGAATTTAATAAATTTAAGCACATGAAATTTCAAGCATATGCTCATGTATATTTTAGGATTTCTTCCAAGTAATTTTAATGTTTTTTGATAATTTAATAATTAAAATAAATGTTATATTAATTAAAATAATTATCAAATTAATTTAGAAAATACAAATAAATTTGGAAATATTTCAAATCAGTTAAAATAATTTTTTGAAGCTATAAACCAAGCATTTATAGTGTACAAAATGCAATGAAAATATTTATTTTAATTAATTAAATCTTCTTAATGTTAACTCATGCAAATTAGATTGATAAACCCATATTTTTTTTTACTTAATTTTAACTAACCTTAATGATATATAACTTCTCATGAGTATTTTAAATATATTTAGTTAAAATTTGATCCTACTTCATTATACATTTCCCCTATCTTCTAGGGCAAATTTTAAACGAGATATTATTAAAAATTAATTTAATAAAGGATAAAGAAAAAAAACTTAGGAGCTAGTTGCCCAACCAAATGCCACTAGCTCCATCCCCTTTTCTTTTCACGGCGGGCTTCTTGGCCAGCTTTAATTTCTATTTGTTTACATTTTTTGCTTTTTCTTATTTTCATTGTTTTGTAATTTAATTATTTATTTATTTTTTGTTTTTTTACATTTAATTTTTAAGTTTATTTTTTAAGTTTTCTTATTTTTATAATTTAATGTTTTTTAAAAATATTATTTTATTTATTTGTCTAAGTTGTAATTTTCTTTATTTCAATTTTTATTATTTTATTTTGTTTTCTTTATTTAAGATTTATTTTATATTGTTTAATTTTAAGAATTTTATTTATTTATTTAAGCTTTCAAAATGTTCTTGTTTAAGTTTTTAATTTTTATTTTTAATATTTTTAATTCTTTTTTATATTTTCAATTTGTTTAATTTTTTTTTTGTAATTCATTTTATTTTTTAGATTATATTTTTTAGATTATAATGATACATTGAATTTTTTTTTAATTTTATTAAATTTACATAGAAATTATATTAAATTTGTTATGTTGAAAGTGTTGATTAATACATTATAATTTTATAATAAATTATTATATTAAAAGATATCATCAAATGTTATTTTCAATTCTTCATTAATTTTTTTTTTTTTTTGTAACACCATAAATTCAAGCATAACTTGAAAGTAATATTTAAATTTTAATTTAATTTACATTACAAAATAAGAATTTAACACATTTCAATAAGCAAGAACTTGAAAGTAATATTCAAATTTTAAAGTAATTTATATTATCACACCTTCCTAGGAAAAGCTCATCTCAACCAGCGTAATGGTATACAAGCTTGTGACGAGCTTGACACATAATAAATTTTGTAGTGATGTTAGGATTACTGGGGTCATGATAAATAAACTCAGAAATTGGGTGTGATCTGAGGAGCTCATCACAACAATTCAACCAAGTTGGCCAACATAGGCCAATACCAACAACATTATGACCAAATAAGGCTTCTCCATCAACACGTAAACCAAGAATCATACCTACATCTTAAAGAGTGATTGTCATTTCTCCTACACGCAAGTGAAAATTATTTGTTTGCGGAGACCAACACTCAACTAAGGCCATTAATAGATGATAATCTAAACGAATAAATTGTAGATGCCTGAGAGTTGCTACACTTACAACTTCAAGCATATTGATGAATCACGATCGACCATTGTCAGGCCATGAGTAGGTGACTAGCAACTTATAATATTATTTTTTGATGCAAAGCAAATCAAATTTATATTAATTGAGTGGTTGTTCAAGAAAATTATTTTATAATAACTAATATTCTCTTATAACCATATCTAGGTATACCATACGATGGAACCCTACAAGTGGGAAATACTTGGATGAAGCTCTTGAAGTAGTGACTCTGATGTTCTACTACTATTATCTGCCTCACATCTATGTGGTTTCCTCCTCCGACTACTATTTGCTTCCCTGTCATCACTTATATGAGCTGATTATAGCCAATGATCGTGTGAATAAATTATGCATATGTGTGAGGGAGAATTTAGAAGTAATATGTCATTATCGCATAAAAGTTGATTTATTTCGAAATAACATCGATACTCATTTAACAAAGAATCTAAAATGATAGAGGGTCCCAAGATGTAATATCGATAGCATCTCATTCCATTTATCACTTTCGCTGAGAGGATAAACAACTCAATTATTTTACTCTAAGAGAATGATGTATTTTATGGGATATAATAGTAATTATGATTAATTAATCTATCATTATCGCAATAATAAGAATGTCTATTTATTAAAGTAACATCGATGCTCATTTAACAAAGAATCCCATAATGATGGAGGGGCTCATAAGATGTACTATCTGACAACATCTCATTCCATCCATCACTTTAGGTGCTAGAGGACAAACAACTCAATTATTTTGTTCGAAAGAGTCCGATGCAACTAATGGGGTATAATAGTAATTATGATTAAGTAATATGTCATAATCACCATAATAAGTATGTTTATTTATTAAAGTAACATTGAATACTCATTTAACAAAGAATCTCAGAACATTGGAGGAGCCCACAAGATATATTATCCGATAACATCTCATTCCATCCATCACTTTCATTGGTAGAGGACAAACGACTCAACTATTTTGCTCCAAGGAAATCCGATATAGCTTATAAAATATAATAATAGATATGACTAAGTAATCTGTCATTATCACAATAATAAGTATTTTTATTTCATAAAAATGAGTTAGCATAACTTCTATATAAAGCCAATGGAGGCTTTTGCATACCACAACACAGTTTTTCAATTCTTTTTTTTTTTATGTGAGAAGCTATTGGAACACTTAACGAGATGATTAAAATGACTCGTTTGATGCTACAATATGGTGGTGAGCTCAGAATCAAAGCATATTTCACATGCACATATATTGGTGGTAACTAACCTAAAAGAATGAATCTTACAACATTTAAATTTTAATTTAAATGACTATGAGGTTCGTTGTGTATGCTATTTTCTAATAAAAGGATAAATAAAGAAATTTTAAGAGCTAGTCATGAACAAAATGGCGATCTCTCTGAACGAGCTTCTTAGCCACCATTAATTTCTTTTTTTTTTTTTACATTTTTGCTTTTCTTATTTTCATTATTTTGTAATTTTACTATTTCTTATTTATTTATTTTTTTACATTTAGTTTTAATTTTATTTTAAGTTTTTTCTTTTTTATAATTTAATGTTTTTTAAAAATTTTATTTTATTTATTTGTTTAAGTTTTTCTTTTCTTTATTTAAATTATTATTATTTTATTTTGTTTTCTTTATTTAAGATTTATTTTATATTGTTTAATTTTAAGAAATTTATTTATTTATTTAAGTTTTCTAAATTTTCTTATTTAAGTTTTTTATTTTTATTTTTAATATTTTAATTCTTTTTATATTTTCAATTTGTTTAATTTTATCTTTATTTTTGTAATTCATTTTATTTTTAATATTTTATTTTTTTAGATTATAATAATATATTGATTTTTTTTAAATTTTTTTAGATTTACCTATAAATTATATTAAATTTGTTATGTTGAAAGTGTGGATTAGTAAATTATAATTTTATAATAAATTATTATAATAAAAGATTTCATCAAATGTTATTTTCAATTCTTCATTAAAAAATTTTTTAACACCATAAATTCAAGCATAACTTGAAAGTAATATTTAAATTTTAAATAATTTACATTACGAAATAAGAATTTAACACATTATTCAATAAGCTAGAACTTGAAAGTAACATTCAAATTTTAAAGTAATTTATATTATCACACCTTCCTATTACTAAGATTAAGTAATCTAATGTCTTCATCTATGACATTGTGGCATTGCATGTGACTATAGTATGTACCGATCTGATCCCCTTCTTGGTTGTTCCTTAAGACCATGTTGCGATTCATCTTCTTCTTGATTTTGTTCTTCTTCTTCATGAGAATTTCTTCTCTTGATTGCTGTCGACCAAAGATATTATCAGTATTAGAAGAAAATAATATGAGCATAGAAGTTACCCCTATTGTGGATTGTTACACTGGACTGGACATTATTATATAACCATAAGTAGGAACTATGCTACTTGGAGGGATGTCTTGGCTACTTTGTTGTTAATCCCAACTCATATTGAATGATGACAATTGAGCATATGGTTATGTTGGAGTATAAATTTGGGTTGTCATTGATAGACTTTGTTGTGCATCACTTTCAATTTCATCTATAAATTCTCAATAGATATTTGAGCGTACCATATTTCGTAGTTGTTAAACCTCTGCGCTGAATGAATTAATGGCAAGCATCATTCTGCTTGCATCTCGTCCATCATTGACAAATGGTCAAAACAAATTTTCCATTGAATAATTGTTTCTTGCTCTAAATATATTATTCGTAATATTTCAATAAAATAAAAATAAAATTTAGTTTACATAACTAAAATACTTACATAAAGTCGTTCCATTGGGGCCCTAAGATGGTATGTATTAGGTGGTTGTGGTTCAGCTTGTAGTTGATATAGTAAGGCCTAAGATTTATACTATAATAGATAACGAGCAATTGCATAATTATTATTATCATGATTAATTACAAGTTCAATAACATAAACTAATCTTTCATTCTAAAGCTCAATACTCAACCAATACTAGTCAAACTAATCAACATCTACATTACCTCTACCATCAACTTGTTTGAACTTTAGATCCATTGGCACAACATTTATTTGTGGTTGACTATTAAATTGTCTAATAACATGATCAGAGAGATGACATTCAACGTATTTCTAACATATCAGTGAGACTTGTGACCTCCATACTCTAATACACAATATGCAAATTTGTGGTATAAGAAACATTAAAGATTCTGAGTAAGAGGTCCAAATAACTTATATGCTCCAACATAAATAATTAAAAAAAGAGTTCTATGATCAAACCTGATTGTCTTTGAGACCATCAAACTCATTGTGATAGAATTTAACAGTATTTATTAGAATTTTTCTTACTCATTGCTCATTCTATCTACAATATTAATGAGATATTTATAGTCAAATAAATTAAATTAAAATTTAAAAATATAAAATTATTTTATTTGAACCCCAGTGATTTTCCTGATATATTATTAGGGTACGGTACATGCAATGTTGGTCAATCACATGAAATCTCTCACAAGCCCAAACATGTAATAAATGCAAACAATTAGCCATATTTAACCTTTAGGCTTTTAGCTTCTTTAAGTTCCCTATATAGATGTGCTAGTGTCTCATCACCTATGCATGTTGAAAATATTTTAAATCCTCTAATAAAGAAAGATATTATAAGTGTATTTTAGACCTTGATGTATCAAGTATTAGAAAACATCCTATAATAAATAAAATATATGAACTAACTCTAATTATGATACATTCATGTAAGACTCCCTAGGAAAAGCTCCTCTCAACCAGTAATGGGTGTTACAAGTTGTATGAGCTTGACCCATAATAAATTTTGTAGTGATGTTAAGATTACTTGGGTCATGATAAATAAACTTTGGATGTGATCGAGGAGCTCATGACAACAATTCAGCCAAGTTGGCCAGGCCAAGGCCAACATTATGACCAACTAGAGCTTCTCCATCAACACGTAAATCAAGAATCATACCTACATCTTAAAGAGTGATTGTCATTTCTCCTATAGGTAAGTGAAAAATATTTGTTTTTGCGAAACCAACACTCAACTAAGGCCGTTAATAGATGATGATCTAAACGAATAAATTGTAGATGTTGGAGAGTTGCTACGCATAACTTCAAGCACATTGATGAATCGTGATCAACCATTGTCAGGCCATGAGTAGGTGACTAGCAGCCTATAATATTATTTTTTGATGCAAAGCAAATCAAATTTATATTAATTGAGTGGTTGTTCAAGAAAATTATTTTATAATAACTAATATTTTCTTATAACCATATCTAGGTATACCGTATGATGTAACCTTACAAGTGAGCAATGCTTGGATGAAGCTCTTTTTTAAGTAGTGACTCTAAATGTTCTTCTATTATCGCCTCACGTCTATGTGGTTTTCCTCACTACTACTTGCTTCCCGTCATCACTTATATGAGCTGATTATAGCCGATGATCGTGTGAATAAATTATGCAGAATGTGTCGGAGGGAGAATTTATAGAAGAAAGTAATATGTCATTATCGCAATAAAAGTCAATTTATTTCCTAAAGTAACATGGGATACTCATTTAACAAAGAATCTAAAACGATAGAGGTCCAGATGTACTATCGATAGCATTCCATTCATCACTTTCGATGCTAGGACAAACAACTCAATTATTTTACTCTAAGAGAATGATGTATTTCATGGGATATAATAGTAATTATGATTACGTAATCCATCATTATCGCATAATAAGCATGTATTTATTAAAGTAACATCGGCTCATTTAACAAAGAATTCCATAATGATGGAGGGATTGCAAGATGTACTATCGACAATATCTCATTCTATCCATCACTTTAGGCTGAGGACAAACGCTCGATTATTTTGTCTAAAAGAATCCAATACAACTTATGGGGTATAATAGTAATTATGACAAAGTAATCTATCATTATCACAATAATAAGCATGTTTATTTATTAAAGTAACATCAAATGCTCATTTAACAAAGAATCTGAATATTAGAGGCCCACAAGATGTACTACACAATAACATCTCATTCTATCCATCACTTTCATTATTAGGGACAAACTCAATTATTTTTCTAAGGAAATCGATGCGATGAAATATAATAATATATATATGACTAAGTAATCTATTATTATCACAATAATAATTATTTTTATTTCATAAAGTTGAGTGAGCAGAACTTCTATATATGGAGGCCTTTGCATACCACAACATAATTTTTCAATTCTTTTTTTTTATGTGAGAAGCTATTGGATACATTTAACGAGATGATTAAAATAACTCGTTTGATGTTACAATATGGTGGTGAGCTCAGAATCGTAGCAGATTTCACATCTACATATATTGGTGGTAGCTAATCTAAAAAAATGAATCTTACAACATTTAAACTTTAATTTAAATGACTACGAGGTTCATCATGTATGCTATTTTTTAATAAATGGTGGATTTATGGTCACACATGTCACTAATGATGAATCATGTGAAGTTGTTCTGTCAAAGGCATATACATGCTTTAGTCATGTACATCGAAGTAGAACTCATTCAAAATAATATGTTGACGGTGCCAACATCAGTGCATGAGTCATAAGAACTTCCTGTTTTATCAAATTAGGAGTCAATTGAGTTTGATTACGGCTGACAAATCTAAGTACACATGCAAATTTAATAAATTTGTTACCATATTTTTCTATATTATATATATTTGACCTACATATATATATATATATATAATACAATACAATATTAATCTTTTTATATGTAAGTCAAGCTATATAATGCATAATCGCTTTAAAGTCGACACCTCAAGATCTACCATACCGATAAGTGTAAATTTTAATGCGTCGACTTATATAAAAATCACTCACCAATAATAAAACTATTAAGTTTACAAGAAAATAGAGTACACAAATGAAGGTAGTTTTTCTTGTCATGACTTAGATGATAACAATTCTAGTGATCCATAATATGGAAAACCTAGATTTAGTTGAGCTAAGAGATCATGATATATTACATGAGATTGCATTAACTCGTTCTAGAATATCTAATCAAATGATGGTAAATAATGAATTTATATAATCTTATCAAAATGCACAAGAGTGGGATGTTGATGTAAAATTTGATGACCCTTTAGATAATCAAATAGAAACATTAAAAAATTTCTCTCATTCTAGATTGTATATATCAAGATGATCTTTTAAATAAATTCGACTTGAAAATGACTATCAATACATGGTCTATTCAAAATAATATTGAATATAAGAAAGTTTCTTCTAATAAATCTAAGTTATCAATTGTATGTATCTATCGTGAATACATGATACGATCTTGTTGTTGATATTTACATGCTGCAAAAAGTAAGTGTTTAGGAGGTTCATGGCATATTTCTACTATTATAGGACAACATACATGTAGCCATTCAATTATAATGAAAGATCATCGTCAATGTAATTCAAACTTTATCTGCCAATTTATTATTCCAAGAATACACATCTAATTGACTTGAAGCCAAGAGAAATAAGTGGGTGTGTTGAAGCTAAATTTAATGTACGCGTTTCATATATGAAAGCATGGGATGTAAGAAGAAAGACAATTAGATGTAATTATCCATTACTTTATCACATGCCTTGCTCACATGTTATGGCTGCATTTGGAGTAAGACGAGTCAACCACACTTTGTATGTATCAGAGTATTATAAAGTTCAAAGATACAGTCAAACTTATATAGAAGTTTTTCATACAATTCCTGATTATAGATTCTGGCTAGAATTCAATCAAGAAAATTGAATAATTGAGTTCCCTCCACCGCCTATTAGAAGACACCTAGATCGTCCAAGAGTAACACATATTCATAATACAATAGATGAAAATATTGATCATTCTGGAAGGCTGTGTGATTACTGTTATCAACAATGACACAATAAGTCTACATGCTCACAACATCTCGAAAATATAAAATATGAAATTTTTTTCATAATATTTTTTATTCTAACTTATTTTATTTCTTACTTTGTATAAGAGAAGGAAGATCACAGAGGAGGCACAACTATAAAAATAACTAAATAAATAAAAAGGGTCAGCAACTATATAAAAAAAAACTATCCTCTAATGAAGATCATGTCATTTGTAATAGTTATCTACTAGTTTGTTATCACTATGCTATTGTGAATATATAAACTAAAATTTTAGTTAACAAAGATGAGTCTCAAAACAAATTAGTCTATTATATTGTCTTATATTAACGTGATCTTTTACTTTCTAACAATATATTATGAGATCTACATGAAGCTCCGTTTACTTCAAAATAGATATACACCACTAAAATAATTTTTTGCTATCTAATTGTCTAATGTCAGGTTGGTTTATTTCACAAATTAATTATTTTTAAAATAAGCTAAATTTTGTCTAATGAAATATTCATTCTCTTCACTTAGACATCTATATGAATTGTCTATGAATTTTAGCTAATTTGAGCGAATTTAAGAGCTTTCACTTGTCATTAAGGCCTGTAATAACATGATAACTTGTTATCTTTATAAAAAATTTTATCTTTAAACTATCATGTAAAAACATGTGTTAATTTAATACTTAAATAAACAATATTTATAAATAAAATACAATTTATTAATAAAACATTTCAACATGATAAATTTAATAAAAATTTTTAAGTAAATATAATAAAAATTAACAAAATAAAGTATAAAATTTAAATTAAAAATAATAACTTAATAAAATAGAAAAAATAATATTACATGTATAAATATAATTTAATATATCATTTTAATTAAAAATTATATTAAAAATAAATATTCAATTGACAATATAAAATTTAAAAAAATTTTAAAAAACTTAAACAAAATTAAAATATTAAAAATAAAAACATTGTTTAAAAATTAAATATTAAAAATTAAAAATAAAATTACATAATAGTGAAAAAATAAAAATTGAAAAAATAAAGTAAAAAAAAAAGACGAGCCAAGTGGCCCGCCTAGAATATAAAACTTTCAAATCACTATAGCTAGTCGACATTGATTTTGGTGACTAGCTCCTTTTGAAATTTTTTTAATTATCCTTTTATTAAATTAATTATTAAAAATGTCTCTTTTAAAAATTTGTTCTATCTCCTATATAATCTTCTAAAAGAGGAGGACACCCTTATATCATCACCCATTTCCCCTTAAATAGTTTATTTGCATTAACTTAACATTATACCTCATTAATGAAGTAAAGTTCTAATCTACCATTAGAAAATTTAAGAATATCTTTTGACAAAAGAAGAATTATTCTTGTAGAAGAAGACAAAGATGATGAAGAAGAAGAAGTCGCCCAAAAAGAATGAGAAAGGGAACTTATAAGAAGGGAAGAAAAAAATGTAACATATGGCTCCTCTTAGTAGTACTTGTATCAAAGGATCGAGAGCAACATATTTAGATATTAATCTAAGATTAACCAAGTAATGAAAGAATAACACTACGATGCCCAAATTAATTCATTTGAGGATACATGATGAAGTTCTTCATAGGATGATTTCATCATTCAAATTATTTGTTTCTTATCGTGTATCTTGAGTGACATCATTTGAAATAGTATCAAGACAAATAGATAAAACTTCAAACTTTTTTCAAAGTTGCCTAAGCTAGTCTTCTTTAGTGCTCCAAAAATCTAAAGTTCTTACACTATCTCTTCAATATTTGCCTTCTCAAGCTCAATATCATTTTGAAGAGCTAGTGTCATTCCCTTTATTAACACAATGATTTAAAGGATTCATGTCATGATTATTTCGACAAATTTTACTTTGGATCTACCTAAAACCCTCCACTTTTGCATCGACTGGGACCGCAATGGTAGTGTTGGATTCATGTAGCCGACCTCACCTAGTGGGATTAAGGCTTGTTGTTGTTGTTGTAGTGTCATTCCCTTTATTGATTCAAAATCTTTGAGTAAACTCTCAAATCTACTTATTATAAGTAAAGTTTGGTGGATTTGAACTCATGCCCTTTTATTTGATTCTTTATAGGTAACTTCTTTTCATTAATAACCTTACTCATAGCATGTTTGTTAACAACATTATCTTTGGTTTGATAAAGACTTCAGTATTCATCCCCTGAATAACTTTGGAAGGTCGTAAACTTGTCCATGGACAAGAATGTCATAAAACTAAATTAATTTTATCATTCAAGAGTTTCTTTAATAGATCAATCCAAGAAGATCTAAATAGAGAAAAAGCATAATATACCTCTTTCTCTAAGAGTATTGAAGATCACTTGCAACGGGCTCCATGATAATAACTTCATTCTTCTTACCTCATCATTCTCCTAAATTTCTTCCTTTTTAATCTTCTTCAATGATTGCGTAGAAGAAAATTCACATATAGTCTTGTGTTCTCTCATTCCATGAAATTGTCTAACATCATCTTAGAAACCTCCATGTCAATGCATTTCTTGAATTTCTCCATATCTTCAAATCTATGATCCAAGCTAATGCAAGAACTCAAAGAAATAGTTAAAAGATTATTAATAGCCTTTGAACAACCAAATGCCTAAAACATCTTGAGAGAAATAATAAAGAACACATTAGGATCAAGATCACCTAAAGTGAATTGGGGAGAGCAAATAATTCTCATATACTTATGAGCTTATCAAAAGAGACATAAAAATCGAGTAACTAATGTAGACCCAATGTCTCCTAGACCATCATAAACTAATTGCAAAGCCGATCGTTAGGAATCTAGAATTATTTTGCCACAAATTTGAAGTTGCCAATGTGATAAGTTGATCTTGCTATCAAACTCGCCAATTCAAACCATCAAGGCTAGTTAGTGAAACAACTTGGTATTTTCCTCCAAACCCTTTGAATTCAAAATTACTAGATATTTAGCCCTAAGATTACTTGAATTTGACACACTTATGCACAATTCAAGTCACCCAAAAAAAAATAACTCATTAACTACAGTTGAAGTCGTTTGCGACTTCAATCGAATCTTTATTTGAAACTTATCTTGAGTTCTTTGTATTTTAATCTATATTTTAGTAGCAACAAGCAAATTGGATTTATTCATTTTACTTTATAGCAATTATTTATTAAACCTTCCTATGTAGTTACACTTATATCTAGTCATTCCTACCGGACAGAACAACGAACCAACAAGCATATGTGAGCCAGAATAGTGTTTTTTTTTTTTTTTTTTGCAACAAATTTAGCATGGTGATCCATCTGGCTGAAATCGAATTTCTCCAACAAGAGCTTAAGGAAAAAAAAAATTATTCATTGGATTGAAGGAGCATAATACTAGGTTCATTAAGAACAAGCTATCCATCTCCTCCCTACTACAGTGGATAAACGCAACGTGTTGAATGCCGCAGAACGGAGAAAGAAGAACTGGGACAAACGAAACAAACATACCAGTCATCCAGAGCATCCGATGATATATGCTGTCATCTTACTTATTTCACACCTGGGAGCTACTGGGACTGCCGGTTGCCCTCTCCACTGGCCCTATCAATTGCAGCATAGGCATGGCTTCAACAGTTTTCCGCTTGCGCTTGGCTCCAGAACCCTTCGATTCTCCGCCCGTGCCGTCTTTCTTCTTCTGGAAGGAGCTGCAGGAGGAAGAGAGGAGCGGTCTCTTCCGCTGCTTCCATCGCTCTTTCATTGCCGACGGTCAAGATGGAGACGATTGGGCATTCCTGCCACCCGAGCGAGGTTATGTCATTCACGACCTCGTCCAATGTCAGCTCCGCGTTGGTGGAAGATCTCACCAGGCATTCTCCGGCCGTTGATCTTCCCGGAGGAGTCAGATCCAACGCAAAAAATCCCGTAAGCTTGACTGCAATCAGTGATTATGAGAAATCAAATGTTCAATTAGGAGAACTGAGTGCGAGGAGACTGACCTTATTGATTTTGTTTGCTTGATGAACCCGTTGATGCGTGCGATCTAATCGAAAGAGAAACAGATTGAAATCTTTAGATCGAGGATGCATCAAACATATCAGTACCCGATAGAATGGATATGAAATTTACACTAACTGCTTGAAAGCAGAGGCAATAAAATAGCAAGCTCCATGATGGAAGGGGAATTCCCTCTTCCCCCAGAATCTTCCCCGGAGGGTAAAATTTTTCATTGACTTAATGGAAGAATCCATAGTTTCGGACTTCGGGGTTAGAATTCTTAAGTACCAGTAGAGAGAAATTGGAAGAAAAGGGAAAATAATTAGAGAAGACCGAAACCTTGCAGAGCTGAACCATAGTGAGTGGTAGCTCTTCCCTGCTGAAGAAACGCACATAATCTTCGAGGCAAAGTTCCTTCGCTCCTCTCATCCCTCGTTGGCTTAGCTCTCGCTCTCGCTCCCTCAATCTTTATAGCAATTGTTCAACGATTCCCGCTTCATCGAACCCAAAAAAATCTTACATAACACATTATTTTTATACATTCTTATATTTAACATTTAAAAATATAATTTTTTTATATGTAAAAAAAATACATTTCATTATAAAAAAAATTAATAATAACATTACTTTTGATGCAAAACACATTAATTTTAATTTTTTATTTTTAATAAATGGTTATAAAAAAAAGGGAATCGAGCTATTTACAATTTTTAGTTTTTTTATTTTTTAAAATATATTTTATGTTAATTTTTCAAAGTAGTTAAAATGAAATAAAAATATAAGCGTATTTATAGATAAAATTAAATTATTTTAAAATTTAGTATATTCATTTTATTATTATTATTATTATTATTATTATTATTATTATTATTATTATTATTATTATTATTATTATTATATATTATATTTATAAAATCAAGTTATTTTTAAAATTATTTAGGATTTGGAACTAGTTTTTCTATAACTTGTTATAATGAACTTTTATATTTACTGTTTTATATGCTTTCTGTATGTATATATCTTTTTGAAATTAAATTATTTTTTGAAATATTTATGAATTAAAATTATTATTTTTAGTTGCAAATCATTTTTAGTTTGTATATGAATTTATATTTCTTTTTATAAAATACATGTTGAATTCTTTTTTAGCTAATTGAGAAGAAATTATATATATATATATATATATATATATATATATATATATATATATATATATAAATTAAAATTTGATTATTTTAGATGGTACTATGTCTTTTCTATTGTAGAGTAGAAGTCAAATTATCTTATTAATTAAAAAAATTTAAACTTTTATTTCGAAATAAGTTGATTGTTTAATTTGAGTTATTTGGTGTTATTTTATTGTTGTCTATTTGTTATTTTCTTAGCTTATTATCTTTTGTTATAAAATTAATTACCTATATTTTAAAGTTCCTAATAATTTGTTATAGCTCCATTTGATATCCTTATTTTGTAGGCTAAAATAAAATAAGATAACATCATCTCCAATGAAAGATAGAAATAATACACTCTTTATCATAAAAAAAAAAAAAAAAAAAAACAAATGGTAGTATCATCAAGGTGTAAAATAAAAGATAATGTGATTTAACAAGTTTAATGCTAACATCATCTATAATCATAATAAAATTATATATATATATATATATATATATATATATATATATATATATATATATATATATATATTCTAGTTTTGTGACATCATAGAGGTACAACATTTGTGCCTAGCATGTAATGCTAAGGAGCATAAATCAGTCAATCCCATAGATTAGATTATTGTTGACATTTTATTCTTCATGATTTTGTTATCTTGGCAATATTGTCTAATCAACCTTCTCTCTCCTCCGCTTTTTTTGGGTGCTCTAGCAATTTCTGTTTCCCCTATGGAGGCGCATCTCCATTGTGCTTTCTCCTGTGGTATTCTTGGCTACTTTTCCATCTCGACGGCTTAGCTTGGCTTTCGTTTTCTCTTATCATGTGCTACTATTGATCATGGCTGAGATCTCTATTTTCCCTTGGGAAACCCGATTTTCTGTTGTGTGGCCGACCCTTGGGGTCTCTGGATCAACCCTCGTTGGCAAATCTTTCAAAGATGTTCTTTATGTAAGGTCATCGGTGAGTTACTTGATATTATCTCTACCTCCTTCCGAGGTGTTCCCGCGATTATGTGTGCTGATTTGGAGGTGGAAAGGCTTGCAAAACCTTTTGCTTTTACATTGGTTGGCAAATTTGTGTTGCAGCGTCCTACTATGAAGAATATTAGATCATTTTTTCATAGCTTGAAGCTCTCTGGCATTTTTTTCTGTTGGATTGATCGACTCTCGCCATGTTTTGATTCAGCTTTCAAACGACTTAGATTATTCTCGAGTTTTCTCTAGATGATCGTATTTTGTGTTCAATTGTCTGATGTGATTGTTGAAATGGACACCTTATTTTGATATTAACGAGGAATCTCCTAGTGTTCCTGACTGGATTTCTCTTCCCAAATTGCATGTTCATTTCATTAATCCTGAATTTCTCTTTGTCGTGGGTGGGTTGTTTGGTCATCCTCTCCAAGTGGATCAGGCGACTTCTTTTAACACCAGGCCATCTATTGCTCGGATACTAGTTGAGTTGGATATATATAAAAAATATCCAAAGGAATTTGGCTAGGATCGAGAAATATGGATATTTGCAAAAGTGGAATTGAGAATTTTTTGTTCTCATTGCAAAATTCATGGCCATGGGGTTTCAGATTGCTTTGTGGTTCATCCACACCTTAAGAAAACTAATTCTATGCATCCTAAGTTAAATCCCTCTCTTAAGGTACCCTTGGTTAAACCACAAAATGCAATTTTATCTGATAACTCCTTACCTGAATATTAGGGTCATTGCCTTGATCTTCTATTCGATGATGACTTTGTTGACCAGATGTCATCCTTGCTAACAAGGATGATGTCCCTTCTAATGAGATTATCCACTTGAACCACAATAATAATGGCAATAATATTAATAATAATATATTTTTGAAACTTATGGATGATGATTCTCTATCAAATGATTCCATTCTAGCTTCTTTGCCACCTTTAATTAAAGAAAATATGATCCTTCATGAGGGCTTGGCTGGTGTGCAAAATTTGGAGAAAGTTTCTAATCCTGTTGTAGGTACTTGTGCTTTAGACGGTTCTAATCCTTCTCGTGCTTCTTCATCTAAGTTTGAACTGATTTCTAATCCAATTTTACAACATAATAATGATTTGGAAGAAGGTGAAGTGGCATGTAATGTTGTTTTAAATGTGCCTCCCTTTTCCAAGCATTTCTCTGATAAATCCTTATCAGACGGTGATGCTATGGATATGACCAATAAATTTCAGACAGCTTTTAGAAAGAAAAATATAACTTTTAAACCTAAAGTTCCTAATTTTTCCAGAGTTACTAAATCTGGCTCCTCTGCCCAAAAATAAATGGTTTCTTTCCTTATCTGGAATGCAAGAGAGATTGGTACCCTCTCTGTTAGAAATAGAATCAGTAATTTAGTTCATTCTCATAATATTTCCTTTTTGGCTATTTTAGAACCCTTTATTCTCACTTCTAACATTGCTTCTATTCCTAGAATGATTAGCTTTGGTAATTTTTTTTTGCTAATTCAAGCAATAAAATATGGATTTTTTTGGAATAGTCCCTTTGTTTTACAAGTTATGCAAGATTTATCCCAGTTGTAAATGTTAAAATTACTTACGATAATTGGTGTTATTTTGGGTCTTCTGTCTATGCCTCTTGTAATAGGAATGGTAAAAGGCTTTTATGGGAAGATCTTATTAGTTTCTCTTCCTCTATGAATGCTTCTTGGTTTGTGGGTGGGGACTTTAACATTATCTCTTCTTCTTCTGAATGAGTTGGTGGTAATGCTCCTAACTTATTTTCCATGGAAGAATTTAATAACATGATCCTTGATTGTCATCTTACTGATATTGGCTTTGTTGAGTCTCATTTCACTTGGAATAATCATAGACTTTGGTAAAGATTAGATCGGGTCCTTTTTAACAATCTGTGGATCAACATTTTCCCTATTACTTCTATTGAACATCTCAATAGAACCCTATCAGACTATTCTCCCTTACTGATCACTGTAAATGTTAATGCTACTAAACTCTCCTCTCATATCACATTCCACTTTCAAAATATGTGGCTTATGGATGATAGATTTATGGATGTGGTTGCTAGTAATTGAGGTGAACCTCTCCATCCTGATGATTCTATTTTCGGGATGACGAGATTATGGTTCAAATTAAAAAGGCTTAAACAATGCCTTAATTGGTGGAACAAACACTGTTTCAAAAACATTTTTGTTAATATCAAAGAAATAGAACATGAGGTTATAGTTTTAGAAGACACTGTTGTTAATGATCCATCTAAGAATTTCTTATTAACTCGAGCCAAAAATAGGTTAACAAGTTACCAAGACATGGAGGAGACCTATTGGCGGCAAAAAGCTTCTATGAAATTGATATATGATGGTGATCGAGATACCAAATACTTCCATGCCATGGTTAAAAAGAAAAAGGTTTTAAATCACATTCAAAAAACTAAAACAAATGATGGTGTCTAGTGTATTGATAACAAGGAGCTTATTGTTTATGTCATTTCATTTTTTACTGAGCTCCTTAATAAAAATGTGATTTATGATGAGATTTTCTTGCTAGAACTCATTTCTGATGATGATAACAAGATGCTTACTTCATTACCTTCTGAATTCGAAATTGCTAACATTTTTCAAAATATGAATATATATTCTTTGGCTAGTCTTGATGGATTTACTACCTTATTTTTTCAAAAATGTTGGAGTATTATTAAAGAGAACTTGGTTAAAGCTATTCTTGATTACTTCAAGGGCAGTATCCTCCCCAAATATGTTGCTAGCACTTCCATTATTTTAATCCCTAAAAAGGAAAATCTTGAACTTTGGAGTGAGTTCAGGCCAATTAGCCTTTGTTCCTTTTTTAACAAACTCATATCTAAGATTTTGGCTAAAAGGTTAAGTATTTTGCTTCCCAAAATTATCTCCCGCAACCAAACAAGTTTTGTTAAAGGGAGATCTATTTTTGATAATATTCTATTAACCCAAGAGATGATCCATGATTTAAATGCCAAAGTTTGTAGTGGTAACCTGCTCTTTAAGCTGGACATTTCCAAAGCTTATGATAACATTGGTTGGGCTTTCCTATATAAAATTTTGGCTTTATTTGGATTTTCAAGTCAATTTATTACTTTAATTAAAAATGGTATTGAGAATTCTTAGTTTTCTTTACTTATAAATGGTGAAGTTCATGGGCTTTTCTCTTCTACTCATGGGCTAAGGCAAGGGGATCCTCTTTCTCCTGCCCTTTTCATTATTGCTGTGGAATATCTCTCTAGATGTATTGAGCACATGTTTAGTAAAATGCCTAACTTGTACTACAAAACTAAGAGTAGCTTTCCTATTTCTCACCTCAACTTTGCTAATGATTTTATTATATTTTGCAAAGGTTGTACTCTCAACATTAAAAAATTATGTAAGTTCCTTACTCTAGCTCGTCTATTTCCTTATCTAGGATTAATGCTATTAAGAATATTGCGGGCTTTGCGCATCAAACCCTGCTTATCTAGTATCTGGGTATTCCTTTATATTGAGGAACGAAAAGATCTTCTTTATTTGATGAAGTTATTCAAAATAAATAAGAAAACTTTCTCTTGCCTTTGAAGTACCCTTTGCTCTTTGCCTTTGTATCTATTATCCACTATTGTGCCTACCTGTTCTATTATTAAAAGGATAAATAGACTTCTTAATAAAATTTTTTGGGGTTATAACTCTTCTTCCAGGAAAGTTCATTGGGCTAGTTGGCATAATTATTGTGGGCCTTTTAATGAAGGTGATTTGGGTTGCAAAACTTTAGAAGACTCCATTAACTATTTTTCATACAAAATGTGGTGGAATTAGAAACAACCATAGTTACTGGTCTTAATTTATGCTTGTTAAATACTATAAGGGGAAACACCCCCTCACTTGTGCTTTCAAACCTGGGGATTCTCCTGTGTGGAGAAGACTTTGTAACATTAAGTAGAATGTTGAGAATCCAATTTCTTAGGGTATGAATTCAAGCTCCTCCTTCTTTTGGCAAGACAATTGGTTGGGGCAATGTTCTATTGATTCTTTGCTCAATACTCATTCCACTGTGATGCTTAAGGTTAATTAGTTCATTACTCAGAATAATTGGAATGTGGCTCAATTAAATTCCCTTGTGCCTAATGTGATACTTGACAAAATCCTTATAATTTGTCCATAATAATTCTGACCAAATCCTCTTTACCTCCTCTAAAGATTTTATTTTTAAGGATGTTTGGCATTCCTTCAAACTTAAACTCAAGAGTCCTTGGTTTTCCCTAAAATCTGGAATATTTCTATCCCTACTTCTTTTTTTATTTTAACTTGGCGCATTCTGAAGCATTACATTCCTGTTGATGCTACCCTTCTAAACGAAGGCTTTCACCTCCCCTCTAAATGCCAATGTTTCTATCACATTGAAACTGTGGATCATGTTTTCATGAATGGCCCTATTGTTGTTAAGGTTTGGAGTTGGTATGATAGTATGTTTAATACTTTCCATTTCAATAGACCATTTTCTATTATGAAACTTCTTGAAACTTTTTTCTCTTATACTTCTAAAGGCCATGTGAAAGTTATTTTAGCCACTACCATTCTGTGGTATATTTGGATGAAAATAAATGATGCTAAGCATCATGATATACCTATGAACTATCATCGTACTATTACTAGAGCCACATGTAAAATTATGTCTATTTTTAAAGCTAATCTTCTTACTTCCTTTAGTTTTAAAGGGTACAAGTATATGGCCTTTAACTTTGGAATTAATCTTCCTTCTTGTGAGACTGCTCCTAATCAGAAAATTATATATTATATGAAGTCGAATTATCATGTCATTAAGGTTAACATTGATGGCTCAATTTCTAATGGCTTTTATGGTTGTAGGGGAATTTTAAGAGATTGTAGTGGACATGCTATCTCTGCTTTTGATGCCCCTTTAGAACCCTATTCTATGTTATTCTTTTGAAGGTGCACTATGGGATCTATCTTTACGTAAAGGATTTCAGAAGATTTGGTTTGAAGTTGATATTATCCTTCTTCTTAAATTAATAAATTCGGGAGCTCATGGTAATGCTTGTATTATTTACTTAACCATACTAGGAGGCTTCTTGCTAACCTAGATTTTCAAATTTTTCATATTTATTGGGAAGGTAATTCTTGTGCTGATTTTCTTGCTAATTGGGGAGCCAAGTCTTCCACTTTGAATCTGTTCTCTAATGATGATATTCATTTACTTTTAAGGGGTCTTATGAATCTTGATAAAATTGGATTGCCTTTTGTTAGTAATTTTTAAGCCTTTTAAGCTTTTTCTTCCTGTGGAGCTTTGGCTCTTCCCTGATTTTTTGGATCTAATTATGTCAGTTTTTATCTTCTACTAGTTTAGGCTTTACTTATTCCTTCTCATGAACCATAGCTTATTTTATTGTCTGGTTGTTTGCCAATTTGTGGGTGAGATGGGGCTGGTCTTCCCTTCAATGGTTTTTTGTTGTTTTTGTTTCTCTTTTTTTACTTTTTATTTTTCACTCTCTACTATTCTGGTAGAGGTGTTTGCTGTAGATGGAGGCTGCTAGGTCCTAATTTTCCAATATTTGGTGTGGTTTTCTTTTTTGGCTAGATCTTTCTGCAATCTTCTTTTGATGCTCTCCATTTTCAGGTTGGATGTTGGTTGTTGCTGAATGGATGTGGGTTTTTTCCCTTTCTTGGTGAGACTGTTGGTTTTTTGAACATCTTGTTGTGTTTGGATGCTCTGTTCCATTCCTGTTAGCTAACTAGATTGGTTTTTCAGGTTGTTCATGGTATTTCTTTCCATTTTGGGTATTTTCTTTCCCTTTTTTGTTTATTTTTTTGGTCTTACATGCTGTGGTGTGGGGTGTGGCCCTCTTATTTGGGTTTTGCTCATTAGGAGGTGTTTGCTAACAACTGTGGTGTTATGTATTTCACTCCGCATTTTGAGGATGTGATGATCTTGGGGTCTTTATTCTTTGTTTCTTGCTTGGATTCTTTGTCTTGTGGTTATCCTTCTTATTATTAAGGTTGTTCTGGATGACTTTTAAACTAGCTACTTCTATTTTGTTATATCTTTTGACCCTTGGGCATGCCTCTTCTAATAATGGGGTCATGGTCCTACTTGGTATTTTGTACTGGGAGGTGGCTACCTACTGGTTGGAGGTTTGTCTGACATGGCTGTTGTTACCCTGTTGGTCTTATTTTTTGTGAATGACTCTGGCTGTTGGAACAATTCTGACCATACAGAAGTTTTACCTTCTTTGTTTTCGGTTGGGGTGTTCAGCGGCTTTAACATGACCCTCATGCCTTTGGATTGGGATTGGTGGCTATTGTCTATGGTTTTCCCTTGGATTCTTGTCAACAATTCTGATATTGCTGATGGGATGAACTCCTCTGCCTTTCATCCTGGTGGTTCTTGGCTGTTTTGGTGGCTTGCAAGGTGGACTGCCTCGCTGGCTGCTTGGATTTGGTTCTATAACTGGCTGGTTGGGTTTATAGAGTATTTTATTTATTTTAACATTTTTTTCATTCTCTAGCCTAAGAATATTTTTGATTGTTTAAGTTCCCATTCTTCTCTTTTGGTTGCTTTGATCCCTATCATTTTTGAGATTATGTCTTCTATTATTTTGGTTATTACTATCATTTATGTTTTGTTGTTGAATGACCTGACTTTCCATGTGTTTCTTTTTTGCATTTGATGGTTCTTTGCTTAATTTTATTTCCTGTATTCTGAAGTTGGCTCCTATCATCTATGTTAGTAAGCTTTGGTGGTGGCTCTGGTGGTGTACTTTATGTTCTAAGGCTTTCCTGATAGGTTTGTTGGTCTGCTTTGCTCAGTTTGATCTACCTAACTACTAGGTTTCTATTGGTTACATTTGTTGTCTGCAGTTCTTTCCAAGTTCGTGTGACAATCATCACTTGACATGGTGTTACAAGAGGTTTGCTGGCAATGATGGTTGTGATACTTCCCTTTCCCTCTTTTGGCTGGTAGTGCTATATGCTATTGTAACCCTTCATTTGAAGTTTGGATGCTTACATATAGTGCTGCTCCTTAAGACAATTATAACTGAGCCTGAGCCTTTCTTTCATTTTCCAACTTCTTCTTGCTTTTATACCTTATGCTTAATTACCTACTGCATAATCTATACTAATCCCTTTCCAAGCTTGTTGCAGATCCCTTATACAAGTTGGGAGACTTTTGCTACTAGATTGTGCTGGCTTCTTCAAGAACATAGGATGATCTCTGGTGCAGGTTGGGAGACCTTTACTATTGGTTTGTGCTGGCTTTATAAGGAGCAGAGGGAGGTTGCTACTAGTCTCAAGGAATTTTTATTATGGACCTCTATTTCCTTTGTGTTTAGCTTCATTTCTTTTTCTAATGTATTAGCTAGGGGGCTTATCTCCTTAGGTCTTTTTTTAGTCTTTGAGCATTAGCTTAGAGATTTGCCCCTTCTAAGGACTGTGTATCCTATTTTTTGTGGCAATAAAATTTCCATAATTTTCTAAAAAAAAGGCAATATTGTTCGTCGATGTACTAACGACTACAATGGTGGAAGAGATGAAAGCATATAATATTGACTAGTATAAGGTGAACTGATTGGACCAACTCCAAGTCTCAACCAAAATGGTAGAGAACCAAAATGCTATGAAGGTGTAAATCCATTTGCTACTAAGATTGAAGCACCCCCTCCATACTTCTCATTTAAAATTTCATTGATGGCTAATGAATCACATACAGTGTACTTATTATGACAAATAGACCTTATGAAAAAGTACATGCCATGTTAAATAGATCGACAAACTCAAATATGTGAGTGGATGAACTAGGATTTATGTGAATAGATAGACCTACATCTATAACTTATTGTCTGTTTATATGAGCCTACTAATATCTTCTAAGGTTTAAAATTATGTGGTTAGTCTTATAAACTATATGAAAAGAATGTTGTAATTTATTTAAAAAGGAATATAAAACCAAAACTCACTCCTTAAATCTAAGATCATGACTTGTATGAAATGCTTCTAACTAAAGTAATAGTTTTTTTTAGCTTTTATGTATATTTTAGACACTAAATTCATTTTAAGGCTTAGGTATGTAGATATGCCTACAATAAGTTGCAATTAAAAAATAGTCATAAGCTAAATTAACAGAGAAGACGGACTTCTCCCAATTAGGGTGGTCATTCTTACTATATAACATATGAACCACTCACCTAAATCACTTGAAATTTTTATGAGACATAAAGAATATCACTAAGGACACTCTTTGAAAGTTTCAAGTTCTTTATATATGTATTTTAAGATTAATTTTAAAAATAAAATTTCTATTTGAGCTCTAAATAATCTCAAATTAACTTGTAAAAATTGAGGTTTATATATTTTTTCTAGATTTTACTCATTTCACTAAATCCAAATAGTACTTAGTTACATTTCTTTTGAAATTTTGTATAATTAGTTAAGAAATTTTGAAGTTTTGGATTATTTAAATTAAATATTAACCTTATTTATATATTTATCCACATGGAGGTTGACTTAATGCACACTTTACTTGCAGTACATCAAGATTGGGCAGATTTGTAGCTTGTTTGGAGCCCACATGGATGGCGACATATGAGATTTTGAATCGGGTCGTTAGATTAAAGATTGAATAGCTCATATTTAACCTTAGTTTAAATCACTTTCTACCATGCAATGAGAACACTACTATCAATTCTAATTAAATAGAATATATGTCATGTGATTCATCTTCTTCCTTTGGCAAGAGATATATACTATCCACCTTTCCCCTCTTTATCGAAGTTATCCAATCTCGGATCTTTGATTCTTAAGGAATACAAAAATTTTCTACGGTTAGATCCTAATGAGTGATGATTTCACTTCAAAAGTATAAGAATTCTAAGGATTATCTATGATTTTGGAGAGTTACCTCACTAGAGCCAAGGTATAATGGAGTTCTTGCCAAAGGTAGATTCATATTGAAGAAATAAATCCTCGTTATTAAGATGGCTAGTTGTCTCCTAGCTGATTTCTTTGGAGACCACTATGCCACCATGGGTCGCCGAAGTTTGATAATTCTTTGATTTCCTAATCTCAAATTGGAAGGGGCTTAGTTCACTAAAGTTTGCTTAAGTTCAAGGAATGTTTTGAGCAAGTTAATTTGGGCTAAGAGTATAAGTGGCAGTTTTGGGGTGTTCGACTTTAATGAAGGTTAGTACTGCACTAGCTGTGAGTAAGCTTGGATTATGGAGATATTCTTAAATTATGGCTATAATACTTGTGAGTGTTGTTAGTGCTTAAATCTCTTTCAATTCAATTATGGAGGACTTGCAATGTGAACCAAACTTTTGGCATGGTTCAACCATAAGAAGGTGGTGGCTCAATGAGCTAAGCTGAAAAGGGCAAGACTAGCCATTTGGAGCTCTCATATTGGCTGGAGAGATTTAGGGCAATAGGGTGAGATGGATAACCCATGATTAGTGAACCAAAAGTTATCCTAATTGATTTGGACTTCACACAATTCAATGAATGATTTGGGGCAACTTTTGGTAGGCTTAAGTAGATTGGTTATGCTCAATGAGTGATTAAGGAGCTACTCAAGTGAAAGGGAAAGGTTGTCAGACTTTGCTAATTTGGGATTTTATCTTTATATATAGATTTGGTTCACTTGGGATTGACTTAAACCAAAGTTCACCTTTGGTCAAGCCTAGTTGGGAAAACCCTTGGGGATCCAAGAGAGGGTCCAACCAAGTTTGGTTGGGTTTAGACTTAGTTTGATTGAGTTTAACTTAACATTATTTATTTAAGTCAGTTTGGGTCAACTTGGGTCAATTGGCCAAATTAGGCAAATTGGCCCAAGAAGCTATTGGATTGTGTTAACTCATTAATATAAAGTGTTTTGAAATGATTGGTTTTGTCCAATTATAATTCAATTTGAATTTAGTTCGATGTGGTTTAATTGAGTTAGATGACCCAATTGGCTAAATCAGATCTTTATTGAGCATGACTTGTGTTCAATTAAGTCTGTGCAATGATTCTAAAGTCTTAGATTAGCTCAATTTGGTTTGGAATGAGTTTAATTTAATTTTGACCCCATAAGAGTCAATTGAGTCATCTTGGGTTTGGTGGACCCATTAACCAAATTGAAACCCAATTGAATTCAAACACATTTGATTAAGGTTTCTAAAGCTTTGGGTATGATCAATTTCAAGTTGTTTTAGTTTAATTTTGATTTATTCCATTAATAACATATTAGGATAATTTGGGCCAAATGAGCTAATTAACCAATTTGGGCTTCAATTGGGTGTGATTAGTGATTTTTGGGTTTTTTAGTTCATTAGTTGGAAACAATTTTGATTTGATTGGGATTTGAGCCCAACATGACCTAAATGGGACAAATGGGTTGAATTGGGTTAAATGACCTAACTAGCACATTTAGAGACTAATTGGATTAGGTTTTGGTTTAATTAGATTGGACTTAGTTTTGGAATTTGTTTGGCTTAATTTGATTAGTTTAGGAGTGCTTAAGTTTGTTTGGGAAATAAGAGGCTGAGCAAGGCCCACTAGCCTCATATAGCTAACCCTAGAGTTATATTGGTTTTGGTCTTAGTTTTATTATCTCTTTAATCACTAAGAGTGCCCTAAAGCTCTAATTGAGTAAAACCTATTACTAAGATAGGATCCTTGGGACTAATGAAAGAGTGTGTGTCTCTCTCACTAGAAGTGTGGTCAATAAATGGACCCCAATAAGTGTGGCTATCTCATGTTTAGATTAAGCTTTTATGGCTCCTCTCCTGATAGTTGCCCCTTATGTTGTAAAGTGTTATTTTGTTAATAAGTGGCATACTTGTTTGGGCTAGTAAATCTATGGCAAGCTAAAGCCCTCGTAACCCCTCCTTAATGTGGCTTATGACACATCGATAGTACTTTTATGTGCACATACATTTAGGGTTAGTATTAAGTCCTTGTGGCCCCTTTCCTGACTAGCTACCTCATATTTAGATTAAGCCCTTGCAACCCATCTCCTAGTGGCTTCCTCTCTGATCAAGCACAATCTATTACACGAATAGTAGAATGGTCAATAGTCATTCTCACTTAGAGAGATGTGAGTCCTCATACTTTCTCCCAAACTTTAACTATCGCACACTGATAGGGTCTGTGCACACTTGTTGGACATTTTAGGGTAGGACCTTACCTACAAATCATTCCCCTTCTAACATATATTTGTGCTCTTCAACAATACCTTTGAGCTTAAATAGGATTACAACATCTTAACCTCTCCCAATTAAATCCTTTATACCTACTAAAATCAAGCCAAATAAATCTATCATAAGGGAATATTTTTCCAAACATCATCCTAGGTTCTAGAATAGATGTAGAACTTGAGGATGAAACTTTCAAAGAAATAATAAAATTACCTTTTGATTATTACTTACTTTGTGTTTAGAATTTAACAAAGCAGGGACTGATACATCATAAATGGTCCAAACATAACCAAATTACTTTAAAAAATATGGCAAAATAGAGATAATAAAGCTTAATCAAGACCAAGGCTAGGATTTGCACAATTGAGATATTAAATGATAATAAGTATTGCTTAGTCATCACTAACCATCTAGAATCTAATAGGATCTTTACGAATGAACTCAATTCATTTAAACAAGTCTATTTAGGAACTTTAAATAATATGGATGACTTCCAAGTTCAGGAAGCTCCTCCCAAACTAGAAATATAAATAAAATCAATAATCAATGAGCTAAAGGAGATTAATTTGAGCACTTAGGATAATCCATGCTCAAAAATTACAAGTCAATATTAGCTAAGTTCGAAAATAATGACCTTATCAAGCTACTTTCGCAATTTAAGAATTGCTTCACTTGGAGTTATGAAGAGATGCCCAGATTAGTTCCTATTTTTGTAGCTCATAAGCTAAAAATATGGCCTGATACAATCCCCATAAAGTAAGCTTCTAGATGCATGTGATTAGATATTAAAAAATAAGTGATTCTAGAAGTCAAGAAACTAATCAATTATTGCTTCATCCAAGAGGAAACGTATCACATATATTAAGCCAACATGATACCAGTCAAGAAGAAAAATGATCAAATTCACATATGCGTTGATTTTAAGGATCTGAATAAGACATGTCCCAAAGACAAGTTCTTATCACCCATATTGAAGTTGATGGCTAACATAGCATCATCGCTTTTTATCTTCCCATTCAAGGATGGATCATCTGGTTATAACCAAATTAAGATAGTTCTTGAAGATGAGAGAACATTACATTTAGAACTCTGATAGGAATCTATTATTATAAGGTCATGCCTTTGGGCCTTAAGAATGTTGGTGCCATGTACTAGTAGGGCATGACCCAAATATTTGATGAACCCATTCACCATCAAATGAAATATTATGTCAACGATCTCGTGGTCAGGAGTAAACAAAAGAAAGACTATTTGCATGATTTGAGAATTATTTTCAAGTGGTTGTGACGGTATAACTTGAAGATGAATCTTATGAAGTGGACATTTATGGTAGCTTCAAGGAAGTTTCTAAGGTTCCTTGTATGACACCACAAAATTGAGATTAATCCAGATAAGATCAAATCAATACTAGAAATGCCACCCTAAAAAAGTCTAACTTAAGTCAAGTCATTTTAAGGGAGGATGGTGTATTTAAGACTCTTCATTTCAAACCTCTCTAGTAAGTGTCAACCATTTGTTGCACTTACAAAGAAGGATGTTAAATTTTGATGGGATGATAAAAGCCAGCATGCTTTAAAAGCATCATGTAATACCTCATGACACCTCTAGTACTAACCACTTTTTTTACCAAGTAAGCTGCTTATCCTCTATATTGTGGCATTAGGTGACTCTCTTAGTGTGACACTAGGTCAAACCAATGATGAAGGAAAAAAGAACATCCTATATTACTTGAGTCAATATCTCATTCTTCCTAAATAAAACTACCCACTTATTGATAATCCTTGCCTAGCTCTAATATTCACAGCATAAAAGCTAAGGTATTATATGTTCTCTTATAAAGTTAACCTGATCTAAATATTTAACCCTTTGCAATATCTAATGACTCAACTAACATTATCTAGATGGTTGGCATGGTGGTCCATGACATTATTGCAATTTGATATCACTTTCATCCCACTTCATGTTGTGAAAGGTCAAGCTCTAGCTGAGTTTGTAGTTGCACATCCACTCTTTGTCGACTAGTCTCTAAATGATGACCTCCATGATGAGTAAATTATGAGCATAGAGAATACAAGTTCCCATTGATGGGAGCTATATTTTGATGGCGCGGCCTCCTCCCAAAGAGGAACTAAATCAGAATTTGTACTCTCAAAAAACATAAAATTAAGTTTGTCTTCTTAACTTTTGATCATGGGGTGATGAAGTTCTCATATCATTTATCAAAGCCATATATCAATAACGAGGATGAATATGAAGCTCTGATTGCTAGTCTTGAGTTAGTCATCTCTTTAGGAGTAAAATACATTACATTTATGAGAAATCACAATTAGTGGTGACTCAATTCTCTGGGGCCTAAAAAGTCCTTAAAACAAAACTCCATCAAGACTACTAATATACAATGGGGTTACTAATGTAAATTTTAGAGGTCACCTTATATAGAATTCTCCCAAGGAGAAAACTCCATAGCATATGAACTGGTAAAGCACTCTCGAAAGATGGCCAGTTTGGATGATGGCTCCATTTCCATAGAGATATGAAACTGCTAAGTTCTATCTTCTATTGACACCTAACCCATTGACAAACAAACCCTTGAAGGAGAGATTGCCCTAATCGAAGATGATGAAGAGAATGGCTATAGACAACACTTTAGCAACTATTTGTGTAAAGTAAAATTACCTTAATAGGAATTCCAAGCTCATTAAGTCAAAGAAACTATATGCTCGATTGATGATAACACACCATCATTTAATCATATGTGGTTGTGATGTTTGAACAAACATGAAGCCCGTAAAATTATGATTGATGTACATTCAAGGTTGTGTGGAGCACACCATTCAGATCCAAAAATGAAGGCAAAGATCAAACGACTTGAATACTATTGGCCTATTGTGATCACACATTGCATAGAAGTTTCCCATCATTATCACCTATGTCAAGTGCACAGAATAGTTTTACATCAACCACCTAACATCCTCCACCCAACTATAACCTCATTATCATTTGATTATTGGGGCACTGACATTGTGGGTCCAATCGATCCTCCTTCCTCAAAGGCCATCACTTCATCATAGAGGCTATAGATTATTTTCTAAATGGCTTGAAGTGTTCCCATTAAGAAAGGTATAGGGAAATCATGTCCTCTAGTTCTTCAGGAACCATAACATATATAGATTTGGCTTGCCTTGATGAATTATTTCAATAATAGTATTGCATTCAAAATTACAAAAATTAATAACTTCACTAAGCAGCATGGCATAGACTGGAGGTACTCAACCATATATTACCCCATGCCAACAGGTTAGTCGAGCCCTTCAAAAAAACCCTCATCCAAATCTTAAAAAGGATACTTAACGATAACAAATGACTGTGGCATAAGCAATTAGTTGAAGCCTTATGGGATTTTTGTATCACATGATGAACATCAACTTAGTCCACTCTATTCACCTTAATGTAAGGGTTAGAGGGAGTTCTTCCATTAGAATTGCATTACCATCACTCAAGATTATAGTTAGCAATAAGATCACAATCTAGCATAATATAAAGCTTCAGTTGGAAGAACTCTAAGGTCTTGAGGAGAGGCATCTCCAGGCTTTCCAAAACCTCAAGTTGTACAAAGCACGGATGGTTTAAGCCATGACAAGTTAGTCCATCCAAGGGCTTTTCAAGTTGGAAAGCTTATTTTAATTTTTGAGACCAATTATCACCCATCATAAGATAAGGGGAAGCTCAAACCTACATGGGAAGGGTCATATGTCATAGAACAGGCCTATCAAAGATGATTAAATCAATTGATTGACCACAAAGGAGAATGTCAATGCTTCCTATCTATGGGCTCTATTTAAAGAAATTAGTACTTGAAAGCAAGTTTCATTAATAAAATTATGTTTTCATGTTAACAATTAACTAAGCCCAAAATTTTCACCAAATGAAAGTAAATATAGATACATGACAAGTGTCTAAAAATCTCCAAAATTCTTTATGAACTTGAACTCTGCTCTAAGTTCATATGCTCAACTCAAAAGTTCAAATATAAATTCCACTTTGAACTTATATGTACACCAAAACTCAAAAACCTTTCTTCAAAATTTCACTCCCTTGTTGACTAAGTTAGGTGTAAGAGAACCCAGGAGGCATTCATTCTTGGCAAAGCCTAGACTACTTCACGTTGGGCTTAGGCCATTGTAGCCCTTTCTAATAGTCACCTTTATGTTAGGTACATCTTATTGCATAATTGATAGGCTACCCCGATGGCTAGTTCCACTTAGGTTGATGTAAGTTCCATTGCTTTCTTTCTGGGTTATCCATCATAAACTGATGGCTCTTACGCATATCTAAAAATTAGGATTAATCCCTCATGGTCCTTTTCCCTATCAACATTCTATTTGGATTAAGCCCTCACAACCCAATTTAGGCATGGCCTAGACTACTTTAGGCTACAATGAAGCCCTTGTGGCTCCCTCTTAGTAGTAGCTCTTAGGTCAGGTACAACCTATTACATGATCGATAGTCTACCCCGACGGTTAGTTTTACTTATGAGGATGTGAATCACTATGTTTCTTCCGAAGTTAACTGTCATAAACCAATAAGACATGCATATATCTTGGGATTAAGATTAAGCCCCCTTTTCTTATAGGTTGTGGTGTTTATTTTTATCTTGTGTGTGTTTATGTGAGGGGACACCATGCAAATCCATAAATGTGCTCATTAGGATGATCAGGTATGATATTAAGAAATACTGTACTATCTCGAGAGATATAAGTCACTACCCTATAATGGACCTAATCACCTAATAAAGACTCCTAAGGCATGATGGGTCTTCAAATATACTAAAGATTTTTCTCTTACTTTATATGAAAAAGTAAAGAAGGGTTTATTTTAACCGAGTTCGTTAAGTTCTTTATGGAGGCAGCCTCCATAGTTAATTACATCTTAAGGAAAAATGAATGCCTTAAGAATACTCCTGATTAAAGAAGGCGATTATTGTCTCCAAAGAATTCAAACATAGGACTATCAAAGGATTAGTTGTATTTTTGAAAATCAAGTGGAAAGGTAAGAGTTCTTATCAAAAGTAAGGTAGATGGGTAGGGAGTGCTCATAATATTAGGAAGCCTAGTGAGCACTCCAATCTATCCTATGGTTAGGCTTTATATATATTTAAATTTAAGAAGATTTATTTGTTTGAGTTGAATTTTTATTATAAATCTAGGACTTACAATTCCATGATACAAGATTGTAGAAATGCCTAAGAGGTGAGGATTTATGCTTGTAGCCCGCAAAGGGAAATAGTGACCTCATATCCTAAATCTAGGGAGTTTTGGCAAGGGCCAAAGCACGACCTAAATCTAACGCGAAAGTGGGTATATGGTTTACCTCCACAAGAGAGAGTAAACCACTTGACTACTGGACTTATTATCACCTAGAGTGGTATCCAGCTAACTCCTCCTACGCTTTAAATCTATGCAGGCAAGTCATATGCTTTGCAAGGTGTTTAGGCTGTTATTTACTTTAAAAAAATTTAAGTCCTTAAACTCACTCCCAAAGAGACTACATCATGAAGGGCATGAGTAATCACTTAAATCTAATGCAAAATTTTGACAAATTTTATTTAATTTTTAGACTTTTTATTTTGACACAGGCTATGGGATTTTGTATGCCTAAATACATGAGAAATTGATTATGGGCCAAATCTAAAGAGATAGAGGTGTCTTTCCATCAAATGCTCTTACAGGTTAAGCCTTTATTATCTTGCACATATGGAAGCCCTCTCTAAATAAGAGTGGAAGAATATAACATGCATGATATTATATATATAATCATCCAGCTAAGGGGTTGCTAAATATTTTATTATTTGATTTAATCCCTAGGCTTTTATATGAGGTTATAAATTATTTTAGAATTTTAGTTATGAGTTGTTAATGGGATAAAAAAATTATTTTTATCCTATGAGCATAATTGCATCCAGACCACACAACAATCACCAATCATAAAGAAACTTTGAAAATGCATGATATTTCTAATGCACAAGCTAAACAAAATATCAAACAGTTTTATAAAGCTATCACAAAAGAATAAAAGGTCGGTGTAGTCGAGTACTAAAACCTAAAAAAAATGTGGGTGAGCTCCTTATACATCTAGTATAATGAATAAATAATTACAATTATAGAATGATAAGTGTTATGGCAATCTTCATTCTTCATCCTCCATTCTTCACTCTTCATCTTTCATTTCTTAGTTTTCTTCATTTCTTTCTTTCTTTTGGTTTGATTGGGATGTCGCTTGCTCCAAAGACATCACATGGTATATAAGACATGGTCTTATAACCAATATTCATCCTAATCCACCCATAACACTTATCCTAATCCTAATACCAAAATTACATTAAAAGGAAGGAAAGCAAATCTAGCTAAACTCAAAATAAATGTTAACAACACACCAAGTAGTTATAGAATAATTTGGACTTAGCACCCACATGGGTAAGTCCATCCTAACTTGGGCTATGCTTAGGGGCTAAGCAACTACCTGACAAAAAGCATTTATATTTTATTATTTTAAAGCACCCTCATAAACATGATTAATGTATTCGTTACATACACCATAAAATCCAGTCTAAAATAGTACATCACAAAACTAAACATTCAACATACCATGCCCTAAGCTAGAAATAGAATGGTGACTTAGCCTAATGTGCATGTGTTAAAGCTTGTGGTATGTCTAACTAGGCTTTATAGTTATGATTTTCTAAGTGTGAGGGTTTAATTTATAAAGTTGATTTCTCTTTAAGGTTTAGTTGATTTGGGGATTTTACTTAATATTTTCTTTTGTTTCATATAGCCTACACTTAGCAACTAAGTGTTATAAGAGAAGAAGAGAGGAGTCTCTCTTTTATCCTACTTAAGTCAATTTCTAAGGTAAGTTGATTAATGAATTTCCTTTAGTGAATGATTTTATTATTGTTTTAATTAATACTAGTTTAGATTCATTCTAAATAATACTATTCAATAAGAAAGGCATCTTAGATTAATTGGGATGGATTCTTATCACATAACACACATCCATTTCTTTCCATTCATGTATGTATATCATGCATATAATAACTTAAACATACATATACATGCATGTAAATCTTAGCATACTTTTGATGAATGCAAAAGAAATGTATTTTTAAATTTAAATATTTTATTTGTTAATTGAATTATGAATACATGTCTTTGTTATGTAGAAAAGAGGATTTTTCATTAGCTAAATACACATTCACATGTATAAAAGTTATAAGTGAGTATGCCATTATTTTTTTAAAGGTAAGGTACAAGACCTACTTAGGGCTACTTAAAGTCTCACAATCTCAGGATGTCCAGACTAATATATCACTTTTTTTAGATACATGTAAATGTATAAATAACTATAAGGATAGGAAAATACATGCAAAAGTTATGTTTTGTTTATTTGTTTTTGATTCTTTATTCATTAGCCACATCACACATACATATGTACAAAAGTTTTAAGTGAGTATGACGTCATTGTTTTCTACACCGGGAGTAAGGTACAAGACCTACTACTTAAAGTCGTAACTGGGATGTCGGACTAATATACCACTTTTGTCAAATACATATGAATGTACAAAAATAACCAAATGGATAAGAAATCATGCAAGAAATTCTTTTTTATTTGATTGTATGATTTACATGTGTAATATGAAAACCCTTCCTAAGTCTTAACATAGAGATGCATAGAAATAGATTTAGGCAAGTGTTGTGTTCTTTTCAAATGAACTATACACTAGCAAATCCTATGTGGATCCATGATAATAGAAGGAAAGAGAACTTCATAATACACATCTTATACTATCATCACATGCAAACTTATAAGTATTTGTAATTAGCATTACTTCATTTGTAATAATTGATTTATAGGTTTTAAAATAGTTTTTTGGTTTAATAATGATAATACTCATATTCTTAATTTTAGCCATACAATTTGACATATAAAATAAAATATTTTATTTAATTAATTTTCAAAGAAATGAATGCATGATTTCATATTTAGCATAATATTTAGCATGATTGGAAAGAAATAAAGGAATGTAAACACATGATTTCATTCACCCCAATTAATTCCTAAGGACAATCATATTAAATAAGATTATTTAAAATGAATCAAAATTCTTTAAGAACATTTTTATCTTTGAATTTGATTTGATTTAAGAAATATGAGAAAGGTTTGCTAATCCTAACCCATTTCCCTATTTGTGAAATAGTTTGGTTTAATGAATAATATTTAAGTTGATTTTATATTTTGATTAGGTTAATGTGTGAATTAAATGAATTATCCATTACCTATATCACAGTTAATTAACTAATTAATAATAAGCCAATATGATATGCAACCACATGAAAAGTAAATTTGCAATGCTCTAAGAAATGAAAGGGCCTAATACAATTGGCTTATGATTAATAGTTAATTCAGATCTCACTTAATTACTCTTATGATTTTCTCACATGTGAGCCAACCATAATTTATTATCTCTCTTGGGTTATTGAACTCCCAAGGTTCATGATCAATAAAGGTTGCTAAGGTGAAGATGAATTAATTTTTAATTTTAATTTCATTAAGCTTTTAATGAATTGATTAAATGTTTTGGTTATATTTTAATTTCAATGATGAAATTAACTTAGGGGAAAGGATCAAGAGCAAGTCCTTAATCTTAATCTCTAAATCATTTAAACATTCAATTAGATTTTGATTTCCTTATTTTGAAGATTTAATCACTTAATTAATCAATTAATCATTTCATTAACCAATTAATTAATTTGATTTTTAAAGATAAAGAAGACTTAGGAAATTAATGGAAAAAATCCCCATTCCACAAGTGATCTTACTATTTAACGGGAATAATTATGTTCAAATGATTAATCAAGTTATTGTTCATTCTTTAATCACAATTAATTGGATTAAGAGTGATTAGGGCTTACTCAAATGATTTCCTAATTAATCAATAAAATCCCAAAAAAATAGGGGGGAGGTCATCCCTCTCAAGAAATTTGAGATTAATTAAGTGCTTAATTAAGTGTAATTAAACTAATTTGATTTTTGATAAAACTCTAATTAAGCTAAAGTCACTATTCAAAATCAATTCATTATAACTTTTCTAGATTCTCCTCTAAAATATCTTTAAAATGAGCCTAAGTTTGTATTTTTTGGATTTTTCTATAGTTAGTTATGATTTTAGGAAGTTTCAAAATTAAAAACCAATTAATCAACCTTAATTAAGCCCTTAATCTCATCAAGGCTGTGGCCACGCGCACATGGTGGCAGGGATTGGCTATTTAAGTAGTCACATCATCGACTTGAGATTTCTTTCTGTGGGTCATTGATCTAGATCGAACATGATTTAATCTGTGAGTTAAGGAAGAAATCAAAACATCTTGTGATTTGATCGAGCCGTTTCATCAAGATGGATGACTCATGATTTATCCCATTCTGGCGGCGAAAGATGAAATCTTCTCCATTCGATCCGAGCTCACGAGCTTGGATTTGGATCAAATGGATCCTACACCATCTAAAGGAGCATACAATCACATTCAATGGCTGAAATCCCTTGACATGGAGATTTCTTTCACAAAAGACTAATGCATAGAGCCTATAGCTATGGTTTTGATGAATTACCTCACCGGAGCTAATGTTCGGTAGTGCAATGTTAGAGGTAGCTTCGCCTAGTTGAGGCGAGGCCATGTTGAAAAAGTCCGAGCTCAATTTGGGCTAGGGTGCAGGTCGCATGCACCTGCACCCCGATCAAATTCATACCTGACTTGGAGCTTGGAATTGGCTTTGGTGGGTATGAGGATGGTGTGGGTGCAAGAAATTTGGATTTGATTTATTATAGAGGGAGTATTGCTTGAGGGAAGTGTGTCCTATTTTGGTTTAAGCATGGGAATGGTAATGGCTGAATGGAGAGGGCTTTGAGATCCTTGGAATTACTCTGAGGGAGTTTGGAATGGGCTTAGGGACTCATACAAATTGATTGTGTGTAAAATTGTGTTCGAATTGAGGGGGTATACCCCCTCAATTTTCCATCATTGATGGACGGGAGTGTGCACATTTTGCTCGCTCCGTCACAGCCGAGTTGTCATCATCAGGTTGCACCGGGATGGGAGGAGTGGGAGGAGCTTCAAGGGTTGGTGTGCAAATCTTCTTCTTTCTTTGTCCATGGGATGCTCAGTTTGTCTTGGAGGTGAGTCAACTCAGCTCCCAAAGGTTCTTAGCCAACCTAGAGTGGGTTAGGTGCACAAGGTGGGTCAGGCGAAGGTTTCATGTAGTGTCAATGAGCTTCCATGGGGATGGGCAAGTTGACTTTAGCATTGATCCATTGGATTTAAGGTTTAAATCGTATGGTTTGATGGCTAATTCCCTTGGTGGGTCCACATGGATTTTAGGCTGATTTGGGAATGAAGTAGGGCATGCTTGGGTCAAGTTTGACTAAGCCCTAGGGTCCCATAAGTTAGTTTGGAGGGATTTGGCTTCATTTGGTCAAAATAGGTTCATTTGGGCTAGGTTGGGTTGGGTTGGGTTGACCAATTGGTCAAATTGGTTCAAATCAAGACTTGGGTTAGGTTCATATGATGATTTGGGATGTTTTGCTTCAATTAATTTGGATTGGTTTGGCCTAGGCTTGAATTTGGCTCAAATGGATTCAAAAGGGTCAAATTGGTCAAGTTTACCAATTTGACCAATTTGACCAAATTAGGTTGGGTTAAGTATTGAGTCAATTCAATTGGTTGATTAAAAATGATTATAGGCTTTGGTTTGGTTTAATTTAGAATTAATTTGAATTTTGGTCAATTTGACCTTTTAGGTCAATTTGGGCTAGGTTGGGTCAAGTTGACCAATTGGTCAACTTGGGCTCAATCATGGCTTTGGTCAAGTTTAGCAAGTGATATGGAATGAACTTGAGCCATTGGTTACAATGAATTTAGGTTAAATCATGATTTGACCCATTTTGACTTTTTAGGTCAATTTGGGTCAACTTAGGTCAAGTGACCAATTAGACTTGGTTTGGCTTAATTGAAGACTTGGCCATGCTCAATCATTGATTATGAATGGGTTTGGTTGAATAGTTTTAATCAATTTGGCATATAATGGAGTTTGTCTAGTTTGTGTTTCATTTGGGCTAGTGTTGAATTGGTCAAAGGATAGGTTTGACTTGGTTTGACCCAATTCAAAGTGGTTGATCACCCCATGATGATTGTTGATCATGATTAAGGTTTATATGGGCTTAGTTCATTCCAATTTAGGATGGATTAGAACTTGGCTTAAAAAGGGTCTCTTAGGTCACTTTAGGTCAAGTAAGCCTAAATGAGTCAATTGGCTTGATCAAGGTTTGATTCAAGTTTAGTTCAACTCACATATGAGTTTAGGATTGAAATATAAATCCAATTTCAATTGGTTTGGAACCAAATGGGTTTTGGTTAATATGATAATTTCAAGTCATAAGGGGTTAACTTGGGCTTGATTTGGGTTGACTTGGATTTGGTTGAGGGAATGATTGAGGGAATGATTGAATCATGAAGAAATCCAAGTATATTTGGTTTTATAATGGTGGTTTATGTTTATATTTGGATCTATGATTGAGGGAATGATTGAATCATGAAGAAATTCATGAATTTTGAGTTGATTTGTGTTTCATTTAGCCAAGTTCAAAAGTTTGGCTAAAAAGCTAAAAAATTTAGTTTGATTTGAGTTTGGTTTGGTTATTAAAGTGAGTTTAATTTATATATTTATGAATATAAATGAATAAATGATTGAAAAAGAAAACCAAGTTTGGGTTGGTGTATCAAGTTTTGATTAGGTTTATGAAAGGTCCATATAGCTTAAGAAGGGTCTTGATTTGATTTGATTTGTTTTGATTTGGTTTGAATTTGGGTTTCATTTATATTTGTAAACATAAATGAGGAATGATTGATTTATAAAGCAACCAAGTTTGAGTTGGTTTGAAGGAGTTTTTTGGCTAAGCACATGAAGGTGGTTCATATAGCTTAGGAAGAATTTTGGAGTTAATCATGGGTTTCAATCAATTAGGATTTGGAGTTGATTTATGATTTAGAATTTTGATTTGAGATTGAATTTGATAATTGAGAAAATCAATTGGATTGGGGTTGATTTGTATTTGGTTATGGCTAAGTCCATAAGATAAAATCAAAGGGCTTAAGAAGGGATTTGAAGTTTGAATTTGGTAATAGATTTCAATCATTGGATGGTTAGATTTGATTTTAGAATTTGAATTTGAATTTGAAATTGAATTTGAGGTTGGGTTTGAAAGAAGCAAGCAAGGATTGGGTTTGGGCTATAAGGTAGGCAAGTCCTCCTAAATTCCTAAGGCACAACCTATTCCTATGGCTAACTCTTCTAAGTCTCTAGGGTTAAGTTAAGTGTTTACCTAATCACTAGAAGTGCCTTAAGATTAAGAAACTCTTAGTGTCTATAAGAGTCCTAGATCTATGATGAGAAAGTTGAGAGCTCACTCCAAAAGTGAGGTCAACAATGGGCACCCAATAGGTGTGGTGGTGACAGGCACACGCATGGTGTTGACGAATAATCAACGTCGAAGGATGACAGCAAATGATCTACTCCTAAAACCTGAGGTGTAGAAGGAATTAAGATCTTAGTGCAATACAACTCCACTCATGCCAGGGGCATAAGAGAGGAAGAAGGGATCCACCAAGGGATCAAACATTTGAACCTTCCACTAGGGAAGCAGGTTCAAGTTATCCACTAGGGATAATAAGTTTAGATTTGGAGGCAAGGTATGATTTGGGTAGAATATCCATTGGGGATTAGGGCGTATAACCCACTAGGGATAAATGCATGAACCTTCCACTAGGGAAGCAGGTTTAGGTTATCCAGTAGGGATAAGGAGGGTTTGGATTTCTTTTGAGGGTGCACTCATTGGGGAATGCAAGTTTGAATTGGGTTTGATTGACTTCACTGGGGAAGTTGGGATGATTGGTGTCTCACTAGGAAAAAATTGAGATGATTATTTATTTAAGTTTTAGATTTTAAGATGGACCCTGTCGGTTTGCGATGGATTTAATTGAGAAGGGGCTATGCCAGCCTTGGCCTATCTCAGATTTACCAATCCAAAGGGGTAGTCTTCTGGCCACATGGTAGAACTATCCGACCTAAGGGGTTGCCTTTCGGTGTACAATGGTTATGCTAGGGAGAAAGCATAGTAGACTTACATCTCCAAAGCAAGGGTCAACCGCTAGGGTGATATGTTGGATGCAACAAATCGAACCCAACCTAAGGCGACTACTGAATGAATGCCTCTAAGGGACTTACATCAACTCGAAAGTAGTCAAGATAATGTCATTTGATTGAATTGCATTTATTTTAATTTCATTTATTTTACTTTGATGGATCCCCTAGATTTGCGATGGATCCACTAAGAAGGGGATAATATCAGCCAAGATATGTCCTAGATTTACCAATCCAAAGGGATAGTCTACCAGCCGTGGGGTAGAACTAATCAACCAAAAAGGTGCCTTTCAGTTTGCAATGGTCAAGTTAGGAAGAAAGTACAGGGACTTACATCTTCCTAAATAAGGAACCGCTAGAGTGATCGGTCGCTTGTTCAACAAATTGGACCCAACCTGTGGGGTTTACAAGCGGTGTCTTTGGAAAGAATGCATAATATACGTATATCTTTCAAAAAAAATACGACCGTCGGGGTAACTTTTTGGTGGCACAACAAGTTGAACTCGACCTAATGGAGACCACTAAGAGAGTGTCAATCTAGGGACTTATCTCAACTCAAAATAGTCAGGAAATTCCTATAAGAAGTTTTGCTGACACTACCCTAAAGATAGGATGCCTACTTGGGAAAGGGGCCATTGGGGGCTTCAATTCCTAATCCACAAGTGAAGATATATTTTATTTGTTTTATGTTTGCATGGACCCTATTGGTTTGCGAGGGACCACACTAAGAAGGAGCTTATATCAGCCTAGTCCTACCTCAGACTTACTGGACCAAGGGAGAATCTGTGCATCCGCTGAACAAGTTCTCCAACCACATGGGTGGTTACTAGGCAAGGGGGATTGTCCAATCCAGGAGTAACCGGGGTAGTGTCTAGATGGGGTAAGGACGTCATCCAAATAGAGTGTCCACAGTAGAGGTGCCACTGGGGACATTATCCAAAACCCTATAAAAGAAAGCCTATAGGTATTCAGTGGCCAACTTCAGGAGAAAGCGCAGAGACTCACATCTGCCAAGAGTGGTGTATCTGCTGAGTGGGTCACCGTCAGCATGGAGATAACCAACCAACCTAAGGTGCCCATCGATTTGCGACAATCAATCTAGAAAGAAGGCTTGTAGACTTACATCTCTCCAAAGTAGAACTGATTGTCGGGATAGTCTGTCTTTGGCTCGCTAGGGGCTATCCGACCTAGGGTGACGATTAAGCAATGAGTCCTATGTAAGGACTAAACCCAAGCTTGAAGTAGTTAGGAAGAAAGGAGCCACTGGGGGACTTATCCTAAACCTCAAATATACTCGACCTAGTCAGTACATGATGGATAGTTTAAGAAGAAAGCATATAGGCTTACATCTTCTTAAATGAAGTCAACTTAGGGTAGCATACCGGCTGTATAGTAAGGTTTACCAAACTGATAAGGTACTCATTAGTTTGCAATGATCAAGTTAGAAAGAAAGCTCGGGGACTCACATCCGCCAGACAAGTGACCACTGGATGACATACTAACAAGGTAGCACATCAGCCTGACCTAGAGTTACTAATGAGTGAGTGCCACAGGGGCCTTGATCCCACATCAAAGTAGCTCGAGATAAAGGATATGTGTTTATTTATGTTGTGAAAGAAGGAATAGGATGACGATTGGGTTCTCTTACACCTATCCTAAGCATGTAAGAATGTGACTCCACTAAGGAAGGATGTTGATTGGGTTCTCTTACACCTAACTTAGTTGTACTAGTCAAAATAGGATGCCTCTTAGGCCTCTTACACCTATCCTAGTAGAACTAGAGGATTGAATGTAGTTTGTGTTTATGTTGTGAAGGGATAGGATACTGCTTGGGTTCTTTTACACCAACCCTACACATCGTGGTGGATTCACAAGAAAAAAGATATTTATAACACATAAGAGATGGAATTTAATATGAAAAGAAGTTTTATTGATGATTATTTTCAAACAAGATTTTATGGGTAATATTTTTTTAAGTAGAGCCCGTTGATTGGAAGCATAGGGTGCTCTCCCTTATAGTTTATAAGTTGATAAGATCCTCCTTGGTAGGCCTTCTCTATGGCAAAAGGGCCTTCCCAAGTGGGTTCAAACTTACCTCCCATCTTTCAACAGGTAATAATTAGTCCCCTTAAAACTAATACAAGCTCTCCTACTTGAAAAGCTCTAGGACGGACCAACTTATTGTGAGCTTGAATTATTTTGGCTTTGTACAACTTCGGTTGCCGGAGGCCCTTCCAAACCTTTGAGCTCTTCTAAGCTGCATTCTCGCTTTAGTAATCCATACCCTATCCTTAGTGATGGGAGTTGGACTTTAATGGTAGAATGTCTTGAATACACTAAGGAGAATGGGGTAGATTGGAGTTCTGATGCGATGCGGTAGGCTGAGGCTTCAACAAACTTCACTTATTGCTTGTTATCGTTGAGTGTCTTCTTCAATATTTGGATGTGAGTTTTATTGAATGCTTATGCTAGACCGTTTGCCCTGGGGTAGTAGATGGTGGAATATCTCTAATCTATGATTTGTCTTTGTGGTGAAAATTTTATCAATTTTCTTTAGAGAATAAGATATATACTTCCATCTTCACTCTATGCAGGATAAAATGAAGATGGAAATATACATCTCTTTCTTTTTATGCAATTTGACACCACTTAGATCCGCAATGTTCTTATTTAGGGTGATCGGATATGACATTGAGGAGAGGTGTACTATCTCAAAAGATAGAAGTCACCACCCTACAATGGACCTAATCACCTCAACAAAGATTCCTGAGGACAATGAGTCTACATATGTACCAAAGATTCTTCCCCTACTTTACATGAAAAAGTAAAGTAAGGTTTATTTTAAATCAGGTTCGTTAAGTTCCCTATAGGGGCAAGCCCACATAGTTAATTACATCCTAAGGAATGAGATCCCTTAAGAATATTCTCGATTAAGGTAAATGATTGTTGTCTCCAAAGATTTCAATAGGTAAGACTATCAATAGATTAATTTATTTTGGAAGATCAAGTGAGATTAATCAAAGAGAGGGAGTTATTATCGAAGCCAAAGGAAGATAAGTAGGAGATGCCAACGATGCTAGAAAACCTAGCGAGCATCTCAAACTATCCTATGATTTGTCTTTACATTTTTGAAATTGATTTAATTTGTTTGAGTTGAATTTTTCATTAGAAACTTAGGGCTTATGATTCCACAATACAAGATTATGTAAATGCCTAAGAAGTGAGGATTTAAGCTTATGGCCCACAGAGGGGAGAAGCAACCTCAAAACCTAAATCTATGGAGCTTTAGGCCAAGTAAATCTAAGGCAAAAAATGGGTATTTGGTTTGCCTCCACAAGAGAGGACAAACCACACTTACGCCTGTGGCTACCAACTAACTCCTCTATGGTTTTAAATTCATGTAGAAAATTCATATGTTTTATGCAAGATAGCTAGGCTATTATTTATTTAAAAGAGACTAAGTCCTTAAACTCACTCCTTAAAGAGACTAGATAATGTTAATAATGCTGATAAATCTAATGATTCATTTTTTATTTTTTTTTTTGGACAATCATTTTGACTCGGTAATAGGATTCACTAATGCATGAAATGAGATTATTAAAAATCGGTGAGAAGGGAGGTGTATTTCCACCATGGCTCTAAAAGGTCAAGCCAAGTTTCTCTAACAAGGTGAAAGCCCTCAATCAAGAGTGAAAATAATATGCATTTGTGCATGATGTTATAAAAAGAAATCATAAGGGGTTACTAATTCTTTTTTTTTTATTGATTTTAGCTAAGCTTTAGGAGGTTATGAGTTCTTTATTTTAATTTTGAATTGTTAAATTTGGTAAAAGATTTATTTTTTTCTAAGAGCCTAATCCACATCCAAGCCATACATAAAGCAAGGAAAAAACTAGGAAAAGGATGCCACTTAATGCACAAGCTAAATAAATCATCAATCAATTTATAAAGCAAATCATAAAAGAATAAGAGGCCATTATTGTGGTACACAAAACCTAAAATAAATTGGTAGTAAGCTCTCAGTATACAACCAGTTACAAATGAATTAATTATAATTAAGCAAGGAACTCATTGCTATGGGGGCCCTCAAACTTCATTTCTTCATTCTTCTTTTCTTCTTCCATCTTCTTTTCTTCTTTCTTCTTTGGTTCCTTCTTTTAGATGGTTGGAAGGTGGTTGCTACAAAGGTTTCACATGGTGCATTAGATGAGATCTTATGACCAATGCTCATCTAATCCCCATAATAATCATTCCAAAATCTAATTGCAAAATTACATGAAAAGGAAAATTATCTAACACCAACAGAGATTAGCTAAATAAATCACATAAAAGCATGTATAGACTTATCACTTGTGGATGACTAAGTCCACCTGACCTATTGGATTATTCTTAGGGGTATAAGCACCTGCAAAGCAAAAACATTCATATTTTAATTTATTACAATGCCCTTTAAGCACCGTCCCCTACAAAAGACAATGGTTATACTAAGATCACCCTACCATTCATTCATTCATCAACTAAACATATATCATAAAATAAAAGCAAGCATCAAATCATACCGCCCCTAAAGCTAGAAGACTTTAATAATGTTTAGGGTGGTATGCTTAGCTATGGCTTTAAGTTAGAATTTTCTAAGTATGAAGAATGTTCAACTTAGAGGAGGTTTCATTCAAGTGGTTTAGTTATTTTGGGTTGATTTTATTTTATGTTTTGATTGGGTTCAAGTGAATCCTAGAATTGATTACTAAGTTATAAAGAGAGGGAAAGAGAAGAGAATTTCTCTTTCCTTCCCTAACCTAAGTAATTTCTAAAGTGGATTCATGTTTTAGTTTTTTTTAGTGAATGTTTTATTATATATTTTAATTAATCCTAAGTTTAGATGAGCTTTAAACAAACCTATTCATAAAGAAAGACATTTTAAGATTAAGTAAAATAAACTAAATTCACAAAACATACATCACTTCATTTCTTTCCCAACATGTATAACATGCATATGAATGAGTCCTAAACATATCTACTACATAAAATGGGAATGTTTAGCACACTTTATGATGCATGCTAAGAAAATTTGAAATTTGAATGATTTTCATGATTCATTAAGGGGTTTCTTATCCAAATTTCACATGCACATATGAAAGAGTGAGTGCGACATCATTAACTAGAGTGTAAGGTAAGACCTACTTAGGGCTACTTAAGCCTCAAGGGATTGTTCACTAATATACCACTTTCCTTAAATACAATGTGTACGAAATGAATGGAAAAGAAAGAATACAAAAGTTTGTGTTGATAGATTTATTTTGTTTATATAATTTATATGTACAAGTATAGATGTCCTTCTTAAGTAATAACATAGGAATAATATGATATGGAATTGGGCAAGTGTTAGGTTCTTTTCAAATGAGCTACACTTTGCCAAATCTATTCAAAAATACTAAAAGAGAGAAGGAAAAAAACTACTAAGAACATCCTTATATTTTCTCACATGCAAACTTATAAGTAAGATATAAGTAACACACATTCAATTTGATAATTGATTCATATATTTTAAAATAATTTGGATTTAATAGTTATAATAGTACTCATATTCTTACATGCAACACTTGACATAATGGAAATATTTTCATTTTAAATTGATTTTTCAAAAGCATGAATGCATGAAATCATATGACACATATTTAGCATGTTGGGGAAGAACTAAAGTAATTAAAGCATGTAAACATTCACTTAATTAATTCCTAAAGACAATCTTATGAAAAAGCTTAAAAGTAAATCAAAGTTTATTTAATATGATTTTTATTTGATTTAATTTTGAAAATGAGTTGAGTTTGCTGTTTCATTCCACATGTTTTGACATTTTTGTTTAATTTTTTATGATTAGATTCATTTTATACTTTGATTAGGTTAAGGTATGAATTAAACATGTTAATTAGTATCCCTTACACACCTTAGCATAGTTAATCAAATAATTATGAGCCAATGAGATGACATAAAACCTCACAAAGAATTTAAATTTTCAATGCACCTAGGAAGAAAAGGCCTAATGCAATTTGGCTCATGATTAATGATTAATTAAACTAAGGGGTTTAACTTAAGTAATTTCAAAACACCCCTCACACATATGAGTTGAATTTTGATTTTCTAAATTGAACTTAGGCTCTTGAACACCTAAGCATCTACCCCAAGTAGATTAATTAAGTTTTGGAAAGTTTTAGAATTTTAAGAAATCAATTAAGAGGGTAATTAGTGAATTAGTATGTAATTAAGAGAGGATTAAGAAAGAAAAAGGGGTTTAAAGAATAACTTAGGGGAAATGCCCCAAAACTATTCCCTAAACCTCCTATTCATTGAAATAGACCTTAATCAACTTCAACAAAGGATTAAACCACTAGTTAAACCCTTAATTAACCTTAATTTTATTAATGGGATAACTAGAAAATAATTAGCAATTTTTTAAAATTAAAATAGAGAAAATTAGGGGAGGCAGAAGTCATCCCCAAAAATAAACTCAAAAAGTTTGAGATTAATCAGTGGATTAATTAAGGAGTAATTAATAAATTAATATTTCTAATAAAACCCAACTTCAAATAAAAGAAGTGTTCAAAATAAATCAAAATCAATTTTAGAATATTCTATGTTCAATTATCTTTCTAATGCTATTTCATATTTTATGATTTTCTAGGTTGAGATATTTTGAAGTTTTAGAATTAGAATTAAATAAACCATAATTCTAATCCTCTGACAGCGTCTTGACATGCTTTACACAAACTTTCAGTGGTCACTTAAACATCATTGATCCGTTGGTGCTTACTTTTATCTTAGCTATCAGGATGGTCGGTTGAGATTAAAGCCACAATTTAGAGGGGATAAAATGAATTATAAAACGTGATTTAATCTTGGTCGTCCATCCAAAATATTTGGATGGACAGCCAAAGATCCTCCTTGTTCTTTCCTGTGGAAAAATGGAGATCGTCCACTTTGTAGAATATCGAGCTGATCGATTGGATTGAAAATCACACCATCTAAAATGGCAAGCATCTAGTCAAAATTCCATGAAATCAAAATTTCTTTCAAAAAGCTCTACACCACATTGAGTTTAATGTTCATAAAATGGCATTCCTCGGAGGTGATATGCACTTTCTTTGAAGAAGCCTCTTGAGACAAGCTTTGGTTAAAGTTTAGCTCTGAGTGGAGATCTATGGACCAACTCCTCCTCTAGTGAGCTCGACTTTGATTGAATTGGATCCTCCTTGCCTTTGGAGCTTGGGAAGAGCTTGGGAAAGCTGGTGATCCAATGGAGTGTGCAAAGTGAATTTGGTTGATATTGCTAAGTTCAAAATTTGATGGAACTCCCCTATTTTCACCTTGTGAAAACTGAGAAGATGAAGTTGGCAAGTGCTTGAGGGAGCTTAGGATCATTGGGAAAAGACTCCTCTAGCTTCCTCACGCTTAACTGACAATGGGGAAGTGAAGATTCAAATTACTGGGAGTATATCTCCTCCCCAATCAGACTGAGAGGAGCCATTTTGATCCAATTGAGCTGAAGGTGGGTTTGTTAGTTTTTAGGATATCCTTGAGTTTGTTTTAGGCTAGGAGTGGATTAGTGAGTGGCCATGTGCTCCAAAATAAGTGGGAAGAGGTTGGACATGTGGCCATTTCAAATATGTGGTGGCCATGTGCTCAGTTGGTCGTCACAAACCCATTGGGTTGGGTGCACCACCCTCCATATGGTTCACTTGACCTATTAGGAGAGTATCAAGTAGGTGTGAAGAGGGTTTGACCAAATTCCAAGTGGAATTGACCAAAATTTGTTCTATGGCTTAGGGGTAAAATGATCATTTGGGTGATTTTTGAAATTGGATATGTTGGGTATGTTTAGAAAATAGGTTTGGCCAAGTTTCATTGGATTTGGAGTTCATTTGGTATGGTTTGGCTCATGTTGACCCATTTAGGTCAAAATGGGTCAACTTGGGTCAGTTGACCAATTGGTCAAAGGTTGGGTCAATGGGTCAAGTTTATATGACCATTTGAAATGTTTTGGTGGCTTTGGTTTGATTCAATTTGGTTTATGTTTGAATTTGGTTCATGACTTCATTTAGGTCAAATGGGTCAAGTTGACTAATTTGACCCATTTGATTTGAGCTAGGTCATGGGTAGGTTTAGGTTAGTCATATGAAGTGGATTGGTATCTTTGTTTCCAATCAATTTTGGTTAAGTTTGAATTTGGCTCAAATGACCCTTTAGGTCAAGTTGGGTTCAAGGTCAATTAGGCTGGGGTTAGTTGGCCAATTGAGGCTTTGGTCAAGTTCAACAAGTGATTTAGAATGAATTTGACATTGGTTTCAATCAATTTGGCTTAAATCAAGTTTTGACATATTTTAACTTTTAGGTCAAGTTGGGTCAACTTAGTCAAGTGGTGGGCTAGGTTAGGCTCAAATGTTGACTTGGGTTCAAAAATTGGTCATGAATGAACTTAGATCATTGGTTTCAATCAATTTGGCCTATGATGGATTTTGGCTATGTTGGGTTTTATTTTGGCTAAGTGTTGACTTGGTCAACTCTTAGGTTTGGCTTAGTTTGACCCAATTTGAGTGATTGATCATCTCATGATGATTGTTGATCATGATGAGAGGCATAGGTGAGTTTGATTCAATCCATTGGCTTATAAGAGTACTTTAGGTCACTTTGAGTCAAGTGAGCCTAAGTGTGTCAAATGGCTTGGTCATAGCTTGATTTGAGTTTGATTGAACTTGTATATGGACTTATGATTGAAATATAAATCCATTTGTAAGTGGTTTGAAGTCAAATGGGTTTTGATTCATTTGACAATTTCAAGTTCAAAATGAACATGAAATGGATTTTGGCTTGATTTTTGAATTGAATTTTGGTTAAATGATTGAAGTTTGTATTTATATTTGGATTCATGATTGAAGGATTGATTGAATCATGAAGAAAATCAAGAGTTTGGATTTGAAGTTGATTTGGCTAAGTTCAAGATTTTACTTGAAAGGCTTAGGTTGGATTTTGAATGAGTTTGAGTTTGATTTTTGGAATTGGTTAAGTGATTGAAGTTTGTATTTATATTTGGATTCATGATTGAAGGATTGATGGAATCATGAAGAAAAATCAATTTAAGATTTGAAGATTGATTTAAAAAGATTTTGACTTGAAAGGCTTAGGTTAGATTTTAAATGAGTTTGAGTTTGATTTTGGAATTGGATTTGATTGTTTGAATTTATATTTCATTTATATATGTGAATATAAATGAGAATATAAATGGATTGTGATAAAATTTCAGGGATTTGAAGTGATTTGATCATGATCTAGGCTAAGTATTTAAGAGAAAATTTAAAGGACTTAGGAAATTTTGGAGTTTGGATTTGATTTTTTGAGTTTCATTTGATTGATTTGAATTTATATTTCATTTATATATGTGAATATAAATGAGAATATAAATGAGTTATGAGAAAATCTCATGAGTTTAAATTGATTTGAATATGATTTAGATTAAGTCTTTAAGAGGGAATTAAGGACTTAAGAGAGATTTGGAGTTTTTAGATTTGAATTTTTTTTAATTTAGTTTGATTGGTTTGAATTTATATTTCATTTATATATGTGAATCTAAATGAGAATATAAATGAGTTATGAGAAAATTTCATAAAATTGAATTGATTTGAAGATGATTTTGGATACGTCCTTAAGAGGGAAATTAAGGACATAAGAATGATTTTGAATTAGGAATTTGAATTTTTTTTTATTTAGTTTGATTGATTTGAATTTATATTTCATTTATATATCTGAATATAAATGAGAATATAAATGAGTTATAAGAAAATTTCAAGGATTTGATTTGATTTGAAGATGATTTTGGCTAAGTCCTAAGAGAGGATTAAGGACTCAAGAAAAATTTGAAATTTGAAATTTCATTCATGAGTTTCAATCATGGATTTTAATCATGTGGCATTGATTTGAGTTTAGAGAAAATCAAATAAGATTAATTTGGAGTTTAAGTTGAAGGAAGGAAGGTGAGGGAGTGGTTCCTGCAAATTTTAGGGTAGGCATGACCTATTCCCCTATCATTTCTAAGTTTCTAGAAGGGTTGAGTGTCTACCTAATCACTAAATGTGTCTTAAGACTAAGGAACTCTTAAAGTATAAGAGGAATCCTAGGTCTAAGATAGAGGGGTTGAGAGCTCATCCTAAAAATGATGTCAATAGTCTCCAGGCAAAGTTGTTGATTTTGGTGCTCTTATGAAGAATATCAAATATAATTGGCACCTCAACCTATATACAATATGGTTCTGAAAATTGGAGTATGGTTTTGACCTCTCGTTGGATTGCATCCACCCACTTGGAGAAGTAGTCATGGCTAGAATGAACCACCCTTGGAAGAAGGAGGATCGATCGATCTATGTGACCCAACCCTCAAATGTGACCAAAGTAGGATGAATGTTGTGGTTGATGCAGGTACCAACACCGCAGGTAACATTGGTGACATTCTAGCTACATCCATATCCATGTAGGTAATCATCAAGCTAGTAGTATCCTGTCTTTTGATCTTAGCTTTCCTTCGAATTGGATCAAGCTCGTACCTAATTTCGCACGGGCTTGTTTGGCTAAACAATGTAACCACATATGATCAAAGATCGATACAAAGTGCCATCCACCAGAGAGCATGAGAGAGCTCTATTTCACCGATGGGCTAATGACTTCTCTTGAGTAATCCATGAATGGTTGCCTCCAATGACTCATCATCCTTTTGGCAATGGCAACCTCCCCTTCAAGAGAGAGTCTCTCGATGAGTTCATCAATAGGGATAAGACTTGTCTATTTTGAACCCTTATTGAAATGGACATCTTCTGGCATGCCAACTCAGCTTGGCCAATGCATCTATATTATCTCTCAGAAATCTTGTAGTGATAGGATCCAACAACTCCATGGTGTACTTGGTAATGATGGAGCTTAGCTTTAGAACTTTGTAGGACCCAAAATTTGGTTGATGATGAGTGAGAATCCCAAGATGCTGGATGATAGCATAATGTAATGACTAACCAAATCGAGCCTCATTTATTCATTTGCATGGATTGGATGATGATATGAATCTCATCACATCATGGTCCGAGTTAGAGAACTATTCTACCCCTACCTTCCGGAAGAGTAGATCTGGTTCTTCTCCTTTTGAGAGGAAGTCACACATCAAAATACATCTCCCAATGAATGCTAGTGTCCCCTAAGTTCATGATTTGTTCATGAGGTCATCGGAGAATCAAGAAGTGGGTGTCGCTAAGAAATTTGCTAGTGTCCTTTCACGCATGAGGGGTACAATGTGATGTCAAAACTGATAAAATCATGGACCATCATGCCAACCATCTAGATAACATTGGCCATGTCATGAGATATTGGATTGATTCTAGATCATAACCTTATGAGAAAGCATGTAATGTCAGCTTTTGGGATGCAAAGATTAAAGCTAGGCTGCTTTCAATAGGTGGGTAGTTTCCTCAGAATTAGACGATGACCAGGTAATAGAGAGAGCATTTTCTTTCCCTATCATTGGTTTGAGCCAACAAAGTGCGGAGTCATCTAATGCGTAGGTAGAGGATCAATGGCTTGCAGGATAGCTAGAACGCATCAAGTAGTGTGATGTCTTCAAAGGCATCACACTTGTCATCCCACTTGAACTTGGCATCCTTTTGACAAGTGCTGAGAATGGTTGGCATCTTCCTGATAAGTTGGATATGAAGCATCTTAGATATGCCAACCACTTGAAATGATCTGAGTTGAGTTAGATTTTTAGGGTGGCATTTCTAAGATAGCCTTGATCTTCTCTCTCTTCTATCTCCCGGTGTTGGACAACAAACCCAAGAATTTTCTTACTAATGCACACTTCAGGGGATTCATTTTGAGGTCAAATTATCTTAACCATTAAAAAACTACTCTCAAGTCAAAGAGATGGTCTTCCTTTTCTTTGCTTTTGACTACTAGATCATCAACATAGCATTCAACTTGATGATGAATGAGTTCATTGAAGATCTGAGTCATTGCTCACCGGTATGTAGACATTTTAAGGCCAAAAGGCATGACCTTATAATAATAGATTCGATCGGGGTTCAAAAGTAGTGTTTCTTTCATCCTGGGGCCATCTTGATTTGGTTGTAGCCGATGACCCATCCATAAAGGAGAATACATGAGATGAGGCAATGTCCACCATCAATTCGTATAGAAGTGAAATTCATCTTTAGGACATGCCTTATTTAGATCCCTAAAATTGATGCATATGAATTTGGCCATTCTTTTCTTAAGGGATGACACTTAACTGTGGGATATTTTTCTTCCGATAAAGCCGGGCATCAGCTTTCTAAATTCTAAGTGACTTGTTGTTCAATTCTATAATATTGGAGATAAAGCATTTCTTCATAACTCCATGCAAGCAATCTTAAACTTGCTAATTAACTAAGTCATTGGTTTCTTCTTCATTTAAAAAGGAACTATGTATGGATCTTCTTTGTCCCAAGTTGATTTCTTTGAGTTCATCAATGGTTGATTGATTTCTTCTTCAAACTGGTGCATCTTTGATTTCAGGCTCATTTGGGTCATCAAAGTTTCTAAACATGCCTTCTCATAAGAGTTAGCATGATTTGAGAAGAACCTATCAGACACCAAATGAGTGGTGATGATTAGGCAATGGTTGTCATCATCGACCCACCGCAACCACCCCCATCTTGATTGAGTGTCCGCTTTGGTTGTCCCATAATTTTTCAAAGTAGTTTATTAAACAAGTATGTGGGATTAATCCTTCTTTGCTAAGTTAATAGGGGAATACCAATCAAAAGGTAGTTGTATTAAATCTTTATATGAATCATCCTCAAGTTCTACATCGCTTCGACTTGAGGATGATGCTCCCAACAAAACTTTGGCTTGACATCATGGATGACTTGGGGCCCTCCTTAACTACCAAACCTTCAACTTTTTGGAAGAAAGTGAGGTTAGAGCTAAAGTTCCCAACTGCTGCCTGACTGTTCTACATAATGATTTGGATACATTCATGCTTTGCTTGGAGGCCTGGTCTTCACCACTGTATGGCTCGAATGTCACCTCCAAAGGGACCCAGAGGGGTTGGTTGGCGCTAACCACAGACTCATCCTCCTCAACTGACTCTAAGTCTATGTGGATACAGTACTCTGTGAGTGGAACATAGCTCCTACTGGCCACCAAAGAGGAGGTCTTCCACCTCGATCAATTTGCCTCTTCCTCTACCTAGGTCGAGTCATCCTACCTGTGTGTTCATATAGAGGAACAAACTGTGGGCGCAATCTAACATCTGGCTCTACCTCTTCCTCTATGTCTGATTCTCGCTCACTTGTGCTTTCTTTTTCTTTTCCTTTTTTCTTTTCTTTTTCTTTGTTAATTTATTTTTCTTTTTCTTTTGATTTTGAACTTTCACCAAGTTCACAAGAATAGACTTTTTTGATTTGGAGGAAGATAGTAGGCAGCATCTTCATAAATCTCAACCTCTCTAACTGAGAATGGCTTCAAGTCTCCTTTGACAATACTGATTCCACCTTTCAAATTTGATGCACGATGCAAAAAAGGATGGAATGTTGTTTGCATGTATCCAAGGCCTAGCAAAGTAGAAAGATGTATCTAAATCAATTATGTAGAACTTGGCTTCTATCTTCCAATTATCTATCTCTAATGGTAACACTATGGAGCCTAAAGCCTCTCACCTTGTTCGTTGAATCCTCTCAACATCATTGATCTCCTCGGGAGAGATGTCGATCCTCGCAGGGTTTTAGACTCATAATGTTCACATGATGCACCTTGATCAACTAACACCAAGAGTCTAATCGCCCATATCCACTGATGTAGAGGGATGTTGTGCTATTGTCCCCAAAAGAAGGTCTTCATCAATGAATGTAACTCACAGCTTCTCTTGAAAACATGCCTCCTCCAATAATAGTGGTCATGAGCTAAGCATATTTTGAGATCAAGAAGGGCTTTGATCACTAACTCCCTCATCTCTTTGGATAAGAGAAGGGTGTCATATATGCTTAGTTTAGCAACTTTCTTGTGTGAGAGACATTGTCAACTCGGTTGGTCCTCCATAAGCATAGCATATCCATGGTGGAGCATCTATGGAGGGCTTCTGACTATTAGAACCAATGACTTATTTTACCCTTATCAGGTGCTACCTAGGAGGTAGAACTTTGCCACTGAAGGTTGACTTTAGTGACTTCATGAGATGGTTTAGTGGAAAGTTCTACACTCATCAAGTTCTTCTCCTATAGGATCATCAGATGACTCCAAATCTATCTCAATGGGTGAACGGTGATTTAGAAATGGTAATCCATTTCAAAATCAAAGGAGTGGATTAAATATTATAATTATTAGTACTTGAGAGCTTTCTATAGAATAAATCATCAAGATCATCAAAAGTAGAGAGAATGTAAAATCAGTCTTCTTCTTCATTGATTTCTTAGATTTGGATGAAGGTACAAAGTAGAAATCAAGTAAAGTAAGTGGAGAGGATTTGGCACCCTCCATACAAGACATGCTAAGAATATCAAGGAGCTATAGCAGAACTATGGTCTAACTGGTGGGTGGTTGCACTAATGTGCTATCTGCAAGTGGAAGTTGTCTGCTTCTGGGCTTCTACCTCCCTCAAGTTCCTTTAGCAACTTGCAAACCTTCCTTAGAGTTGGAGGTTTGAGCTTAGGCACAAAGGGTAACTTTGATCTTAGAAATTATTTTCTTGAGGTTCAGATGGAGATATCCCAACCTTCCTCTTATCTTGAGAAGATCATGTGTATCCCCAAGGATTACCTAACTAGAGTTGTTCTAGTAGGTATTCCTTAGGGATGATAATGGCACACTTGTAGCTATGCTCCGCCCCTTAAAGGTAAAGCAATCTTCCAAGACATGACCAAGATGTGTGGTAGGGAAAAAAGTTTGGATCATGACTCTTGCCCACATCCTCCGGCCTCCTAGGCTCTAGTAACTGAAAATCAGGCTTCTTTAAGAGGTTCTTAAAGATCTTCTTGACTACCTCCCTTTGAATGAATAAGGTTTATTCAATTTATCGAAAAGTAGGTAAGTGATACTGGTATGGATAAGAATACTACTGGATGGATGGGATACTTGAGAATGGTGGAGGCCACTGGGTAAACCGAGGTTGATGGCTGGTGGCAAAGGAGGTGGTAGAGAGGCTCTGAGCTTGAGGTGTCTGACCGACCAACCGCTTCTTTATCAACTATACTACCCCGCTTTTCTCAAATGCCTTCTATGGTCAGGCTTGACCGATCTTGGAAAGGTAATTTTTGACCTCTCCTTGTAGACTAGCCTTGTTGATTAATTTCTCAAATGTCTTAATGGTGAACCCTTTAAGCATGAAGGAGACCATAATGAATATTCTTGAGTAGAATTTAATGGCAATAGATAGTATGGTTTATATTTCATACTTAAATTGCCATCTAAGAATGTAATCAACAAGGGACTCACCGGTGTTGTTGAGCTACAACAAGATCACCTAGTTACCCTTTGAGCTCCAAAGAAATCTCTTAATAAAGAGCGCCCAACTCAAATGTCTTCACCGAACCATTGGATAGTTCAACGTACCAATCAAATGTGATGCCTATCAAGCTATTGACGAAGAGACAAAATAAGAGTGCATCATTGTCATTGGCCTTGAAATATGTTATGTGCTACCGGGGGTTCCCACTGCCATCAAAAATTTGAAGGATGGAGGCACAAAGCCCTTAGGGTATTAGACACCATCAAATTCCTCTGGGTAGGGTCTACCCTTTGAAGATGAGCCACCTGGCTTGGCCAACACATCCCTCACTTGCTCCACCATGTGTTGATGTCTTTTTCATGCATGGAGGTGCTATCCACCACCTTCCTATGCAAGCTACCATCTCCTCTAGAATGCATCTAGGATGATCTAAAGTGTGCCAACTCGCCTATCTCACTATGGGAGAAGGCTGTGAAATCTAAATTCTATAATGCACACGCCATCAACTCTTGATCTTCTTCCCCATTTGATCAATATGATCATCCTCCGCTTTGGAGGAGGTGTGAGTTGAATGGTGTCATCATCTTCAACTACAATACCTTCATGTTGATCTCAAAGGACCCTAGTCGACCATGTGAACTGGTCGAATCCTCAAGAGATCATCCTCATGATCAAAGCAACCTTTCCTCCTCATAATCACTAAGAAGCTCTTTCTTTACAAAGTATTGTGCTAAAATCTCCTAGGAATGATCTAATCTGGTATGAATATACATCATGAGGGTTATGCTCACTGAGATGCACCTAACACTACCGCCACTAGAGTGCTACTGGAGGGTCACCGGAAGAGATATGCTCATGATCATGGGTGGAGAAGTGTCTGGGGAGATCCACTACCATATGTAACTATCCCCTTCCCCTACTCGCCTCACCAATGGTGGTGGTGGTGGTGGTGGTGACCATGATGTGGGTCGCCACTCCTTTACTAAGACTGAAGTAAGAGGTTGAGTAGGTGAATTCACCCTCACCTCAATTAGTGGAGTAGATGAAGTGGGATCCTTTGGCCATAGCCGGATCACTAATAGGATTTTCTTCTCCCTAGATATTGTCTTCTATGCCTTTGTAGGAATGGTGGATGGTGGACTAAACGGTGATGGTGGGGAGTGGATCGTGGTGGAGACAACACCTCACCCTCATTCTTTCCCCATATGGTGGTACCTGCTCACTATGTTATCGGTCCTATCAATGGTGGCGATGATTGGGGAAATCAACTAGGCGAGGTCGCGCTACGGAAACCTCCATCACTCCCTTTGCTACCTTCTCGCCTCGATGCTTTCATCCTATGCTGTAACACTCTGGATGATCGACCTCAAGTTAAATAATGTACCAAACTCTCAATGTCTATGTACCCTTCCTACCTACCATAATACTGTCCATAGATCAGCATAGGACTTCTTCCTATCCCTAGCCAAAACTTCATGGTATGTAGGAGGTGGAGGCAATGTAGCTATCCTCTGATAATCCTCTTCATCGATGTTGAGAGGGGTGGAACTGGCTAGTCGGCTGGGAAACCTCATGAGGAGAACCTCCTCTCTGATGTGGATGTGATCCATCTCACAGGCGGCATGCCATGTCGCTTGATCTTTGCGCTCTATTGCATCGTGAGTGTGGTGTTGTGAGCGGGTGAGAAGATCCTACCTGAAGGTAGGGGAGGCTATCTAAAGCTGGATAGCCTTCCCCTTAGAGGGACCATAAGGAGGTGCTATACACCCGGCGGCGTGGGGACTAAGTAACTGGGCCCGGGAATCACCTCCCTCTTTGGGAAGGATACTAGTGTCGGCGAGGTCATGATGGTGACTTCTAACCACCTCATCCCTGCTGGTGAGGGTCACATAAGTGATGCGGGCTCCTCAAATCCTCGGCCAAAAGAACACTAGATGGAGTCTCGAGGAGGCTAGTCGATCGAGGCCAAATCCATCCCAAAGAAAAAGGTGAAAATAAACTTGAGAGGCCATGTGTGAAAAGCAAAACTGTGCGTTGTATATGTCTACATTTGTTGAAATATAACTTGTATCAGATTCTTGCCTTGATATTTGTTCCACACAAGTAACAAAAGTTTGGAGTTTTGAACCCACACTCAATAATTCAAATATGTTAAGTGGGGTTCATTGGAGAGATTTGGATGTTTGGAGGAGAGTCTTTTGCCATTTGATTTTTGATTTTAGAACCCATACTCAACCAATTTAGGTAGGTTGGGTGGGGTTCAAAATTTTGAGGAGAGATTTCTCATTTTTTTTTTAGGATTGTTTGCATTTTATGTTTCTTGTTTGAAAATATGGATAGTTTGAAAGAATCTTTACTTAATAAATTTGGGTGTGCTAAGATGAGGTTGTGATTGTGTGTTTGAAATATTTTTGCTTGTGAAGATTTGATTGTGTGATATTTTGATTTGAAAATGGGGCTTCTTACTTAACAAATTTGGTATGTTAAGTAGAGGCCACATGTGTTTGATTTGTGCTTGAAGATGAGACTTTCACTTAACAAATTTGGTATGTTAAGTGAAAGCCAAATGTGATTGTAAGATAGATTTACTTTTCTTTGAAGATGGGAGTCCCACTTAACAAATTTGGTATGTTAAGTGGAAATTCCAAATGTGTTTGAGATATATTTGTTTTCCTTTAAAAATGAGACTCTCACTAAACAAATTTGGTATGTTAAGTGAAAGCTCAAGAGTGGTTGATTTGAAAAATTGGATCCTTATTTAACAAATTTGGTATGTTAAAATAGGGATCAAATGTGTGTTGAAAAGAGACCCTCACTTAACAAATTTGGTATGTTAAGTGAAAGCCTAAATGTGTTTGATATGTTTTTGAAAATGGGACTCCCACTTAACAATTTGGTGTGTTAAGTGGAAATCAAAGTATGATATGACTTGAGAATGGGATTCTCACTTAACAAATTTGGTATGTTAAGTGAATCCAATATGACATGATTATGTGGTTCTTATTTAACAAATTTGATGTATTAAATAGAAACAAACATACGCTTTGAAAATGAGACTCTTACCTAGCAATATTGGATATGCTAAGTGAAGTCCTAAATATATGTTTTTTTGAAATTGAGACCCTCACTTAACAAATTGAAATTGTTAAGTGAAAGCCAAATTTTATGTTTTGAAATGAGACTTAACAAATTGAAATTGTTAAGTGAAAGTCAAATTTATTTTGAAATGAGACCCCACTTAACAAATTGAAATTGTTAAGTGAAGTCAAATATGTTTGAAAATGAGACCCCCACTTAACAAATTGAAATTGTTAAGTGAAAGTCAAATTTTATGTTTTAAAGATGAGACCCCCACTTAACAAATTGAATTTGTTAAGTGAGAGTCAAATTTTATGTTTTGAAAATGAGACCCCACTTAACAAATTGAAATTGTTAAGTGAAGTCAAAATGTTTTGAAAATGAGACCTCACTTAACAAATTAAAATTGTTAAGTGAAGTCAAATTATGTTTTGAAAAGAGACCCCACTTAACAAATTGAAATTGTTAAGTGAAATTCAAATTTATGTTTGAAAATGAGACCCCACTTAACAAATTGAAATTGTTAAGTGTCAAATTTATGTTTTAAAATAGGGCCTCACTTAACAAATTGAAATTGTTAAGTGAAGGGCAAATTATGTTTGATTCAAATAGATTCTCACTTAACAAATTTGGATATGTTAAGTGGGAATCAATCATGATTTACTTTTGAAAGAACCTCCATGTAGCAATCATGGAGTGTTTGATTTTGTGATTTTGTGAGTTTCTTGAAAGGTGCTTTTGGAAAGTGTCATTTTTTGAAAGAATTATTTTCTTTAAATTTTATGATGAACCTTGCCTCACCAAGCTAGTGGTGAGGAGGTTCTAAATTTTATTATCTCCTTTATTGATAAATTTTATTTTCACCTATTGGGAACCCAATAGGGGTTTCAAGACTACCCAATGAGGTCCTAAAAGGATGTTGGCTAACTTTGCTTAAGAATGAAATAAGCTAAGTGCCAATGAAATGAAATATAGTCTCGTGCACATATGAAATGCAAGTCCACTATCGATGCTTAGAGACAACAATCATCTACTAGAGATGGAGAGAGGAACCATCCCCAAAGGAGTCACTAGAAAAATTTATGGTATTTATTTTTGTGTTGTGTGTCTTTATATGAGGGGACACCATGCAGATCCATAGATGTACTCATTAGGGTGATTGAGTATAACATTAAGGAATAGTGTATTATCTTAAGAAATAGAAGTCACTACCCTATAATGGACCTAATCACCTAATAAGGACTCTAAGGCATGATGGGTCTTGAATATACCAGATTTTTCCCTTTTACATGGAAAAGTAAAGCGGTTTTATTCAGTTCTCTATGGAGGCAAACCTCCATAGTTAATTACATCTTAAAGAAACATGAATGCCTTAAGAATACTATCGATTAAAGTAGGTGATTGTTATCTCCAAAGAATTCAAAGATAGGACTAACAAAGGATTAGTTGTATTTTTGAAAATCAAGTGGGAGGAATCAACATGGAAGAGTTCTTATCGAAACCAAGGGAAATGGGTAGAGAGTGCTCATGATACTAGGAAGCCCTAGTGAGTACTCTAATCTATCCTTTGAATTTTAGAAGATTTATTTATTTGACTTGAATTTTTATTTGATATCTAGGACTTACAATTCCACAATACAAGAATGTAGAAATGCCTAAGCGGTGAAGATTTATGCTTGTAGCCGAAAAAGGAAAACAACAACCTTAGATCCTAAAGCTAGGGAATTTTGGCAAGGGCCAAAGCACTACCTAAATCTAAGGTGAAAGTGGGTATATGATTTACCTCCATAAGAGAGTAAATCACCGATTGTTATTTCTTGAGTGGCTGCTAACTCCTCCTATGCTTTAAATCCATGTAAAAGTCATATGCTTTGCAAGATGGTTATTTTTACTTAGAAAAGAAACTAAGTCCTTAAACTCACTCCCGAGACTAGATCATGAAGGGCATGAGTAATGACTTAAATCTAATGCAAAATTTTGACAAGTTTTATTTGATCTTTGGACTTTTTATTTTGACACAGGCTATAGGATTTTGTATGCCTAAACGCATGAGAAATTGGTTATGGGTCAAATCCAAAGAGATAGAGGTGTCTTTCCATCAAAGGCTCTTATAGGTTAAGCCTTTATTCTTTGGCATGGATGGAAGCTCTCTTTAAACAAGAGTGAAAGAATATGACATGCATGATATTATACATACAATCATCCAGCTAAGAGGTTGCTAAACATTTTATTATCTTGATTTAATTCCTAAGCTTTTATGTAAGGTTATGAATTATTTTAAAATTTTAGTTGATGAGTTAATGGGATAGAAATTTTTTTTTATCCCATGAGCCTAATCGCAGCCACATCAATCACCAATCATAAAGAAACTATGAAAAGGCATGCTATTTCTAATGCACAAGCTAAACAAAATATCAAACAATTTTATAAAGCTATCAAAAGAATAAGAGCCGGTACCAGCAAACCCAAAAGAAATGTGGTAGTGAAGCTCTACCCTTATACATCGTGGTATAATGAAAGAATGATTATAATTATAGAATGATAAGTGTTATGGGAGGTCTTCATTCTTCATCCTCCATTCTTCATACTTCATCTTTCATTTCTTGCTTTGCTTCATTTCCTTCTTTCTTTTGGTTTGATTGGGATGTTGTTTTGCTAAAGGCATCACATGGATATAAGACATGGTCTTATAACCAATGTTCATTAATCCACCCCATAACACTTATCCTAATCCTAATGCAAAAAATTACATTAAAGGAAGAAAGTAAATCTAGCTATACACAAATAAATGTAAAACAACACACCATACAACCCAAACAGTTATAAGAATAATTTGGACTTAGCACCCACACATGGGTGACCAAGTCCACCTGTCCTAACTTGGGCTATGCTTAGGACTAAGCAACCTACATAAAAAAATATTTATATTATTACCCCTTAAGCACAACCCCTATAAAATATGATTAGCTAATATCGCCTAACATCAAACAATACACAACATCCGCCTAAAATAATACATCATAAAATTAAACATTCATCAAACCATGCACCTAACATAAAGCTAGAAATGGTGACTTAATGTATGTGCTTGTGGTATGTAACTAGGCTTTAGAGTTATGATTTGGTAAGAGGGATTTAATTTATAAAGGGTTGATTTCTTTAAGTGGTTTAGTTGATTTGGATTTTACTTAATATTTTGTTTCATATAGCCTACACTTAGCAACTAAGTATTATAAAGAGAAGAAAGAGAGGAATCTCTTTATCCCTACCTTAAGTCATTTCTAAGGTAAGTTAATTAATGAATTTTCTTTAATGAATGATTATGTGTTTTAATTAACCCTAAGTTTAGATTCATTCTAAATAACCCTATTCAATAAGAAAGAATATCTTAAGATTAATTAATGGATTATCACATAACACACATTCATTCATTTCTTTTCCATCATGTATATCATGCATATGAATAATCTTAAGCATACCTATACATGCAATGTAAATCTTAGCATACTTTGATGATGAATGCAAAGAAATGTATTTTGAATTTAAATATTTCATTTGTTAATTGAATTATGAATGCATGTCTTTTTTATGTAGAAAAGAGATATTTTTCATCCATTAGCTAAATACACATTCACATGTATAAAAGTTATAAGTGAGTATGGTGCCATTATTTTCTACACGAGGGACGTAAGGTATAAGACCTACTTAGGGCTACTTAAAGCCACAACCTGGATGTCCGAGACTAATATACCACTTTTCTTAGATACATATAAATGTTTGAATAACTATAAGGATGGGAAAATTCATGCAAAAGTTATATTTTGTTTATTTAATTTATGATTCTTTATTCACTGGCCACACCACACATGCATATGTATAAGAGTTTTAAGTGAGTACGGTGCCATTATTTTCTACACCAGGGGCATAAGGTACAAGACCTACTTAGGGCTACTTAAAGCCTCACTGGATGTCCAGACTAATATACCACTTTTCTCAAATACATATGAATGTACAAAAGAACCAATGATAAGGAATCATGCAAAAAATTATGTTGATTTGGTTGTGATTTATATGTGTAATATGAAATTCCTAAGTCTTAACATGAGATACATAGGAATAGATTTAGGCAAGTGTTGTGTTCTTTTCAAATGAACTATACAGCAAATCTATGTGAATCCATGTAAGAGAAGGAAAGAGAACTTCACATCTTATTTGTATCATATTATTACTTCATTTGTTAATAATTGATTTATAGGTTTTGAAAATAGTTTTTGGTTTAATAGTGATAATAGCCACTCATATTCTTAATTTAAGTCAACACATGCAATTTGACATAAAAGAAAATATTTTATTTAATTAATTTTAAAAGAAATGAATGCATGATTTCATATGGCAAATAATATTTAGCATGATTGGAAAGAAATAAAGGAATGTAAACACATGATTTCATTCACCCCAATTAATTCCTAAGGACAATCATATTAAATAAGGTTATTTAAAATGAATAAAAATTCTTTAAAGACATTTTTGTCTTCTTTGAATTTGATTTGATTTAGAAATATGAGAAAGGTTTGCTAATCCTAACCCATTTCCCCATATAAATTTTTAATGAATATTTAAGTTGATTTTATATTTTGATTAGGTTAAGATGAATTAAATGAATTAATTATCCCTTACCTATATCACCTTAAGTTAATTAACTATTAATTAATAAGCCAATATGATATGCAACCACATGAAAAGTAAATTTGCAATGCTCCTAAGAAATAAAAGGGGCCTAATGCAATTGGCTTATGATTAATAGTTAATTAAGCTTAAGGAATCTCACTTAATTACTTTTATGATTTTCTCACACATGTGAGCCAACCATAATTTCATTATCTCTCACCTTGGGTTATTGAACACCCAAGGAGCTACCCAAGATCAAATAAAGGTTGCTTAAATGAGGATGAATTGATTTTTAATTTTAATTTTATTAAGCTTTTAATGAATTGATTAAATATTTTGGTTATGTTTTAATTTGAATGATGAAATTAACTTAGGAGAAAGGATCAAGGGCAAGGCCTTAGTCTTAATCCCTAAATCATTTAAGCATTCAATTAGATTTTGATTTTCTTATTTTGAAGATTTAATCACTTAATTAATCAATTAATCATTCCATTAAACCATTAATTAATTTGATTTTTAAAGGTAAAAGAAGACTTAGAAATGAATTAGAAAATATCCCCAATCACATTCCCTAAGTGATCTTACTGTTAACAAGGATAATTATGTTCAAATGATTAATCAAGTTACTGTTCATTCTTAATTATAATTAATTGGATTAAGAGAGTGATTAGGGCTTAATCAAATGATTTCTAATTAAGCAATCAATAAAATCCAAAAAAATAGGGAGGTAGGGTCATCCTAAACATCCAAAAAATTTGAGATTAATTGAGTGCTTAATTAAGGTGAATTAAGCTAATTAGATTTTTGATAAAATTAAAGACAAATCACTTCAAAATCAATTATAATTTTCTAGATTCTCCTCTAAATATCTTCAAAATGAGCCTAAGTTTGTATTTTGATTTTTCTAATTAGTTATGATTTTAGAAGTTTGGATTAAAAAATTAATTAATTAACCCTAATTAAGCCCTTAATCCCATCGACATGTGGTCACGACGCGCATTTTCCACGCGGCAACGATGGCTATTTAAGTAGTCACATTCGCACACTGACTTAGTGGCGTCGGACGCACTTTCTATATGGGCCATCTATGATCAGACCGCCACGATTTAATCTACGGGTTAAGGGAGAAAGCAAAGGATCTACCATGGGATTTGATCAGAGCTATTCATCTCAATCACACGAGATGGACGGCTCATGATCTATCCCGTTCATGAGTGGTGAAAGACGAGCACCGTCTATCTTTCTCCATTCAGTCCGTGCTCACCCGAGCTCAGATTTGGATCAAATGGATACTACACCATCTAAAGGAGCATACAATCACATCCAACAGCTGAAATCCCTTGACATGGAGATTTCTTTCAGAAAAGACCAATGCACAGAGGCCTAAAGCTATGATTTTAAAATTACCTCACCAGAGCAAATGTCTGGCGATGCAACGATGGAGGTAGCTTCGCCTAGTTGAGGCGAGGTCCTGTTGAAGAAATTCAAGCTCAATTTAGCATAGGGTGCTCGATCGACTAATCCACGCACTGCATGCTCGATCAATTCTCCCCCACTGGGAGCTTGGAATTGGTTTGGTTGGTTGATTTGATTATGAGGATGGGTGTAGGAATTTGGATTTGGTTTAATGAGAGGAGTATTGAGGAAGGGTGTCCTATATTTGTTTTAGAATGGCAATGGGCAAATGGAGAGGGCTTGAGGATCCTTAGAATTGCTCTAAGGGAGTTCAAAATGGGATTATGGACTCACACTAATTGATTGTGTGTGAAATTGTGTTCAAATTGAGGGGGTATACCCCTCAATTTTTCATCATTGATGGATAGGCGTGTGCACACATTTTGCACTGGCTCACCACCGTCCGGCTATTGGAGTTGTCTCCATCAAGGTTAGGCTACACGCCAGGGATGGGAGGAGTCATGGGAGAGCCTCAGGGTTTGCAAAGCTTCTTCTTCCTTGTCCATGGGTTGCTCAGCTTGAGGTGAGTCAACTCACCTCCCAAAGGTCCAACCAACCTAGTGGGTTGGGTGCTTAGTGGGTGATAAGGTTCCATGTAGTGTCAATGAGCTGCCATGGGGATGGGCAAGTTGACTTTAGCTTTGATTCATTGGGTTTAAGATTTAAATCCTACATTTTGATGGCTAATCCCCTTGGTGGGGTTCACTTGGCTTTTAGGCTTATTTGGAAATGATGTAGGGCATGCTTGGGTTGGGTTTGACTAAGCCCTAGGGTCCCATAAGTTGGTTTGGAGGGATTTGGCTTCATTTGATCAAAATTGGTTTATTTGGGCTAGGTTAGGTTGGGTTGACCAATTGATCAAATTGGATTAAACCAAGGCTTGGGTAGGTTCATGTGATGATTTGGGATATTTTGCTTCAATTAGTTTAGATTGGTTTGGCCTAAGTTTGAATTTGACTCATTTGGATTCAAAAGGGTCAAATTGGTCAAGTTGACCAATTTGAACAATTTGACCAAATTAGATTGGGTTAGGTGTTGATTCAAGTTCAATTGGTTGATTAAAAATGATTGTAGGCTTTGGTTTGGTTTAATTTATAGTTAATTTGAATTTTGGTCAATTTGACCTTTTAGGTCAATTTGGGCTAGGTTGGGTCAAGTCGACCAATTGGTCAACTTGGGCTCAATCATGGCTTTGGTCAAGTTCAACAAGTGATTTTGAATGAACTTGAGCCACTGGTTGCAATCAATTTGGGTTAAATCATGATTTGACCCTTTTTAGCTTTTTAGGTCAATTTGGGTCAACTTAGGTTAAGTGGCCAATTAGACTTGGTTTGGCTTAATTGATGACTTAGTCATGTTCAATCATTGATTATGAATGGGTTTGGGTGAATGGTTTCAATCAATTCGGTATATGATGGATTTGGCTACTTTGGTTTCATTGTTCTAACTTGGTCAAATGCTAGACTTGGTTTGACCCAAGGTGGTTGATCACCCCATGATGATTGTTAATCATGATTATGGTTTATATGGGCTTAGTTCAATCCAATTTGGGTTGGATTAGAACTTGGCTCAAAAAGGGTGTCTTAGTCCACTTTAGGTCAAGTGAGCCTAAATGAGTCAATTGGCTTGATCAAGGTTTGATTCAATATTAGTTGAACTCACATATGAGTTTAGGATTGAAATATAAATCCAATTACAATTGGTTTGGAGCCAAATGGGTTTTGGTTCATATGACAATTTCAAGTCAGGGTTAACTAGGCTTGATTTGGGTTGACTTGGTTTTGGTTTGATAATGGTGGTTTATTATTTGGATCCATGATTGAGGAATGATTGAATGAAGAAATCCAAGTTTGAGTTGATTTGGTTTCATTTAGCCAAGTTCAAAAGTTTGGCTAAAAGGGCTAAATTTAGGGATTTGGCTTGATTTGAGTTTGATTTTGTTTATTAGAGGGTGAGTTTCATTTACATTTATGAATATAAATGAAGAAATAATTAACTTATAAAGAAAGCAACCAAGTTTGGGTTGATTTGGATCAAGATTTGATTAGGTTTATGAAAGTAGGTCCATATGGCGTAAGAAGGGTCTTGATTTGATTTGATTTGTTTTGAATTGGTTTGAAAGGTTTGAATTTGGATTTCATTTATATTTGTGAACATAAATGAAGGAATGATTGATTTATAAAGAAAGCAACCAAGTTTGAGTTGGTTTGAAGGAGTTTGGCTAAGGACATGAAAGTGGTCATATGGCTTAGGAAGATTTTGGAATTTGGAGTTAATCGGGTTTCAATCATTAAATTTGGAATTGATTTATGATTTGGAATTTTGATTTGAGATTGAATTGATAATGAGAAAATCAATTGGATTGGGGTTTATTTGGATTTGGAGAGCAAAGTTCAAGATAAAATCAAAAGCTAGGAAGGGATTTGAAGTTTGAATTTGGTGATGGATTTCAATCATGGTTGGATTTTATTTTGGAATTTGAATTTGAATTTAAGGTTTTGAAAGAAGCAAGGATTGGGTTTGGGCTATGTAGGCAAGTCCTCCTAAATCACTAAGATACAACCTATTCCTATGGCTAACTCTTCTAAGTCTCTAGGGTTAGGTTAAGTGTTCATCTAATCACTAGAAGTATCTTAAGACTAAGGAACTCTTAGTGTCTATAAGAGTCCTAGATCTATGATGAGGAAGTTGAGAGCTCACTCCAAAAGTGAAATCAACATAGGCATACTATTTGTATTAAGTCCCCATGAACCCATTTAGGCATGACCTAGACTACTTGATGCCAGTATTAAGCCCTTATTTCCCCCTCCTAGTGGTCACCCTAGGTTAGGTTGCATTGTTCCAATGATAACAGGTTTTCTTGGTGGTTAATTCTACTTAGGAAAATGTGAATCCATAATGATTCTTTCCTAATTTGGCCATCATAAATCAACAAGCTCCATTAGGTTGGATACTAACTACTTTGTGATAATAAGTCACCCCAACAGCTGATTCCACAGTAAGTCTCTTAGGTTGGATTCTACTTTGTCTCCATTTTTTCGTCCTAAGTTAGTCATCATACACTGATAGGGTATATATATTTAAGGAATAGGATAAAGTTCTTGTGACCTTTTTTTTATGATCTATTTTATGTCAACATGACTGATAACATGTGAGAATTACTTTAGAGTCACCCAGGTTGGGTATCTTTGATGAGTATTTTATCCTGTTAGGCTAGTAAATCTAAGGCAAGCTAAGGCCCCATGACTCCTCTTTAGTTTGACCCATTTCACACTGACAAAGCCCATATATATATATATATATATATATATATATATATATATATATTTAGGTTTGGATAAAGCCTCAATGACCCACTTCCTTAAGACTACTTTAAGAGGAATGCCTCATCATCTAAAGTCATTAAAGTTGGGCACAACCTACTATGTAGTCAAGAGGTTACCTAGTAGTTAATTTTGCATAGAAAGATGTGAGTCTCAGTGTTTTCTTTCAAAGTTGATTATTGCAAAATGGTGAGCATTGTAAGATCCCATGCATGTGATAAATTATCCCTTGAGCTAGTAAATCTAAGGCAAGTTATTGCCCACATGGTCCCTCTTTAGTGCAGTCCATGACAAGACGGTAGGGTCTACACACATCTCGTATATTAAGCTCTATTTTGAGTGACTATCTGATTTGGATTAAGCTTGTTGTCTCGAAAGTTCCCTTAGGTTGATATGTCATTCTGTGGATAAGAAACATATCCTTATGGGCTAGTAAATTTATTAAGGCATCCTTATTTGTTATCACACAACAAAATCCCATATGTACACATATATTTACAATTAAGATTAAGCCCTCTAACTACCTCAAATTTAGATTAAGACCATGAGACCCTTCTCCTAATGTCTTCCTCTATTATTGGGCATCTATTGCATAGTTAGAAGACCACCCCAATATATATTCTTGCTTAAGTAGATGTAACTCCTCAAACTTTCTCTCAAATCTCAAAGGTCACTCATCAACAAGGTCTGCATACACTTGCCAAACAACTGAGGGTAGGATCTTACCTTTAAATGCTTCCCCTTTAAAACATATTTGATATCTTCAACTATTGACCACTTTAGATTGTCAATCCTCTAACTTAGATTTAATCAGGCATAATTCTATTAACCTAGGAGGTTAATATCACCATAATCTCAGTGAATTAGGATCTCCTACCTTAGATTAAGAGCAACCTAATTAGGCACTTGGATACTATGATTAGTGGCTAAGTGCACAACCTCAACTAAAGTAGAAATTAAAATAATAAATCAAAATGAAATATGAGTTCAATTAAACCCAGATTAAGATAATTGAGTTTAATTAACTCAATTAAACCATTTTGGCTTAAAATTAATTAAATTCAAGAAAATCTTAAAAAATCAAAATTAAATCATATCAAACCAAACCGAAGGCATAGAATTAATACATAAGTATAAATGAACCCAAAAATAAATTCATATGAGGTTCAAAGAATCATTAACCTGTGAGTTGACCATTGTATAAAGCTAAAAAATTAAACTATTAAAATTTTATCAATTTAAGTCATCCTACTTATAATTATCAAATTAATATAATAGAATATTAAACCAAATATTTAATCTAGTGATGACTCAAATGGCTAATTACTCTAAAATGAACTATGGCCCTGAACTTAAACTCAAAATAAATTTAAATTAATTTAAATTATTCAAAATACTTTAAAATTATAATTTAAACTTTCTTGGGTTTAATTTGATCCATTTGAGCCAAATAAAGATTTAACCCATTAAGCGAATTGGAAAATATCTAAATCAAAATCAAATCCAAATTAATTAAAATAAATTACTCCAGGTTATTTTGAATACTCAATCAAACATAATCAAAGCTTGAACACACTTTACTTTGGGTCATATTAGTCATTTGACCCACGTGAACCCAATTTGGCCCATTAAGCCCAATTTGGATCAAAAATGGGTTTAAATCAAAACTTCACTCAACCTAAATTAAACTAAATAATTGTTTAAAATTATTCTTAAGTTGATTATTGAATATGACTCAACTCTCAATGGCACTCAACTTAGCCAATTTGGTCTATTGGTCAATCTAACCCGAATTGGCCTAATTTGATTTGCATGAGCCTATCAAGCCAAAATAAAAATAAATTAAAATTAAATCAAATTAATTACTTTAAATCACTTTTAAAACTTAATTAAACTCAATTTAACTTTCATTTATTCAAATTTGTCTAATTTGGTCAATTTGGCCCAATTTGACTTATTTAGGTTAAATTGAGTTGATTTAGACTTAAGTTAAATCACATTAATTAATCATAGGTATTATAAAAAATTAGATTAATATATTTTAAACTTAACCTTAAATCAATTGGGCAAAGAAGACTCAATTGACTCAACCTAACTCAATTTGGGTTAACTTGAGTCAACTCAAGTTATAATCCAATATGAGTTCACTCACCTCCCCATACACCAAATCCATTCAAAATTTTAGATCTAATAAAGGAAAGGGCATGCCAAACATAAGGGAATAAAGAAAGAGGGATGTGAGGCCATGAAGAAAAAAAAGGGGAGTTTTCTACACTCCCTTTTTTCCATCATATCCTAACAAAAATCACACGCACACCTCCTCCCAACTAGAATAAAACCTCTCTCCCCACTTGTTATTCTCTTTAAGTCCAAAAATCATAAATTTCTAGCAACGGGTGATGGTGGATCATGGTCGGAGCATTTCATCAGGAGGAAAAGGAGAAGATCCGAGGAGATCTTCTAGTATCCACCAAACGTGGCCTTTAGTGAGGTAACTTTTCTAAATTTTAGATCAACAATAGGTATTTATGTTTGGTGAAAAATTTGCACGAATCAAGGATGTTTCTTTAGATATCTTTGCATTTTCTTTCTTTCAATTATCCATCATGAAATAAAGTGACTTTCGGTTAAGATCGCGAGAAGATCGCAAGAATCGGTGATGTATGTGATAGATCCTATCAATCTAACGATATTTCGTCTTCCTCCCATGAGAGAGACAACCTCTGGGTCGTCCATCTTACTTTGATAGAATGGATGGCTATGATTAGATCGCATCTTTTATTTATTCTATTAGATTTGATCCAAAATTTTTAAAAATCATAAAAAAATAAAATACTAACTCAGAAAATGCAACTAAGGGCTCTATGGATTCATCTTTTCAAGAGGAATCAAATAAACCTAAAACTCTAAATTTGGATATATATATATATATATATATATATATATATATATATATTGTTTGAGAATTTTATTCGGTAGATGCGAATCTTACATTAGTGGCCAAAATTATCAACACACAAGCGGGGGATATGAACACGAGGGTTATCATTGGAAAACCCGTTAAGGGAAAAAACCACGGCCTTGATCAGTAGAACTTTCACTATGTGTTCAAAGATCTGGTCCTTGCTTCTCGTTAGTTAGGAGAAGAAGGTGTTTCTGAGTGAAACAATATTCGAGTGTAGAAAAATACAATATCGGTCAACTCCAACCCAAGGGAGAAGTTTCCCAAAAGCGGCGAGGATCTTACGGGAGCAACCTCTTGATCTTGAGGGAAAAGCGGGTCTTTTCTAGTCCTCACAGAGGCGATCTCTGAGGCTCGATCTTGAACCTTCTTGGTGGTAGCGGTGGTGATAGATCGGCGTCAAGGTCGGCTGGTTCGAGCTCTCGGTCTTCATTTGGTCCTCTAAGGTGAGAATGCATTTATAGATTTTTTGGGAGTGGCGGGGCCTTGTAAAACCAAAACTCCACATGGGCGGCCCGATCCGATCCGAGCGGTGTATTTTGATGATCAGGTGCCTTAATGATGTAGGTGATGATCTTGGATTCGTCTTGACGGCGCTCGATCTATAAATATGTCAATTTTGGTGACCATTTGGCGATCGGGATCCATTTCATTACTCGATAACGAGTCGATTTGAGCTTCGGATCGGACTATGCTTGATGTATTCTTATGTTCGTCTCGCCGAGCGGTCAGTAAGAAACAAATCGGTGATTAGATCGAAGCATTTCGAAAATGCCTTGAGATTCGTGCTTGATCAGTTAATTTTACGAGGATGTATGATTTTACTATTTTTGGGTGACATTATCTCGATCATCAAAAATATATGTCAAATACTTGAAAATAGCAAATTCTTCAATGAAATTTGAGAGTCCATCATCATTTTGAGAACAAATCTTCATAGAACAAGATTATAACTTCGGAAGGCATTGCGGCAAATCGTGTGGTATGCACAGTGCGAATTTGAGGTTCTGGATCCATCCAGGTGCAAGCTAGGGCGCTCATGAAGCGGTTAGCGCCATGACGGGCCTTCCGTCTTGCTAGCGCATGGCCTTCAGCGCTGGCGAAGTGGCGATGGCGGTGATTTAGGCCCGAGTCCGAATGGCGGGAGGCAATTGGGGTCCTTATGGCCGCGATCATGCGAGTCAGCGTGGGCAGTTCGACAATGGCCCGGCGACCGCATGGTCGGCGTGATTTTGACGGCGATTCGACCGGTCGGCGGTTCGACGAGAAGCCTGATTCGCAGGCTGGCAGTGCGACGCGTGGATGCAGCGGGACCCTTGATTTTGGCGATTTTATGCTTTATGAGTCTCCCAGGGCTAAGGAGAAGGCACACCTTTCTCATCTCCTCTTCTCTCCTCTTAGAGTGCATAGCCCTCCCAGGGGTTGGGCACTCTTTGGATCCCTACCAGAGGCTATCTCCCAGGTGAGTTTGGGCACTCTTCTTATCAACCTCAGAGTGCATAGCCCTCCCCACGGTGGGAGTTTGGGCACTCTTCTTGGATCAACCTCTTCCTCCTCATCTCCACCAAGCGCATCCCCCCACGGTGGGAGTTTGGGCACTCTTCTTGGATCACCTCACCACCCATCTCCACAAGCCGAGTGCATAGCCCTCCCACGGTGGGAGTTTGGGCACTCTTCTTGGATCAACCTCTACCTCATCTCCCTGCTAGAGTGCATAGCCCTCCCCACGGTGGGAGTTTGGGCACTCTTCTTGGATCAACCTCTTTCCTCATCTTAGAGTGCAGCCCTCCCCGGTGGGAGTTTGGGCACTCTTCTTGGATCAACCTCTCATCTCCACCAAGCTAGAGTGCATAGCCTCCCCCGGTGGGAGTTTGGGCACTCTTCTTGGAATAATTTTCATCTCGATGTGCAGTTTGGGTGTTTGTAGATGGGTGAGAATCTTTTGAAAGAGACACGTCAGGCCAGCGGAGGCGACGGGGAACCTTCTAAAATGGGAGGGCCGAAGATTTAGTCGTTGATCACGGGAGACACATTGATCGTGCTTGGAAAAATATTATTTTCAATGATTTGGTTCTTAAGTGTCAGAAGAAGTCGATAGAGCCCAATCTCCATGGGTATTTCACCACTACGAGATGAGTTTGGCGTCGGGTTTCCCCATCCCGAGATGATCGCCATTTTGTCGACATCGAGGTTTGCATTTCCAGTTTTGGCGAGGCAATGGCGATCGTGATGGGACTTATAGTCTTTTGAGAGCTGACGCGACTCTTGATTACCTCGCCGGATGTGCAAGTTTACTGCTGATACACATGGTGGTATCACGAGTACTTGACCTCGGACGAAGGATTCTCCCAGTTGGGCAATTCTTTTTTTGTGAAGAATGTTTCGAAATGGGGAAAGGCGAGATTTACCCTCTGAGTTGGTGATGAAGATATCTGCGGAAATTCTAGAATATTGAAGATCTTGATTTGAGATTGATATATCGATTTGTGCGAGGAATCTTTGTTGTGAGCTTTCTATTCATCCCGGTCTTATGCGATTGCGTTGAAAGCCCAACAAAGAGGTTTCCCGATCTCCCAGCGTCCTCGGCTTCTTCCAGTGAAGGACCCATCTCCAATAGAAGAGGAAAAAAAGCGAAGAGGTGATGGTGATATCGGATACGAAAAGAGTCGCCTTGAGTAGTCCATCCCAGGATCTTCATTCGAGGGCGTGTTGAATCATTCCTGCAGTGCATTCGGCATCGAAGAAGCGGTAACAATCCTTCTTGCATTCATCATCTTTTATTTCCCATTTCACGGTGTTTAACGTAATTTTTCTTATTTTGATCTTGAAGAAGCAAGAACTTGACTTCAAAATGAACATTGTCTTGAATATTTGGAATTGAGTTCGTGAAGGTCAAGTTTCTCCATGGTGAATATAAGAAGCGGTATGTGGAGAAAGTAAAAGAGATGTGTGTTGGAGAATCAACTTGATGAGTCGGGAAGTTGGCGACTGGCGACTTCTCTCTTTTTTTGTCGGAAGTTGGCTCGGGATGAATTAGTGGAGGCTAGAGCGAGGTTGGTTGCTCATGAGGATCGAAGATCTTTTACGAGAAGGTTTAGTCTTGAGGCAAAGAAGCAGAGTTCTGGCTTCGCCTTTCGGAAAGAGGCTTATCTCGGGTAGAAGCGGGAGGCCGGATCAGTAGTGGAGGACTTCAAGAACTTCGGCGACCTTCAAGAGTATCATCTGAGGATCACGTTTGGAGGCGAGACCACGTGTATGATGTAGAGGTGTGAAGGCTTTGGAGCGGCGGTGTGTTGATGAAGGCTTCATCAGAGGTTTCTTGAAGGGGACAGCTTGGCGTATCATGGAGGAGTGTTGAGGTCCCTTTCTTCCCATTCTAGCGGCAAGGATGACTCAGATAGTTCTTCATCATCATGATGAGACCATCAAGGCGTGTAGTTGTAGTTCCTTTATGTTGCATTTTAGTGTTGTATATTATTTACGGTTGATTGTACTTGTATGTTGCAGAAGTATTAATAATCCACAAAATTATTTGTGAATATTTCGGAGTTGTGTGTCAAAGTACTTTCGATGATAAAGATTCGTAGAAGAGATCATCGGAATCCCTTTAGGTAATTGATATTCTAAGATCATTACGGCGTTACTTGATGACAAACTTGCATGGAATATATTTATAGAGGTTCTCTCGAACCTCTCGATCTATCTAGGTTATGGGCGTTTACGATGATGTTAACACGTTATGGAGAAAGTTGTAGGTCTATAGATTGCCAACTTATCCAAGGTTGTTTATCGGCGTTACTCGGCGATGTTAACTTAGGAAGATCTCTTGAATCGAGGATTTTTTATCCAGGGTTGTTTGTCGGTGTTGCGACGTTAAAGAGGTATGGGAAGTCTAAGGACCTCTCGATCTATCTAGGTTGGTTTGCCGATGATGAATGTATGGAGAAAGTTGCGATATATATTGCCAACTTATCCAAGGTTGTTTTAGAGCGTTACTGAGATGTATAGGAAGATCTCGAATTTAATTTTTGACCTATCACAGGTTGTGTATCGGGCGACCGATGATGTTAACTTTGGAAAGTCTAAGAGGATTGCCAACTTATCCAAGGTTGTTTATCGAGCGTTACTTCGATGTTAACCTTATAGGAAGATCGGTCAATTCCCACGGGATCGATCTTACCACGAATGAGATACAACAATAGTTGCGTATCTCTTGAGTGGTGTTTTAAAATGCAAGCATAAGCAAGAAAAAAAATAAGTATGAAAACTTTAACATAGATAGATAAATCAAACAACTTGATGCCAAGGTTGGACAATAAGTATGACAAGCAGAGTCGATAAATGTTTAATTCGATAACAACAATTGCAATACAAACATACACGATGATAATGTTTTCGCATAAAAAAGGCGTCGTCCGGTAGTACCACGGAGGTTTGTAGCATTCAGCGCGTGGGAGAGTCTTCTATCCTTAAGCTTGAGCGTGCGGGCTTGATTTTAGACACCGCCTTCCCAAGCGGTGAGAGTTTGTTGTGTGGGCCTTTTCTCGAGTCGAGACTTAGGGGAGGTCCCAGCAGATATTGTCGTGGCTTTACCGCCGGTTGAAACCTCGAGCAATCCTTTCGATAAACCATTAGTCTTGACATGTCGCGGGTCTCTTGCGGGGAGATCGAATGGAAGCTTATCGTCGTTCTCGGCATTAAAGTTATGGGTTCTAGGGCTCGGGACCCCGATGTGGAATAACGACCTCAGTTAAAACAGTTATGCGGCGTTTCTCCGGTAGGGTCTTGATGTGTGGTAAGCCCAAAGAACATTGGATAGTTCTTGACCCATTGCCCCGTGGATTTGATGTCTTTAGCCCTTTTAGTATTGTCTATTGGTGACTTGAGCCCATTTGCACGTGGATGGGATACGGTGGATTAGCGGATATCGACTCTGGCGAAAAGATGTGAATGTCTTTCACGTGAGCTGTCTCGGTGATGATTTTCTTTGGAATCAAGCGACAAATAATATTTTCGGACAAATTGCTTGGCATTTGTTTGGTGATTTTGGCCGTGGTTACTTCCGCCATTGAAGTAAGCCAAGATTATGAATTTTCGTTGCCCAGTGGCAATGGGAAAGGGTCCCATTATATCGATCCCCCATTGAGCAAAGGGCCACGGGCTTTGGATTGTGGTGAGTTCTATAGATGGTGTATGAGTGAGATTGGAATGTAATTGACACTTGTTACACTTCTTTACAAACTCAATCGTCCTTCTTCATTGTAGGCGGTAAAACCTTGCCTCATGATTTTGAGGCGACCTCCCAAATGTTCACCACAAATTCAATGAACCTCTCGCATTGCATAGTTAGCCTCAAAGGTGGTAGACACTTTAAATAGAGCCCTAAGAAGGAAGCCGATTATGGTGAGTTACTTATGGTGGGAGGCGGATAGCATGTGGTGAGATACTGGGCAAGGCCCCTTTGAAGAAAGGACATGATCGGGTCAATCCATGAAGATTCTTTTGGGTCCTCGAGATTGTATCACCCAAGGGCCTTGAATCGGGAAAGTGGATGTCCTATGTATTTTCTCTTGAAAAGATCTCTCACGTTGTTGTGGCTAACTTGGAGAGGGCATCACCTTTCGTGTTCCACTTAGAATATGAGTTATCGATGGGTCTCGGCAAGAAGTGACTTTGCCAAAAGGCGGTGCTTGAGCAAACTGGATGATGGGTATCGAAGTCTCCTTCAACTTGTGAGGCCTGGCGTGAGTGCATGTAGATGAAGTTCGGACCTCCTCCATCAATGGCGAGCCTTAGTCACCTTTGAGGGCCTCGCGACATTATTGGTGGTAGGGAACTTTAGTGGCAGGTACTCTAAAGTTATTTTACTTGAGGAGATAAGCAAAATTCACGCGCTCCGGAAGTACACGAAGCTCCATCAACATACAATGTCCATTGATTTGTCATGGAGTGATGAATGATCTGTTGGTGGTGATGGGATGGTACATTCTACAAGTCGGTGAGCACTTGTGACTTTATATCGGGGCGTGGAAGAAAATGGATGTCAAACTCTCTCGTGACACTTCATCAACCTTCCGGATACATCGGGCTTTTGCGAATAGTTCTTAATGGAAGATGAGTGTAGGCGTTGATGGTGTGGCACGAAAATGCGATTGCATTTTCATGCGAATGCTAGAATTGTATTTATCTTATCCAGTGGATAGCGTCCTTGCCGGTATCGAGAAAGGATTTTCTTGACATAATAAATGGGTTGTTGATGAATTCTCCTTATCGGCAGACTTACGGCATGAGAAGAAAGCGACAAGATAGATGTCTTCTCTTCTCTCCTTGGATGAGGCTTTGATAATAGAGGGGAAGCTAAATAGACTTGAAGTTGCTGCATTCGACATTCATCCCTTTGGAATCCATTTCCTCGTGCACCCTTAAGATTTTGAAGAATGGTAGATACTTATCTGGCGGGCCAAGAATGATAAAGGCAATCCTTCGGTCAAATGTTGGACTTCCTTGATGGTTCTTGGAGGTGACATGTCTTGAGTGCTTTTATCTTCTTCGGGGTTGGCCTCATCCCGTGAGTGACCATGAAGCCTAGGAATTTCAGAGGAAACTCAAAATGCACTTGCTTGGGTTGAGCATCTTGTAGTGTCGAAGAATGTCAAAGCACTGTGGATCAAAATATCTTTGTGATATTTCCAAGCTCTTCACCGACATATCATCAACATACACCTCCATATTGTGCCTATAAGATCCTTGAAGATCTTATTCATAAGCGTTGATATGTTGCTCCGGCATTTTTAGTCGAATGGCATGACGATAGCGGTATAGTCCTTATCTGTTTGGAAGGATGTTGCTTCCTCATCTGTTTTGTTCATCATGATTTGATTGTAGCCAGAATAGGCATCCATGAAGCTCAGCATCTGATGTCCTGATGTCGCATCAACTAGTTGGTCGATACGAGGAAGGGGGAAGCTATCTTTTGGGCATGCGATTAAGGTCGGTGTAGTCGATGCACATTCTCCGAGCGTTGGCCTTCTTGACTAACACTACGTTAGCCGGTGGGGTAGTAGACTTCTCGAATGAATTTGACTTCCGAAGTTTGGTGATTTCTTGTTCTATGACACCTGTCGTTGAAGCGAAGGTTCTTTTCTTACGTATCCGGCTTGTAGGTTGAGTCAACTTTGAGGGAGTGCGTAATGACTTAAATGCGAGAATATCGCGCGGGCAAAGATATCTTGATTTTTCGAGAAAATCTACGTATTACGATTTTGATGTAGGCGAGCGATCCCACCTTCACCTTTTGCGATGGATCAACTTACGAGATAGGAAGACAAATTACATCTTCAAGCTGGAGAAGCCCTTTGAGGCATCCTCATCTCGTAGGTCGAAGTTCTCGATGTTGAGGTTCTTGCGGCGTAAATGTTTGGGCTTGCTTGATATGCGCTTGTCTTTATTTTGATAGATGCCGGTGGTGTCGGGAATTTCATCTTGAGGTGAGGCAGTGTAGCCGAATATAAGAGGTCTCCCAAATATTGCATTGTAACGGTTCGGACTTGACTACAATAAATTGTATCAAGTGGGTTGCGTGTGAAATTCCCAAGAGTTCTGGAAGAGCGATTGTCCCTTCCACTATCTGGTCGATTATCAAATCCATACAATGGGCCGTGGCGGGTTGAAGCTTCTCTCTTTCTATACCCATCTGAGGAAAGTGGAGTAAAAGAACATCAAGAACTCCCATTGTCGATCAATATCCTTTTAATATTGAAGCATGGATCCCACCCTGCGATGACAAGGGGATCTTGATGTGGGATCAGCCTCTAGATCTAAATCATCAAAGGTGATAGAATGGTCAACCCAGACTTCTTGGCTCACTCTTGAAGGCGGCAATGAATATTTGGCTAGATAACAGCCCTCTGCAATTATTTCTATCTCTTCCAGCTTGGCGGTTCCTTTGGTGCTCCCCGACATTTCTTTGAACGGCGGGTTGGTTTTGTATAAAATGGCTTCCCGATGTATTAGTCTTTCAATCTCCTCCTTGGTTGGTGGCACTCTTGATGGTGTGCCTGGTGAAGTGGTGAAATTTCTCTTGATTTCCAATTCCGGGCTTTAAAGGTCGCGGCCACTTGGCATCCTCTTCTGGCTTGATGGGATGTTAGTGTTGAGAGGTATATTTCCTCTCGTTGAGTCATCATGAGGTCGAGGAGGTTTTGGGGGAGTTCTTGCCTCTCTTCTTTTTACGAGATGTTTGAACATCATCTTTGGGAACCTTCTTCCGCTACTTGGTGGTTTGGCTGTAGATGAAAGCGATAGCTTCGTCGGAGATTTGTGCCTCTATTGATTGGACAGTGCGCATAGAATGTCTCCCGCATTAATGATGAATAGAAGTATCACGGTAGGGTCCTCAGAAAGCGCCCTCAAAGTTACGGATCTACTCACGGTATCTGCAGCCGGGCTTTAGGAGAACCTGGAAGTATTCTTTGAGGACTCTCCATCGTTCGGATTAGGAGATGTGATGAATCACGATGATTCTCTTGTTGCGAGGAGCGTTCTATCAAAAAATCGGCGAGCTCTCCAAATGATCGGACGGACCCTTAGCGGTGAATAGAACCAATCGAGCACGTCCTTTGAGAGCGGAATACGACACACGAGTCATTTACCGAATGTGCATGATCGTTGAAAGTGATCGATATGCTCGTCTGGATCGGTTGTGCCATCGTAAGGGTCCATCTTTGGGAAGCTTGAATCTCGGAATCGGTATTGCGAGATGATCTCGTGGGGCGAGTTTTGGAAGAAGCGGCGGAGAATGGATCATTGATTGTTTGTAGAACTCTTCACACACGGTCGTGTAGTTCATGCGTATAAGGTGGCGTGGAGTTTCCGTCTGGTGCCATTCGTGTGGGGTGAGTAGAAGCTGGCGGTATCGAAGTTCGACATCTGGATGTGGTGCCAAGGGTTCTCTACTTGTTGATCCGGCATTCGGGTAATCATTCTCGGGAAGAAAATGGATTTGGCGTGGAACACAGAGCTCTTCCAGCGTGTTGGAGCGTTTTGCCGGTCCTCTCGCGAGTCGAAGAATTTCGTTCAGGAATCCTCCATCCTTTGACGCGATCTTCAAGAGGGCTGTGGACCCTCACACGAGAGTCATTATGTAGAGAAGTGTTGGAGACTTGGCGTCCTTGATCCCGAGAATGAGGGCGTTGGAGCGCAAACCGTTTACCAACCATAGTGGAGATATAGCAATGGGAAGCTGTTGTTCCCACAGGCGGCGCGCATTTGCGTCTTGAGAATTTTATTAGGTAGATCGAGATCTTTCGTGGCAAAATTATCAACACTGGCGGGGGATATGAACACGGGTTATCGTGGAAAACCCGTTAAGGAAAAAACCACGGGGCCTCTGCGAACTATGTGTTCAAAGATGAGGTCCTTGCTTCGTTAGTTGGAGAAGAAGGTGTTTCTGGGCGGAAACAATATTATGTAGAAAAATACAATATCGGTCAACTCCAACCCAAGGGAGAAGTTTCCCAGCGGATCTTACGGGATCTTGATGGAGAAAAGCGGCAAGCCTTTCTAGTCCTCTGGGGCAATCTCTAGGCGGACGATCTTGACTGTGGTGGTAGCGGTGGTGATAGATGCGTCGGCGTCGTCGGTGGTTCTCGAGCTCTCGGTCTTCAATCGATTTGATTGTCTAAGGTGAGAATGAGGCTCTTTATAGATTTTTTGGGAGTGGCGGCCTTATAAATTCGTGGAACCACTCCCATCCCCCCTCGATCCCCTCGATCGGGCGGTGTATTTTGATGATGGTGCCTTAATGATCGAATTGGGTGATCTTGGATTCGTCTTGAGCCTCGATCATATAAATATGTGGTGACCATTTGGCGAATCGGATCCATTTTCATGCCGATAGCTTGATCGGTCGATTCGATGAGCCGGATCGGTATGCTGATGTTCTTTATGTTTGTCATCGAGGCTTGATTTGTAGCTGCTGAAATCGGTGATTAGATCGAAGCATTTGAAAATGCCTTGAGATTAGTGCGATCGATTAATTTTACGAGGATGTATCATATATATATATATATATATATATATATATATATATATATATATAGAGTAATTTGCATTTTGGTGAAATCTATATTTTTTTTAATTACTCTTAAAATACTAAACCAATAAACTTAAAAATTCAGAAAAGAAACTTAATGTTCTTGCCTAACTATCATATAACTTTTATGTTAATAGCATTCTGGTTTAAGAGTTATTAATTTTTGAAGACAATTGACTATTTTTAGATAAATAATTAATTAAAAATTATAAAAATTATAAAATTCATCAAAATAATTTAAATCACATTAATAAACATCAAAGATCTTAAAAAATTAATTAGACCTTCTAGATCAAACTAAATTACAAAAGTAATTAAAATAGGATTTAATTAAGCATTAATTAATTATGAAAATTTTAAAAAAATTATAAATAATTATAGAAAAATTATATATATATATATATATATATATATATAAACCCTCTATGGAAAGCTTAGACATAGGAGAATCCAAGAAAAATAAAATTCTTAGGTTTCACCCAATAAATAGTAACTAATTAAGATTTAAAATTTTAACTAATTATCTTAATTAAGTAATAATAACTTAGTTAATTAACTTAAGATTTTATATGTTAAATATATGGGATGACTTTTACCTCCCATAATTTTCTTGGACTAATTTCTCAAGTGTATTAAAAGAATCAAAATTTTAAACCCAAATTATTTCTCCTATGCAATTAAGTAATTATTAAGATTAAGAAAATTATGAAATTGATTTAAGGGTGTTAATTAATCATTATAATAGTAAGGATAATAAAATAATTAGGACCCTCTTCCTAATGATTTTCTAATATTACCCTTAAAGAGATTAATTAACTAATTAAATGGTTAGATGAGATTTAAATATGAAACAATCATAATTTACTCATTTAATAAAAATATGTTTAATTATTTTATTATGTTCTTAGTTAATATAATGATCTTTAATAAAATTATGATTCTCCATTGGTGTGGGAATTATAAGTAAATAATCTTAATTCAATTATTTATTAAACATGAGCTTAATTGTATTAAAGTCCTTAAGACATTGCAAATTTTATTTTTCAAGAATATCATCATGATTTGTGGATCTTGCTTAATAATTAATAAAATTAAGAGATTTTTGAGAGGGTAATTAAATGGATTATTAATGGGACAAACTTAATTAATTCATAAAAGCCACTTAAATTCTCTTTAAATTTAGTAACAAACAAACAAGGGTATGGGTTCTAACTATTTTTTCTCTACTTTAGGATTAAATAACTCAAAACCATAAAAATGAAATCCTAAAAAAAAGACTTTGATTAGGCTTAAGGTATGGTTATTTAATGTGATTGTTCTTAAATTTTAATGAAGGAAAATAAATCATTTGATAATGTAATTATTTTTTTTCAATTATCATAAATTTGCCTTCCATATGTTTCATACATTCATATTTTAAATTTAAAAAAAGAATATATTGCATTTAATTTTATGATGTGGAAAGATATAAATATATGGTGTGGCTATTGTCACTAATAAATTTCAAATTATTTTCTCTCATTAATCAATAATCATATGCTAGCTGTTAATCAAAAAATTTAGATCCAAGCTTTATATTTGCAAATTCTATTATAAATGATAAAGCAAAATAAAGTTTACTTGTCTTTCATGCTTAAAAGAATAATAACTTGCAAATTTTTATAATTTCATTCTTATATTTATGTATGTGTATATGTGTATTTAGGCTAATAGGTATATAGTCTAGACATCCCAGGAACACAAGGCTTTAAGTAGCCCTAAGGAGGTCTTAGATAACCTTACTTCCTTGGTTTAACAAAGACACGTGCTTGTATAGTTTTCCTACATCCCTATACATGTGTATAAATGTGAAATGAAATGTCTTTTGCTATAAAATTCATGCATTATTTGATTTAATTCAAATTCAATTAAAATAAGCCATGAAATCATCCTCTTTCCTTTTATATAATTTTTATTTTTGGAAACTTCTCATGCCCAACTATACCCTTAATTGTATTTAAATTAATCTCACAATGAATATTAATTTGAATTCTTCTAAGATCTGATTCATCATCATTTAATTTGAATTGAGCGCATTAAATTTAATTTAATATATTTTAGGAAACAAGCTTGGCCGAATTTTTGAATATTTCTTGGTTTTTATTAAATAAAGCTTGTATGCTATATCTTTCCTTCCTTCATTCAATTAAGATGAATTGATTGAATATTCCATGATATTGCATTAAATAATAATAGAATCCCATCATGGAAAGCTCCTTTTGGTCGACCATATATCATGCTTAATATAATTAATAAAAAGTTGAATTATTTCCTTTTTCACTTGAACAATTAATTATGTCATGACTTGTTTGATATTAATTCAAACTCTTATCTCTCTCTCTCTTCTCTCTCTCGGCCAACCCACATAAGCATTAACCTCTTAATTACATCAAAAATCAGGTCATATGATGAATTGATTCAATTTAAATCTCTTTTCAAATTAATTTTCCCTCCACATCCCATTTTTGTCAATTTTCTTCATCATGCTAAATTAAATTAATTTAATTGATTCAAATTGAATCACTTACTAATTAAACTTTCCCTATTCCTTGCCTTGGCCGAAATCCCTATTATACAATTTCAATTTCAAAATAATCTGTAATTAAACCAACCTTCCATATTAAATTCCCTCCTATTTTCCTTTGGCCAATTTTTTTATCTCATGCCATTTATTTTTATTTTGATTGGTTTATGTTTAAATTGATTCTAAATGAGTTTCCTCTATTTTTCCTCTCTTTGAACCTCATGACCCTTCTTGCTATGTTCCTTCCCTTGGCTGAACCTCATGACCCCTTGTCTTATTAATTCAATCCAAACTTGATTGATCTCTTCATGAATCAATCATATCTTCATTTATATTTACAAATATAAATAAAATATAAACTCAAATAATCAAAATCAAAATGAACTAAGTTCAGGTCAAACCAAATCCCAAGCTAACCCATTGAGCTTAGTCAAATTTGCCTTCAAATTATTCCAAACCCAAATGATTTTCTCATAAGTCATTTATATTCACAAATATAAATGAAATATATATTCAAATAGCCAAACCCAAATCCAAATCAAATTAAATCAAATCTAAATCTGAACTCTTCCTAGGTCCTTTGAATTAGTTTCATGAACTTAGACAAAATCCCATCTAAATCAAGCCAAAAGTAATGAATTTACTCGCAAATCAATCATTCCTTAAATTACCTATCCAAATATAAATGGAATTTACAATTACCAAGCCCAACCAAAATCAACCCAAGTCAAACCCAACTTAACCTATTTGACTTGAAATTTTTAAATGAACCAAAACTCATTTGAATCCAATCCAATTGCAATTGAATTTATAAATCAATCCCAAATCCATATATAAACTCAACTAAATCAAACTCAACCCAAAATCAAGTCGACTAAACCCAATTGGCTCACTTGACCCAAAGTGGCCAATTTGGCCTACATGAACCAAAATCCAATTCAATCCAAATCAATATGAATTAAGCCAATCCAAACTTCATGACATGATTATTGATCATCCTAGGTTGGTCAATTATCATAAATTAGGTCAAATAAAATCAACCTAGCCCTTTGACAAAGTCAACCATTTAACCCATATGAACTTAAACTAGCCAAATTACAATCTAAAACCCAATCAAATCCAAATTGAACTCAACCAAAGCTCACAACATATTCCAAATGATCAACCAAACCCAAGCCAATCCATGATCCAAGCTAATTTGGTCAATTGGGTCAAATTGGTCAACTTGATTTATTTGACCCAAAAGAACTCAAATGAATCAAAACCAAACCTAAAACCAATGAAAAACATCCTCAAATGATCATATGACCCAACCCTTGGTTTGACCCAATTTGATCAATTGGTCAACATAATCCAATTTGACCCAATTTGACCTTAAAGGGTTGAGTCAAATTGAACCTAATGAACTCCTAAAGACATGAAATTTGGCCCAACTCACTTTTAATTCATTTCAAATCTACCCAAATCAAATCTAATGCTAAATGACCATCCTACCCTTGGGTCAAGGGTGTCATAAAAGATAAAACACCCATGTAAATGGGCATTTCTCTTCCTTGGCCACTTGACACTCATCCATTGGTCTACTTAAGCTCCAAGGACAGCACCAACAGAGGTGGTTGGTTGGCCATGACACATGGAGGTGAATTCACCTCACCTCCCCATTTCAGCATTTGAAACCACACCCCTAATCCCTCTTGGCACCACTAACCCTCTTGGCCAATCAGGCACTTAAAATGATTCCCTTCCATTCCCAACCACTCCAAGCCATAGGACATCCACTATGAGCCAAAAAATCACTTTTACTAGTGATTTTTGGCCAGAACCAAGCATAAAGGGAGGGAAGGAGAAAGAGAACTCATTTTGCTATCACACACCCTCTAGGAGCTCCCCCAAGAAACTAGAAACTCATTCCTACCTCCTTTGGGCTAGAAGGACACCAAACCAATTGGATTCTAGCAAGAGGCGATGGACATTGGTGGAGACAACATCTCAAGTGAAGGGAAGGATCTAGATTCATCTCAAGGCTTTTTCTCGCATCTAGAAGTCTACTAAGATCAACACAGCCACTGGAATCCATCCTCGGTGAGGTAATTTTTAAATCCTTTAATCAATGATATGTTCTTCTGTTTGTGATGTTTTTTGCATGATTTTAGAAATTTCCCTTACAAAACCCTTGCATCTTTCATTTCATATAATCACAATGCAAAAATATAAGATTTTTGGTGAGAATCGATGCGAAATTGAGCCCAATCAGATGAAATTTTGTTCAGTTTCATGATTTTCCATGAAAATCCCATCGATTTGCATTGTTCAGATGTCATTTTCATTAGTTGGGAAATAGCTCAACCGATCCGTGTTGAACGGACAATTGTGATTTACCCGTCATACGCTTAAAAGCGTGTCAAGCAAAATTGCACGGTCCAATCATATGGCACCGCATGATGCTGACTGGGTTAAGTAAGAAATTAGGGATTTTTCTGATTTTAAAAATTGATCATGTTGCCTGAAACTTCCAAAATTCATAGAAAATAAAATACTTGACTAAAATTGCAAATAAGAGCTCGTTGGACTCAACTTTTTGGCAAGAATCCAACAAACCTAAAATCCCTAATTTTAACTAAGTATTCTGAGCTTAATTTAAGTTTGAGTGAAAACTAAATTTGTCTAATTAAACTAAAAATACATATCAGATTGATTTGAAATTTTTAGGGATTGAAATGGAAGTCAAAATACACTTACCATAAAAATTTCAAGTCAAAAATTTTTTTGGATTGGGAGATATTTTATTCTAAAGCTCAAATAGTCTATTTTAGTAAAAATAAATTAATAGACTTTATAAAAATCATGAAAAATTATTTAAATTAGCTAAAACGTTTGAAAATCATATCAAATCATAGAAAAATTATAAAAATACAAATAAATATTCATTTTTAAGGTATTGTTGAGAGGAATTTATTAAAAATACCCTTAATTGAGTAATTAAAGCTTAATTAGAGTTTACCTAAAAATTAATTATCTTAATTACTCCTTAATTAATTAATTAATTAACCCCAAAATTATTGAAGTTGTTTAAGGGAATGACCTTTACCTCCCCTAATTTTCTTGAGATTTATTGGTTAATTGATTAGGAGAGTTAGCTAATTAGGCCTTAATTACTCTCATAACTTAATTAAGGGCTAATTAATCACATGAATAGTAAATTAATTAATTAATTAGGTTCATTTGTCACTATTTAATAATGAGGAGACTTAGGGATTAAATTGGGGCCTCCTTCCTAATCTTTTCCCTAAGTTCACTTCATTTGGAGGATAGTTAACCCATGTGGCAATTAAGTTAATTAATTGATTAATGATTTATTAACCAAATTAAAATCCAAAACACATCGTAACCAAATTAAATAAATCTTGGGTACCTAGGTGTTCAATAACCTAAGGAGATTAAAATTATGGTTAATCTACAAGTGCAGAAAATATAAGTGTACTTAATTAGATCCCTTAATTTAACTAATCATTAATTATGAGCCAAATTGTATTAGGCCCCTTTCATTTATTAGGAGCATTGCTAATTTAATTTCTAAATGTATTTGCATATCATGTTGGCTCATAATTATTTAGTTAATTACTTAGGTGTCATAGGTAAGGGTTAATTAATTGATTTAATTCATATCATAACTTAATTAACCAATAAAATCAACTTAATTACTTTTCATTAAACCAAATTAATTTGTAAACATGGGAATGGGTTAAGATCAAGAAACTTTCCTTCATTTCATTAAAAAGTGACATAAGAAATTTGGTTTGCTTGAAATGATTTTATTTAATATGATTGTCCTTAGGAATTAACTTAGTTAAATGAACGCATGTGCTTATGTTCAAGTATTCCTTTCCAATCATGCTAAATGTTGTATGTTACTTGAAATCATGCATTCATGTCTTTCAAAAATAAATCTAATGAAATTTTCCTTATTTCAAGCTTGCATGTGTTGAATTAAATTTATAATATGTGTGGCTATTATCACTATTAAATCAAAGTTATTTTCAAAAAGTTTATAAGTCAACTATAATATTTGGAGTGATAATAATTATAAATATCTATAAGCTTGCATGTGTATGGCTCTTAGAACATGTGATATGGAGTTCTCTTTCTTTAATCTATATGGATTTACATAAAGTTTCAATGTTAACATAGCCTATTTGAAAAGGGCACAACATTTGTTTGAATTCATTGCTATGTATTTCTATGTTAGAATTTAGATAGAACTTTAGCTCACATGTATAAATAATTCAATTGAAAGAAATACAACTTTTGCATAATTTTACACTCTTGTTTTCACTTGTACATTAATGTGTATTCAAGAATAGTGGGTATATCTAGTCTGGACATTCTAGGGATGCAAGGCTTTAAATAGCCCCAATGAGGTCTTTACCTCACTCCCATGGTTTAACAATGGTGAAGTACTTGCTTAAAACTTTTATACACTTGTATGTGCATTTAGCTAATGAATGAAAATTACATTTTCAACTTTAGCTCACATGTATAAATAATTCAATTGAAAGAAATGTAGCTTTTGCATGATTTTCCATTCTTGTAGTCATTTATACATTCACGTGTATTCAAGAATAGTGGGTATATCTAGTCTGAATATTTTGGAGATGCGAGAATTTAAGTAGCCCCAAGAAGGTCTTTACCTCACTCCCCTAGTTAATAATGGCGAAGTACTTGCTTAAAACTTTTATACACTAGAATGTGTACTTAGCTAATGAGTGAAAATCCCATTTTCTATAAAATACACATATGCATCTTCAATTTAAAGTGTGCTAAAAGAAATATATTGCATGTGTAGGTATACTTAGGATTTAATATCATATGCATGTTACATGTGATGGAAAGGAATGATTGAACATATGTCATGTGATAGTAATTCAATCAAATTAATCTAAAGATATCTTTCATATTGAATGGAATTATTTAAAGCAAACATAACTTAGGATTAATTTAAAATGGGTAATAAGTCATTCATTGAAGGGAAATAAATTAAATTAACATGCTTTAGAAAGTGTCTTAAGGTAGGGATGAAAGGGAATGATCCCCTTTCTTCTCTTTATAATGCTTAGTTGCTAAGTGTAATCATATAAAATAAAATAAAATACAAATTAAAATTCTCAAATTAATTAAACCACTTGAAGTGAAATCAATTTTTTATGTTAAATTAAATCCTTTTACACTTAGAAAACTACAACTCTAATGCCTAGTAAGACATACCACACAAGTCTTAACACACATATTAGAATTAAGTCACCACTTCTAGCTTTATATTAGGATGGTCCATGGTGTGATGTATATTTTGTTTTGTGATGTACTATTTTAGACTGAATGTTAGGGTGTAAGTTTGGTAGACTGGATGTTAGGTCGTGATTAGCCTAATTATGTTTTCTACAGGGGATAGTGCTTAAGTGGCCACTGTAAAAACAAATATAACTATTTTTCTTATAGGTTGCTTAAGCCCCTAAGCTTAATCCAAGTTAGGACAAGTGGGCTTGGCTACCCATGTGCAGGGTGCTAAGTCTAAATTATAAATATAACTGCTTGGGAATATATGTATGTTTAGCTAACGCTTGTTTTGCAAGTATAGTTAAATTTACTTTTCCTATTTTTAATGTAATTTTACATTAGAAATTAGGATTAGTGTTATGGTGGAATAAGGATGAACATTGGCCATAAGGCTTAGTCCTGGGGTGCCATGTGATGCCATGAAGTCTACCAAATCAAAGGATAAAAGATAAGAAGTAATAAAGGAGACATGAAGCCTTGAAGATTTGAAGACCCCCCATAATAGTTATCATTTGTAAATTGTAATTATTATTTCATTTTTTGGGTTATATAAGGGAAGAGCTCAATTACCCATTTCTTTTTTTGGGTTGTACGGTGGCACCCGACCGCACCATCTTTTTATTCTTTTGTGCTAGTTTTATAAAATGGAATGATGTTAAGTTTAAAATTATGCATTAGAAATAACATGCTTTTCTTAGTTTTTTATATGCTTGATGCTCTAATGTATGGTCTAGATCCGATTAGGCTCTTAGAAAAAAAATAAACATTTTACCCAACTATAACTCATAACTAAAGTTTTAAATAATTCATAATCTCACCATAAAGCCTAGGCATTAAATAAGATAATTAAAAGATTTAGCAACCCCTTAGCTAAATGGTTAAATGTTTCACAACATGCATGTATATTCTTTCTCTCTTGAACATGAAGGATCTCCATCCTTACACGATAGGAGAATGCTTGATCTGTGAAGGCATCCCTTGTGGTGGAGAACACCTTCTTCTAGTTGATTTAGTCAACAATCTTATTTCATCATGCATATAGGCATACAAAATCCTATGGCCTTTGTCAAAATGAAGTGTTAAAATCAAATAAAATTTAAAAAGATTTTGTATTAGACTAAGTCATTACTCATACCACTCATGCTTTAGTCTCTTTAGGGAGTGGGTTTAAGTACTTTAGTCTCTTCCTAAATAATAACAACCTAACTAGCTTGCAAATCATATAACCGGACTACATAAATTTAAAGCGTAGGAGGTGTTAGCTGGAGGCCACTCTAGGTGATTGTAAGCCCAACAGTAAGGTGATTTATCCTCTCTTGAAGAGGTAAACTATATACACATCTTCACTTAGATTTAAGTCATGCTTTAGATTTTATTAAAGCTCCCTAGATTTAGGATCCTAGATAGATATTTTCTTCAGGCTACAAGCATAAATACTCACCTCTTAGGCTCTCCATAACCTTATGTTGATGGATTATAAGCCCTAGTAATCTAATAAAATGTCAACTTTAACTAAATCAATCTCTTCAATTTCAAACTTGTAAAGCTTAAGTATAGGATAGATTGGAATACTCACTAAGCTTCCTAGTATCATGGGCATTTTCTGCTTATTTCCTTTGGCTTCCAAAATAAGTCTTATCCTTGATCTTTTCCACTTAATTTCCCAACATAACTAATTTATTGATAGTCTATCCTTAAAATCTTTGGAAATAATAATTGTCTACTTTAGTCGAGAGTATTTCTAAGGAATTTACTTTCCTTAGGATGTAATTAACTATGAGGGCTTACCCCCATAGGAAACTTTAGAACTCAGTTTAATATAAATGATGCTTTATTCATCCATGCAAAGTAGGAAAAAAATCTTTGGCACATTCAAAGACCCATCATGCCTTAGGAGTCCTTATTAGGTGATTAGGTCTATTATAGGGTGGTAATTTCTATCTTTCAAGAAAGTGCACCATTCCTTAATGTCAGATAAATTCTATAAGATCTAATGTGTCTCCATTATTTCAAAAAATAAACACCACATATATCATCTCAAAAAATAAATATGTTTATCTATAATAAATTCAATTACTTGATAAGGACTCCTAAGGCTGATGGGTCTTTGATTTACTAAAGATTATTTCTTTAAACTACATGGAGAAGTAGAACATGGCTTATTTTATTATAGGGTTCACAGTTCTCTATATGGGCAAGCCTCTATAGTTAATTGCACCTTGGGAATGAATGCTCACTTCCTAAGAATACCCTCGATTAAAGAAATAAATTTTTATTTCTATGGATTTCAAAAGTTGTCTTAAAAGGATGTTAATTTAGAAATTCAATAGGGAATGCTCTCAAAGGGGGAAAGGTTCTTTTGGAGATTAATTGAGATTAAGTAAGAAATGTTTATAGATACTGGGATGCCCAATAGGCATTTCAACTATCTTACCATCGGACTTTATAAATTTGAGATTGAATTTAATAGGGTTTTATTTGATATTTTTTTTAGAAATCTAGGGCTTAGATTCTAATAGTACAAGACTACAGAAATGCCTAAGGTTGAAGATTTATTTCTAAAAGGATGTTTTAGAATTTAAGTCTACAAGTACTTTTAACATAAGTCAAAGGCTTGACTTAGTTCAATTTTGAGTTCTTTCTCTCACTTGAGAAAATGAACCTATCCCTAACTCTTCTAAACTTATCACCCACTTGGAAGGGCTACCAGCTAACACCACCTAAGTGCTTTTAAATCCAGTTTAGTATCCAAGATGATTTGTTGTAGCAAAGAAGAACCAAACTGCTCCCTAACCCTAAGATCATATTAAGTATAATATGTACCCGACTAATACAATAAATTCTATTTTTTATGTTTTGACTCACGATTCATTTAAGTCCTTGGGTATGCAATTTATGCCTATATTGATATGTAGTTAGAAGAGGTCATGAGCAAATCAGAAGAGAAGGAACACTTCACTAAGAAGGGTGGTCATCCTTAAAGGTCATATGCCCCCTTAATATGCAATGGGTGAAGCACAATTTCATATTTTAGTTTTAAGCTATGCTCAAGCTTTAATTAATTAATATAAGGTTTTGAGTTTATTTATTTTTGTGTTTACGTTATTTAGATTTTGGTTGAGTAGAAAATTTAATTTTGGATACTAACATTTTAGGCATTTTATTATAGAAACACGACATAGAAAGAAACCTAAAAATGCAACTTGTTTCTAATACACACCTAAAATAAATCAAACTAATTTAATTAAAATAGGCCAATCTAGTCGGGTATCATTGTACACTCCGAAAGAAAGAGAAAAATGGGCAGCAAAGCTCTACCATTTATATAGCCCGGCCTAGAACTAAAAGTTTGATCTATAGGGATATTCTTCCTAGATCGTCACCTTCTTTAGGGACCTCCACGAAATTCATAGGGGACCACTTAGACCATGCTCTAGTGGGGTCAGCTTCTGCTATTCTCCGACCCCATATATCCTAACCTAATTCTAGGCTCAAATTACATTCAAATTTCTAAAAATAAATTTCTAAATTCTACAAAAAAAACATTAAGAAATACAAACAATAATCCAAAAGTTATATTTGCAAACTTACGAACTTAATATTAGTTGCTTGCAAAGCCCACATGTTCTAGCTACAGGCCTTAAGCATACAAGCAAATATATATATATATATATATATATATATATATATATATATATATATATATATATATATATATATATATATATATATATATATATATATATTATTTATTTATTTATTTATTTATTTATTTATTTTTTATAGTCTCTTTTAGCACATCCCCTATAGAAAATAGTATTAAACTAAAAATATCGTCATACCATCCAGACTACACACAAACAATCCGAGCCATCTAGTCTAAAATAGTACACCACAAAACAAAACAAAAATTTACATCACATCATAGAATATCACAGAATATCGACCTAACCAAAGTCTAGGGTCGGTGATTTAATATTCTAATATGTTAAGGAAAATTGGCTTATGTGGTATGACTTTATTAGGCATTTTAGGTTCAAGTTTAGATTTTGTTTTCACCATTTATTTAATTTGATTTTGAGATTTTATTTTTTATAATAAGTACGCGTCATTGTTAACCAGAAGTTTGAGGTATCAAGTCCACCTTCAGACCAATTGCCCTATGACCTCGGGTGTCCACACTATAAACTGTATATTTGTTAATTATGAAAATTTTATTTTCATTATTTTGAATTATTTTATTCTTAAATTTTGTTTAAATCTCCATTGGGTGGTTTCAATTTAAATGATTTAATTAATTTATGATTTCATTTTCATTTTTAATTCTATTTTATGTTAAACTGGAATTTAATGAAGAATAAAATAAATTTCACTTTCGGTGGAACCTATTCTATTCAATATTCTAAATCTTAATAAAGTAAAATCTTCATCTTGAGGGTCAAACTAAGATCATAAGTATCTTATTTAACCTCTTTTGGATTCATTTGAGTGATTTATATTAAGTTGAGTTTGATTTATTTTCAGAATTTTTTATTCATTTAATGTTTTAAGGTTATAATTTATGTAATTTAGATACCTCCTTCCTATTGAAGTTCTTTTGGTTTGATTAATTGTTCATTTAATTTCATGTGTTTGTATTATTTGGTTCATTTGGATTTAATTGACTTAATTAATTTCTTTCATTCATGGTTATGTTCATTAACCTAAACGAATCTGCTTAATTCATTTAAGTTGATATTATAATTTAAGCTTAATTTAAAATGCTTTCATTTCAATTGATTAATTGATTTATTAAGAATTTATCAAATTATTAATTCAAACTTTGAATTTTATTTTCTTTCATTAAACCCTAAGTGTTCAATTAATCAAATTCCATGACTTCAGAGGGTTAGAAAATTTCTTCAAGTGTTGTGATGTTAAAAAGTTGATTTTATGTATTTTTAGAATTTCTATGGTTTCTTTTATTTATTAGTTCACTTAAATTGACCTAAGGATTGAAAATTCAAAAACTTATAATATATAGTTCATTTGACCTAGAACTTTTTTATGTCAAATGGGGTTCCTTGCCAATTTAAGTTCCTTAAACTTTCATTCTAATCAAGAATAAAATTTAGAACTAATTGTAGTTTTAAGTTTTTTTTAATAAAACTTAAATTAAGCCTAAATTAAAAGAGGTTAATTAAGTATTATAATTTTCTTAAATTCTCCTCTATAAGATGCATCCATAGAGGATTTATATAAAATTTTTAGGGTTTTGGTTTATTTATTGTGATTTTTCAAAGTTTAGACTATTATATGGTTTCAATGAGTTTTAATGAAGTATTTGGGTTCATTAAGGTTTATTATAATGATTCAAACTGATTTGATCATTTTTCATGATTATCCTAATTTAATATTAATTTATTTCATTAAATTAAGGCCTATGGCTTGAAAATTTTGTATTTTAAAATTTATTTACCAATAAATCATGAAAAATTTATATAAGCAAGGTTTTAAACTTAATTTCAATTCCCCAAAGTTTTTAAATTGAATATATGAATAATTTGAGTTTAATTATTTTCATTTAAACCCAAATTAACCCAAAAATACCTAATAAAATTGGGGATTTTATATTTAATGGATTCTCCTCACTGAGATGATTACATAGAACTTGTATTTCTATTTTTTGTTGAGTATTATATTTTTTATGATTTTTTTGAATTTCTAAGCATTTTTATCATTTTTTTATAAAATAGGAAAATGTAGATTTTTTATTTTAAACCGTCGACGCCACGTAGCGATGATGTGGTACTATTTGTCACATGGAGTGACATCATTGGACCAACTAGATCCACGCAGATGCAGCTCAAAAGTAGCAGCCATGTGGAATAATTTTCAACCATCCAATCTTTTGATCAAACGACAATGATTTCTCTTATGGAACATACATAGGATTAAATCAAACGTTAGGCTAGATCTCAATCATCCATTTTTAATAGAAGGAGCAGACGGTGATGATTCCATCTTTTTTCTCTCGCTAGAGAACTTAGAGTCGTCCACTATTTGGGGCTGAATTTCAACAATCTAGGTCACAGTTTCTTGCGCTTCTAATTGCAAATCGATCAAGATTAGATTTGTAACCCATCGAAACAGCTTGATCTCACTTAAGATCAAGTTAATTTCACAAAGGACCAAACCAAAATGCCTTGGGGGTTAGTTTTGAAGCTTACCTCGCCGGTGTCATTCCTCGACGGGGGTGGTTTGTACACCTTCATGGAGATCTGGTGAGCTTCTAGGAGAATTTTCTTACCTTTCCTCTCCACAGATCTACGTAGAGACCAAGTTCCACCACTTTGTTGGTGGTTTGATCAAATTCTAGCTTGTCGAAGGTGAGAAGCTCTGGTAAATGTTTGTTTGAGTTTAACTCCACCCATGGAATGTGCATGGAGTGTCAACTGGGGTTAAGGAATTTGGTTTGCCGCCTTTCCATGCTTAGCCAAGAGCTTTGCTCTTCTTTACCACTAGCTTTGACCAATTTTTGGCCTGTCAATGATGAGAGACCTAGGGAAGGCTTTGACTTTTCTTCTTTTCATCTCTTGAATGTGTTGAAGCTTTTTGGATTCAAGAAAGGGGGTTTCTTTCCCCTCTTTCCATATATGGCTGAGAGCCATATAAAAGAGGTTTGGGGTGTGGAATCCAACCACTTGTGGAGAGCTTTGGGGATTTCATCTCTCTTTAAATGTTGGGATGAGTCCCTTGAGGAGGAGCCTCCTTCCTCCTTTCTTGCTTTGGCCATGAACTCCCCTCCCATGGAATCCATGGTCTCTATTTTTCATGAAAGGGAAGTCAACCTTTGCTAGCTCCTTTGATTGCCACCCTTGGAGGATAGCTCCAAGAGGTGGTTAACTAATTGGAGATCAGCACACTTCTCAAAATGGATGATAAGTGGAGGAGAATTAAATTTTACATGGATTTTTTTGTTTCTTTCTTCCCATGGCACCTTCCATGGTATCTCTTAACTTTTGGCACCAATTAAGGCCCCTTAGATTGTTGGTTGGCTGCCCAAATCAAACTCAAGGTGAGCCATGAGTCAAATGAACATATTTGAATTGGATTTGAGCTTAGATGCCTTAAGATGTTTTTTTTAAAGTTTGTTCTGACCTATACTAAATTCACTTCATTGACTGATTATTAGATGATAATTATAATGGCTATTGATTGTCTTTTAAATGACTTGAAGTTCAATTGATCCATTTCATATGGAGTTTTGATTTGATTCATTTGATCTAAATGGGTTAAGTTAAATTCAACAGAGTCAAAAGACCCATTTGACTCAATTAAAATATATTTAGTTTTCAATTGTGTTTAATTATTATTTTCAAGTAATTTTGGACAATCAATTTTAATTAATTTCAATTTAATTTGAGTTTTCCTTTAATGAGGTTCATTTAGACCCATTTAGATAAAGTGGTCTAATTAGCCCATTTAAGGCCTTATTTATTTTAGGTTCATTTGATTCATGTTTAAACATGTTTATTTTATAATTTTAAGTTCTCAAAATGACTTCATTTGGTCAAATTTTAATAGGTTGACCTTTGACCTAGTATGACCCACATAAGTCAACTCCATATCAAAGGGTTGACCAACTTTGACTTTTATTTGAATTTAGTTTTAGATTCATTTTGATTCTTGTATTAATTATAATGCATTTGATTTGATTTGATCTTATTTTATTTAAATTTCCTTAATTTAGGAGGTTTTCAGATATTTGGGTTAATCATTCTAATTATCTTGTTTTAAACTCAAATGGATTTAGGTTTCAATTGGAATGTATTTGATTTAATTCTTTATTTAGATTTGGGATGGCTTTGGATCCACCTAATCCCATTAGGTTAGATCAAACCCGAGGAGAATTTACTAAGTCACTAAGCATAGCTATCTAAGTGCTTAAATTAGGAGGCTCCTAATCTAAGATTAGGTGTCATAATTCCTAGTTTTAGAAATACTATTAACCTCATCCAAAAATAAGGTCAAAAGCTCAATTGGGATAAGTTGGGCTAAGTGAGCCAATTAACCAAATTGAGCTTCAATTAGGCTTCAATTGGGTGTGAATGGTGATTTGGGCCCTTAGTGTTGATTAGATTGAACTAATTTTAATTGGGCTTGAGTTTGGGCCAAGGTAGACTCAATGAGCTAAATTGGGTTAAGAGGCCCAATTTGCCTAATTAAAGACCATTTGGGTTAAATGCTTTAGTTCAATTAAATTAAGTTTAATGTTAAGCTTCATTTGGTTCAATTTTGTTTTGGTTAATAAGTGCTTAGGTTTATTTGGGCCATAAAGGGCTAGGTGAGGCCCAGTAGCCTATTATAGCTAATCTTAGGTTCAACTCCAACTAGTTTGGCCTTGGATTTGATGTCTCATTATCCACTAAGAGTGTCTTAAGATTCTATGTGTGGAAATCCTACAATCAAATAAAATTCTAAGAACTAAGGAGATGAATGTGTGTTACCTCAAATACAACTCTATATTCTTGATGGCAATCTCCTGTCTTTGCAACAAGATATAATGCCTTTGAAGTATAGCTTTTATGTTGACCATAAACTTGGTGGTAGTTGTTATCAATTGGCCTCCTTTGGTGTTATGTCATGTCTACCTTCTATTGATGAAAGCCTAGCTATTGATAAAAGCTAAGTTGATGGCATCCTCTTACTTTTTAAAATTCAAGTGGTTGATAGAAACCACTAATCTATTGATCTTCTTGTGTATTCTTCCAAAAAAATTTAGGATGGTTTCTTGAACTTAGGTTGTATGTACTATAGTAAGGATTGGCCTATTGTTCCCCATATACTACTGTGAAGGGTTTGTAGGTTTGGCATTCTATACTATTGTGTCCTCCTTTGCAATGATCATAGAAAAAGATAGGAGCATGTGTCACAAGTGCTGTGAAAGTATTAAGTTGCTTTGACAATGAAGTAAACATATACGATGAGGATCTAATGGAATATAACTCAACATGGCACTAGTGACTGTTCATGACCATGCCTCATAGTGCATTCCCAATAGTCAACCTACAAAATAAATTAGACAAAAAGAAAGAAAAAAATATAATAAGTAAAAAATTAAAAAAAATTAACGTCATAAATCAACTTAGTATCAATATTGGTGTTATAATCACTATCAATGGTGCCATCAAGAAATATAGAATGAGTAAATCATCATTCCCATATGGATAAAATTTAGACAACCAGCTAACAATAGAAAGAATTTATAGGGTAATCTCAATTAATTTAGCCTATATATTAGGTTTCACCAATGTTAATTTATGAAGTCAATATTTTTATCAAATTCGAAGTTGGATTTTACCAAATTTTGGTCAAGGTGGTTGCTGCTTTCTTTCGAAAGCATAAAGTTCCCATTTCTCTCACACAACTTACCTATTTCTTAATGATAAATTTAGTGCAAGAAAAATTTATCAAAACTCTTTTGATCATAAAATGGACTATATGGTTTCATCATAATTATTTGTAACCTACCAATGGGCCCCAAAATGGACCTCTTAATCTATTGAAAATGATGGTCAATCAATTCAATAGTTGATAAATTATAGAATAAAATGCACAACAATTTAGAAAAATAAAACTCTAAATTTTTATTAAAAATAAAATAAATATGAAGACAACATGGCTAAACTTAAACACCCAGAAAAGGGAGTTTAGTTCACGATGAAAGATAAAAAAAATTACAAAAACCAAAAGTTCAATACATGAACATGATTACAATAGATAAAAAAGGAGAAGGAAAGATAAAAATCAAGTAAAGGATCTTGAGAACATTTTACTTTTTATATTGACTATTGCCCTTGAAATCTACTTAATAGCCTCTTAAAAAACTTTAAAAAGACTCCATTAAACTCTTCTCATGGACTCCTCAAGGACCTAAAAAAATCTTAGAATAAAGCCAAGAGAAGTCCTAAATTCATCCCATCAAATCTCCCAAAAAAAATACAAGTGTTTGATGAAAATCTAGAGCAATTCGTAGCAACAGCTAGGCCGACACTTAGTCATGTAGGTGCCATACTCATTGATTTTTTTAACTCCTTTTTCAGCAAGTGTAGGAAGCCTAGGCACCATTCTGGGTGCCAAGGTGCTAGGACTTGAGTTTAGGCTCCGAGATAGCCCAAAACCTCATGAATGCTAGTCTTTTCTCAAATGGCCTCTACTTTGCTTCTTCATCACATTAAACACTTGAAATTTACCAAAATAAAAGTTCTTTTATATCAATAATTTTTTTATTTTTGCAATAAATCTCTTATAATGATGCAAAAATATCATGCAAAAATAAAATATTTAAGCAAAAATATAGCTACAAATTTGACACCTATCAAGAAGTTAGTAAAAGCTAGAGAAGAAGGGCTTTATTGTTTTAATTGTTTAGAAAATGAGACTAGTTCATCCTCTTTAAGGTATAATCTTCCTCTCATAATTAAGGATTTACCTTATTATGCTTCTAGTGGAACCTTAACTTACATTTCTAGCATACATCAAATATGAGAACTAGATAAAGATACACTTGGAGGTATTATAGATGATGGAATAAATTAATCATTAAGTTTTGCAAGAATTTTCTTTTTACTTGTCAAGTTTTTCATGTGGCATCTCAATTAACATCCAAGTGGCATCTCAATAACATTTCTTAATAAATCATTAATACTAACACCTCTTGATTTTTTTTAGTTGACACTCGAGAAGTGTCTTGATTCACATGAATAATGGGGAACATACGACAAGGAGTTAAATCGTTATGAACATTCCCTTCATTAAGAACTTGAAACTTATTGGCTGTCATAAGGATGTAAGAAATAGTTGAGTGGTTAAGTCATGCTTGATATTACTTTTGATGAAGATGTTAATTCTTATTACATTTAGCTCTCTTACTAATCTAAGTAAGTCGAGATTATACTAGAACATATCAAAAAAATCATTGAAAAATGTATTAATTAAGGCCTTATAAGGACCTTTAAAAATCACACTAAGAAGGCGAGAAAATATAGAGAGTGTATTAGACAGCTTGTAAACACAAATGGTTAATACATTAAAAGATATTAGAAAACAATATATTCTCATAAGGAAAGATCGAAGTAGGCTAAAAGGCACAATCATAAGCTCTACCCCCATCTCCTCGTGGAGGGCATGGAGCAATTTCTACTAGAGTGAGATAACTAATAATGACTCTATCTTATTGCACAGAATCACTGAAACTATATGTACTAATTCTAGCATAGAAAGAAACTTGAGGCAACATAATCTTTGTCTTATTGGATGATTTGATTGTGACATTCCAATTTGATATTTATAAAGAACTAATAATGAGTCAGATATTATATAAAGGGATTAAGTTCTTCTAAATATGACATCCAACCAATGACACACTAATATACCCATAACTAATTATGCCAACCAAACTATCTCAAAAAGTTTTTTGGTGGAGTAATATCTTATAACTCACATCTAAGTAACTAAGGCTATGACTACCAAATCAAATATCAAAAAAATTAAAAGATAAGGCACAGGTATAAATCAGAACTCAAACATAATTTGGAATGTGGAGAGAGAAATCAAATCCTACAGTGTATGCTAACCTATTTTGGTGTGAGAAAAATTGTATTAACTTGATGATACATTCTTCATATAAAATATTTAGCAGGATAAGATAAAAAAAAATCATGGTAAGGTTACCACCCATCCAAACTCATAATAGATATTTATTTGAAGACATATCATTGGGACAATAAAAAGAATTAGAATAATGTGGTTACCTAATCTCCTAAAGGGATTAAGCTCTATTTAGTTAATTACACCATCTAAGTAAAACTCTCGATAAGTGTAAATGTAAATATATTTTTACTTTGATTTTATTTTTTGAGTTTATCAAGAAGAAATCATGACTCAATAAGTATTACCCAAATAAATCAACTTATATATTGAGTGTCGATTTGCAAAGTAGAGAGTGAATCACCATAATCAAATGAGATGACAAGCCAATATTTAAAAATTCTATGTGATATGAATCACTAAATGCCAAATAACAAGTACGATGGGATCAAAGTGGTAAGTAGGTAAGTGAAAGTAATCAAAGTAAAGGTAAAAACAAACTTAGTCGAAATTTTAGGATCTATCATCCCATGTTGTCTAGCTCAAGGTCATTTAACTTGCAAAAGTACTTGACACAATCCAACTGTGAGATGATATGTTAGCAACCATGAATTTCAACTTTCAAACTTGGTCTGACAACCTTAAACTAAACAAGAAAAATTAGATAGCTAACTTTTAAAAAATTATTGGAAAGATGAAGGGCTTACAATCATCATATTGGTAGAGACATACCCATAAAAAGAAAAAAATGGCATAACTTACTTATGTGCAACCAGAGATACTTAAATTCAAGCTACCACCTTCTAGCGTACTAAAACTCCCTTTGTGAAATTGAAAACATTCCTATTTAAGGTTTTATCTTAAGGGATATTACATGTAAAACATGTTATTTATCATTAATGAAAATCTTAGAAGTATGTTCAACTTAACCATATTATAAATGTGCCCTAGTGACTAGGGTTTTTGATCACTAGCTAACTTCATTTTATATATAAGAGATAAAAAGTAATTTAAAGCACTTAGTTAAAAAGAGCTTTAATTTTAAATCTAAAAAAAATTCAAATTAATTTTATGGTTATTTATTATTATTATTATTTTATTAAAGTTGATAAAAACTATTTTATTCTAGAAGCCTAGCATAAATCCATTTGTAACTTAAACAACCAAATTATAATAAGAAAGCAAAAGTAGCAATCAAATAGAATAATCAAAAACAATCATTATGTTGTGATTGTTGTAAAAGAATAAGTAATAGGTCAGTGCAACTAAGCAATCCAATTAAATATACCCAACCTATTTCTCCGATCGAGTTCATCTTGAGATTGAAAATGATCACAGAACTGTTAGATCTATTTTAAATATATCCAATGGTTCAAATCACTCTAAACCAAACTCTATACAACCCGTACATATTTAGGCATATTTCTTCAAATTTTTTATTATGAATAAATAATTAAGATAATTAAATTGAAACTCTAACCATAATAAGGCTTAAAATAAAGAATATAAGAAAAATAATGTTCATAAAAAATTCATGCATTTTTTATTTTTAAAAATTACTTATTTACTATTTTAGTTATTTAATACTCTTAATGAATTGAGAAAAATTCTCATATTCATTAGAGAGAGATTTTAAATTCATAAGCATCCCATAAAAATTTCAAAGTCATTTGAATCTAAATTTGAGACATAATTTTTCTATGTAGTTAACCACTATAATAAGAACTCAACACACCTTGAAGTACCAAGCCTCCCTTTTTACCTTACTTTTTCTCTTTTATTTTTTAAAATAAGGTAGCTAAGAATCATTCTAATCTTTAAAAATAATTATGAAATGTAATTAAAGATTTTGGATTTATTGATTATCAATTTCTAAAAAAAATACTCTTTTTTATTTTGATGAATTATAGATTGCCATCAACTTTCCTTGGTAGGAAGGACAGTTATCAATATTTATGGCCTTCATTCATGAATCCTCTTGCAACCTCCTCACCTAACTGTGATCACCTTGTTATTATAGCCCCTTGAAAACCTTAAAGTTTTTAAAACTTCACCAATAACTCCAACTCGCATGTACATATTTTAAGATAAGCCTCAAATATCATTTAATACCATTTAATAATTTTATAAACCTATTTTTAAAATAGCTATGTAAAATCAACCTAAATAAGGTATCTTCTAGCTTAGGCTTTTTTTTTTATCTTCATGCTCCTCTAAAACATCCTACTTTACCATCAACTTTAGAGCACACCAGACATCATAAACTAACCTCTATAGCCACTTTTTCCCCACTCCATTCATATAACCTCCTATGATTTTTAATTGTAGTAATAAAGTAAGAGTTTTTATGAAAGATATTCAAGGAGTTGTTGACTTCAAAAATGGCAATATGACGTATAAACACCAAAAACCTCAACTTGAACTAACTTATTAAGTTGGCCTTGGTAAACCTATAAAAGGAACCCATATATAAGATTCACTTAAAATATTTTCTAGATCATAAGTTGACTTTAGCTAGCTTAGAATAAACCTCTTACACTTCTTGAGTTCAGTAATTTCCTTGTGAATATAAACATTGAATTCAAGTAATCCATCCATCTCATATGATTCAATTATTTACATACATAATCATGAAACTTTTAGGTTTAACTTGACCATCTCAAAAATAATCTAAAAAATTTGACCTATGGTTGAGTTAATGTTCCCTTACCTTATCTAAGTTCTTAGACAAGTGACTAACCTAACCAAATTAATTAATCATCTTAGATATTCAATCTTGGGATGTTCTTAAAATTTTCCCAAATCAAATGACCTCTAGAATGCTTAGTTGACCAAAAGGCCATGAAAGTCTAACTAGACTCAATCTAAGCCAACCCTGAGCCCTAGTTGAAGTTAATTTACATGACCTTATGTTGAACATCCAAAATTAGGTAATGAATGTGAGCATATGTCAAAAATAATCTAGTATAAATGCTAACCTTATAAATTTTCTCAATTAAAGTAATTTCAACCCAATTAATTAATATAATATAGCCATTATAATTAAACTATCATTATCATTCAATTGACCAATTAGACTTGTAAACTCTATTATGACATTTCTACTATAACAAAGAGATCAATTACCTTCTTATGTATTGAAAGAAGACCTTCTTTAATTCCCTCACAGTCTCACATTCATAGAGGAAACCCAACCACCATTGGTGACCAAAGGTGTTTGGGCATAACCCAATACACACACTAAAGTGGAGTCAAGCTAACTAAGTGAAAGGATAACTCACCTTGACCACATCAAGTTCCCCAATCTGCTTCATTAACCTAAACCATCTCTATTAGTGGCCTTTCAAATCACTAAATTTTTTTTACCATTGCTTGGTCTATAGGGTAGCCTAGGTTATGGTAAGGCTCAATGATCAATGCATTTTATTCCTTTAACCTCCCTCAAGCTTCCCGATGATGAAATTTTATTAAGAGAAGTTAGAATAAGAGAATATAAAATGGGTTCGGCTCAAGTTGTGCTAATCAAAGCCTAACCCATTTTTTAGATCAAACTTGACTAAAGGTTGAAGATAATCTCGTGACCATTAGATATATTTAAATATATTCTAACAATTCATATCATGTCAGACAATGGCTCAATTCAACAACGACTTTTTGAGTATTTTTTTCCTAAATTTTTTTTGGATAAGTCTTTAAGAAAATTTAATTAAAATTTTAATGTTAAATAAGGTTCAAGTGAGAAATTTTGGAAGAATAAAATTCATCAAATATTATATTATTTTCAATTTTAAAAAATCATTTATTCATTATTTTAATTATTTAATGCTCAAATATATTTAGAAAATTCTCAAATTTATTAGAAAAGTTTTAAATGATCTCATTAGCATTCATAAAACTTTCAAAGTCATTTAAATTCAACTATAAGAGTTATGCCTTTCCTAAGTGACTATTCTACAATTAAAAATTGATAATAGTAAGAAACAAGTATAAAAATTTTACAAAGAATATATCTAATATGTTTTTGGCACCTCCATAAATTTAATTAGAATTTTAAAAATTATTTAAACATTAAACTCATTTAAAAATAGAGAATTTCATAACTATTAATTTTTTCTTAGAACTTTAGCAAAAGTATAGATGATTTCCTAAGACAAGAAACACTTTCTAAAATCTTCTTGGAATTTAATAATATATATAATATTTATGTGAAATAACCTATATTTATTAAAATTATTATTTTTCCCCTACTGGACTCGTTTGCATGTAAAGTTTTCAATGAATGAAATATGCTATTTAAAACCTAACTTGATTTATTATAAGTTATTTGAGTTACTTTGCCATTTTGAAAAACAATAAAAAATACACAATTTACAGTTATTTAAATATTATTAAATATATTAAATCCTTATAAAATTTAAAATTTAGTAGTTAGATATATTATCATAAATAATTAAAGAAATTAATAGTAAGTAATTAATAAAAATAATAATGTCAAAATATTAAAAACATTAATTCAAATTTATTTTGAATGGCCATACATTTAATAATTTAAATTTTAAACTTTAAAGAAATAACATCAATTAAAAGCTTTAATTTTATCATTAAGAGAATGTTTATCTAGAGCAAAAATCTCCTTAAAATACAACACTACATCAATGTGTTGACCTCCTTAAGTGCATTCAAGCATTATATTAGGGTATATATAACTCAATGCATTATAATATTAGTTTTGTATCTGATTTATTTGATTTCAACTTGATTTAATATAGAATTGATTATATCAATTAACCATATAATATTGATATATGCACATAAGTTAGTTGCTTGGGTAGATATCTGGCTTGATGGGTAAACACACTACTCTATGATTAATTAGCATAACGTGATAGAACTTTAATTACTTTTAAAATTATATTAGTAGCTTGCATCAACATTATGCATATTTATTTTATTTTCTTAAACTAATTTCAAATTTTTGTATTGCATTCTTTACCATATTTTCAATACTTAGTTAATTCCTTTAAGGTCATATATACTAGTCTATTTCTCTTAACCATTACTTCGTACCCCTCACATGCCCACTTAATTAAGAAAATCTCATCTCATATGACTTAGTCTATTCACAGCATAGTTTCACTCTTGTGACCATACTAATACTCTTTTATGAACCTAGTTATCCATTAGATCAAGTTCAATTAGAGATTGACCAATATCATATTTGGTCAAACTCTTACTCAACTGAGTCATATTAGTTTCATGAAATCATTATGTGATTCAATCACACCTAATGATTGAACGCCTTTGATTTTAAGTATACTCCTATACTTGGTTAAATTCTTTCCTTTTGTAAATAGATAGTTTCTTATCAATACTACCATACACTTTAGATATCTAAAAATGTTTTCTTACTTATGCAAAACTCATATGTTCTTAAGCGTTCATAAACCACTTAAATACTTAAATCTTATGGCCGATAATTGATGATTTCAACTATTCTTATCATACTAATGCATTCATAAGCATACGAAGTAATGTCATCATTTTAGGATAAGGTAAAATGCATTGGAGTTGAAACTTAATCATGATTATGATTAATTGATTATTATTATTATATGATATGCCATTTAATAATAAAAAATCTTTTAGTTATAATAACACATCATAAGACCATTTAAAGAGTATAATTAATCTAAAGGCTATAACTATAATTAATAACAAAGTGATAAGCTTTAAGATATTCATACTCTTATAAATGGAATAGTTTGGTAAATCATCGGATCATTTGAGTAGGCCCTAAGATATATTATTTTTTAAACGCAAGTATTATGATAGTTCATAACCTTTAGCTATTTAGTTTAAGGAGAATATAGTTAGGTTATTTTAGCTCAAGACAATGTTGCTTTGAGTGCATTTAGTATTTGAAATTAATTTCAATTTCAATGGTGTTATGTGCCACTTTGTTATTTAATTGTATTAAGATAATGATATACTTTTATAGGTACCGAGCATATGGTCATTGCTTTTACTTTTACTTTATAAGATACACATGTCAATACATAAAGGTTATAATATTATTTTACCTATGATGGTATATAGAAATTTTTCACCACAACACCATTTAATTTTAAGATATTTCTTTTACTTCATTTTTAAAACCTTATGTACAATAAAGAATAGGATAAATTTCCTGATGGATGAATGTATAATTTAAAGTTGGAGAAGAGCAAAAAGTAGATAAAAACTAAGACTTAAAATTTATTATTTAAATTATCCAAACTTATTGAGTAAATTTTGACTACTTATTTTTTTTCCGAGTATATATAAATAGATTGCCTTGTTGCAACAACCTACTACCTATTCTTTTTATAACCATCATGGCATAGTGATTATACATGATTATTTTATCATATTGGTATTTCATTTTCTTATTATAATATGATTATTTGGCTATAAATGACTTTATTCTAGGCTCATAAGATAAAATATTTTCTACTAACTTTAATAAAAGAAATAAACAATCTTTAAAATAATTAATAAAATGTTTTAAAATTAACATTAAGGCTCTCTTTAGTTAAGTGCTTTAATTTATGTTTGGTCTTTTACAAGTGCTGGTGCACTTTCATAACATAGCTAAGTGAAGTATGCCTTTGTGGTATCTTTCATTAGAAGAGCATATAATATATATTGCATGTCATATTCCTTAGGATAAATCCCTACTTAGAAATATTTTTAGTTGCACTTAGGGAGTCTTAGCATGCCAGAAAGTAGTAGCTTGACCCAAAAAAGATTGTAAGTCCAAACTAAAGTAGCTTTTGTTGTATGTAACAAGAAAATCTCATTTCCTTTTCTCCTATGGGCATTTTTTTCAATGTAGAGTTTGAATGTGTTGCATCTTTCTAACATATTGTTAGACATTATCTATCAAAATTCTAAATTTTCCTTTCTTAATTTAAAGTCATAAGATTAGCTTCAAAAGATGCATATCATGGTTGCTAATAAAGTATCTTATAATTATGTCAGGTAAACAACCTTCCAAACTAAATGACCTTAAATTTGATAGCTTAGGATGATGGATCAATAAAAGCTATACCAAGATTATTTCTATTTTTTTCTAGACTCCTTGCATTTACCAACCTAACACCTTGAGCCCATCATGTTCCTTTTTGAGTCTTTAGTAATTTAGTGATTAATATTATATAGATTATTTTTATATTGGTCCATCACCTCTCTTGGTTACAATGATTCACCTATGCTTTGTGGATTGATAGCTGGTATATAAATAAATCTATTAGATTATTGAAACATGAGTCTCCTTACTAAAGCCATAAATTAAAGTTAAAATAAAGACCTATTTCTACTTATCAAGAGGTTCTCTTGAAGGCGTTCTTAAGTGTTATTAACTAAATGAAGATTAGTCTTTTTATGTGATTAAGTAACCCATATTTTCTTGATTACTTTAATAAACTCAATGATATATCATCAAATAAATATTTACTATGATTTTAGATGAGAGGGCATTGTACTACCGTGATCTTTTTCTCATCTCCTCTTGTGAAATATTTTATATGAACTATATATCATAGTTTAAATTTGAATAAAATTACTTCTAATAAGAGAAGCTTTTCTTAAGGAGATTTTTCATTATTTGTGTGAGTTATTTGTCATATTTTAAGAAGATTTTACCCTTTATTTAAAATAATATTGAATCATATTAATAGTTAATTTATAAGCATACTAATAATAAGCCTATAATGAAGACAAAACCTACTTACTTGGTATCTCCACAAAGAATCCCAACCTATTTTCTTTTATATGAACTTACCATTAAATTTTATTGTTGTGAAAGTATTAGTAAGAGAATGCACACTATTAAAATAACCTCTTCATTAGTGCAAAATAATTTTTAGTTGCTTAATTTTTTATTTATTTATTTTTGGGAATAACTATGAGTAATTTCTAAAGCTTTTTTTATTGGTCTTAAATGAAGTGTTAAGATATTTAAGTTAAAGTTAAGCTACCCTAATGCTCCACTAATTCTTATTATAAGTTTGGACAAGATGGGGGGGAATGCTTAAAGTAATCACATAATTCTTAGTCCAATTATGTCCAATGGGTCTAGATCTACTCTTGGTCCTTTTAGGATTAAATTAATGCCATTTGACTATTGACTAATATAATTGAAGCACTAAGAGCTTAATATGGAAATAATTGAGTCCTAATAAAGTTCTTAGTTTTTTTAACACTCGCTTAGCATTAAATAAAGATACTCAAAGCTTGGATTTGACCTAAGAGATTCAAGTGTAAGTATAATATTGATTTTTTCAAATATAGGTAATTGATTATATATCAAAATATACATGTAAATAACACAACATATCAAATAAAACCAAAGTTAAGATAAATTTAATTAATTATAAATTAAACACATATTAATACTTGCATAAGCTTAATTTGTATATTTAAAAAAATTGTATGAAATGTATATAACTTATAAAGCATATTAAATTTGAAAATCAAACACTTAATTAAGAAAATATAAAAAACATTTTAGTTGAGCTTATTTTTCTTATTTAAGTGATTAATGATATTAATAAAAAATTAAGTACAAAATATAACTTTAGTGTACATAATGGAAAACATAAGATCAATTAATCTTATTGACATGTGAATTAACTTTATAATGAATTCATTAAGTACATAATCATTAATAAATATTACATCTTATTTAGCCCATATAGGATACCTTAGCTCCATGTGTCACTCTAACCCATTTAAATTGGTCAAATTCATTTGAGTTGAACTATTTAATTGTCCATAAGACCCACGGATAAATTCACTTTCAAGAATTTGAAGTGATTTAACCATTTGATGCACCTAATTTCATTGTAATCACGGGCATTCCCATTTGAGAGAAAATGGAACCATGTTTGCCCATTGTTTAAATTAACCACCTTATAGGGGTCAAATCAATATGTATTGAACTAAGCATTAATTAACAACATCTTTTGATACTAATACTTTTAAGGATTTGCTTGGATATCATGATTAGTTTGGTTCAATCAACCACTTAAAAAGGGTGTTTACCTTAATAGGTGTAGATACCTTATTTTGAAGATTTGGCTTGGGCCAAAAGTCAATTGGGACTAGTGATGCTTGGAATATTTTTAATACACTAATAGGAGTTTATATATCCAATTGGTTCAATAAATATGAATGTTAAGGGAAATTTAGTCATATTGGCCTAATTTGGTCAATCTTGATTAAGTGGGCTAACTTGTATTCAATTGACCTAATTGATTGAAAAATCATTATATTAAATTGTTTTATTATATGAGCACATTTATTAGCCAATTTAGGATGATCAATGTGAGGTCCATGTTATTGACTTTAACTTGGGCCCAATGTTAACCCATATTTGGTAAGATTTGACTTCCTAATCTTTTGGTCAATATGGCATATATATAGGGGCTCTAGTTGTAATTTAATTTGTAAACATACTAAAATCATCCCAAGGTTAAATTACAAGGTGATTGACCAATTTAGTTAAGTGAAATAGTGACTAAGTTAAAGACTTTAATAAGGTAAGGATAGGTAGGTAATTTAAATTCAATTATGGGTCAAAATTTTCAAATTGATTTTGAGAATAGTCAATTGAATTATCAAAGTCTCATGATCTATTATATAAAACTTGAATCAATGAAATGAATTGATTTGCTTAAATCTAATACTTATATCCGCTAGGGAATGGCTTAACTTAAACAGTGAAAAAGGTTTACCTTAGGGATAGCTAAAGTCAAACTTTTGATGCAACATAGATTTGCAAGTGAATCTCCTAAATGAGTTACTCCTAAACATTTAGTAAGGCCAACCTAATGGGTTAGGTCAAGTTGCAATTTTAAGTATTTAAAGGGGACATGAGGTTAGGTCCTTTTAGCATGTTTGATGTCAACATAGTTTTTTACACATATATATATATATATATATATATATATATTAAAGCATAATACACATCCCTTATGTTTTCAATGGTTTTAAGATTTGGAGTCACCTACATTCATACTAAAGTTTGAAGTTAAATCTAGAGTTTTTTAACCCCCAACTTGCGTGGTCAACAAATAACTGAAGTTTTCACTTAGATATACTCAACTGAACCATAATTTCAAATTTAACTCTTATACACCTCAATTAACACCTTTTAGTGTACCTTATAGAAAACTTAGTGTCAAACCCTAAGCGTACCACTCATCTATTAAGTTCTACTTTTTGAATATAACTACTTTTTTTCTCTAATTTCTCCATAATATCTATTTCTACAAGAACTCTCATAATTGAAGGCCCAAATAAATAAGTCATTTATTGGACAATTTCCGCTAGATGACTTATTATATTGGTAACATCATATAATGCTAGATCGCTAAAATAAATTATATGATTAGAAAAATAAATCTAGTTTAAATAATTCTAGATTCCATTTTAATATCAAATAATGGTATCCATTTTAACTTGTATAAATGCAACAAACATATAATAAGAATTCTTAGAAAAATTTTTGCCTTATTCTTTTTATTAGATAATCATATTAAGATGTGATTTAGAAAACCTAAAGAATAATCGCTCGATGATTTATAAACAAGTAACAATAAAATCCTTTGAATGTATTTTAAAAGAAATTACCAATTAGTGAAAGCTTAAGGGTGCATCAAAAGTTTAGTCTCCTCATCAAAATAAAAATTAAAAAAAATACTTTTAACCCTTTAAATGATTGAGGGAATTTATAAGAAGCAATTATAGAAAGCAAAATATTTTGTTAATGTTCGATCTTGATATGTTTATGATCTCTACCACATAGGAAAGAACTTATATGGATAAGAGAAAGAACTCAGGGAAAGAGTGAATGGAGAAAGTAGAAGGACCATACTATTTTTAGCTTTTGGAAAAATGTTCTCTACCTCATCGATGGCCTCCCTTATTTATAGGTTTGAGCTAACCCAAGTGTGTTAGATTGATAGCTACATAAAGAATAAAAAAATATTTTTTGAGAGTTGCAATGATGTAGCAAAATATATTGCATAGTTAGTTACGTGATGTTGGTCAATTTTGGTATGAGTTGATGTGATTCATTGTGCTTAGATTAAAAACCTTGGAATATTTTAATTGAGCATTAACCCATGTCTTGAACTCAGTCCAAGGGTACCAACTCATGTTTTGAACCCGATCTAAGGATGATTTGGCTCTATGATTAAGGAGCCTCTTTAGATGAACTAGTTAAAGCTTGAGAAGAGTGTCAACTAAAGGCATTAAAGAGGCTTTAAAATCAAAGAACATACTATCTAAATTGGAGATATCTGTACTAAGGTTGGAAAGGGCCATAATCAAAATAAAGTCTTCTATCAACATATCAATTTACATCTTATTGATTCCCAAAGCAAATGATGAAAATAGACATAAACTATTAGAAAATTAGAAATTATCATAGTTCCTTATGTAGAATAAAATAATGGAGAATTGAATATAACAAAAAAAACATTAGGACTCTAAGAACTCCACTCATAGAAACCATAATTCCAAAGCTGGAGAAGGCAAAGGTAAATCTTATTACTCTTAGCACCTTGCCTCCTTTTCAAATTTGGCTGCCTTGGAGTCAATGACTTTCAACTACTATTTTACTAAGTCGAGTTCCACCATGGTGTCTACCATTGTCTTTAGTTTGGATATGTATTCTCGGAAGAGCTCCTAAGTCAACTGCTATGTCATTGCTTGAGCAGTCATGACAGCATAAAGTAGTCACCTCTCGAGATGCTTCTTGAGAAGAATATCCATTTTTTCCAAGAAGATGATGTGACCTAACTAGTAGGCTTGACTCATTAGGTCAACAACCTCAGGAGTGTAGTTGTCCTTTGTAAATATAATAAGGATTATGGGTGGGCACCTTCTCCTTGTCACACCTCTTACTTATCAGGGGCTGAGAGGCTTGCAAAGTCACTACATTTGATGTCCTCTTCTTGGACTATGTGTGAGTTGATGTATTATGCACTGCTACACTCATCTCATTTGCTAGTTTCTCAGGCACTACCTCGTGGGTATAGGCTCACCTCCATCATTTTCTCCTTCCTCAAATTCACCAAGGAATTGAAGAACCTTGGGGTGGTCAATTGGGAAGTGAGTGGAGACATTGTGACCTACAAACTAATTATGATGCAAAAAAAATGGAAAAAGATGAGTTATAAAGGGGGGAGTACTTATGGTATGTTCATGGATGTTGACAAATTAGGGGAAAAAACTAATGTTGAGACTTGCTTGCTAACTTGCTCAATGTCTCCTTTCAGTAAGACTCGCTTAAGGAACCATCACCTTGTCATTAGAAAAGATAAGTGAGTGTAGTTGACATTGTCTTATTGATAGAGCACTTGATGAAATTTAGTTTGGAACACTAGTTCATAACCTTATTCGGCAAGCTAAATATTTTTAGGTGGATTATCAAGAATTGCACAGTCTCATCCTTATACCTCTTCATAAAGAAGATATGGAAAAAGATAGTCAAGCTTCACTACAGCCCATCTTGCATCAAGTACAGCATGAAAACCATAATGCTTATTATATAATTCAACAAGACTTGACCAAGCACTCTATAAAAGTTCAATTCTCCCAATTAGGTGTGTAGGGAAAATAAAGGTTGCACTAGAACTGGTCAAATGGGATGCACTCTAGCAACTCACATCGAGTAGTCAGAGTTGCCATCACAATGCTCGAAGAAGATGAAGTTCTCCACCTTCGAGTAAAAGATGTACAACTCACTCACTTAATTATCCAAGAAGTTGATGGAAGCCATCTTTAAAGCAACCATGGCTATGTTCTAAAAAAAGACTCACAAGAAAGATCTCTAAGAGAAGGAAAAACAAAAAAACTCACACAAGAGAGCAACTATTCACTTAAATTAGAGGTTCACTACTATAAAAGTTCACCTAATTGTAGACAAAAGTATTTATAAATGGAGAAATTTTTTTAGAAATGTGAATTTCATATCAAGCATTTAATGAATAAATTCCTACAAATCTTGCAAAAAGCTTAAGTGTCACGTGTCATGACAAAATAAGGGTAAAATTAGTCACAACCAAGCAGGAAAATCAAGAAAACTCAATAGAAAGATAAAACCATTTACATCACAGAATAAATAAGACATCTAAGTAATGTTAAAATATCTCTTTTATTCAAACCAATATTTTTTTACAAAAGTGGGTTTAAATACACTGCACTCACTTTTTACATTAATTCTTAAATTGCCTAACGACTCAATATGTTTGCCACTTGAGAACGAGTGTTCCCATACTTACATATAATCAAACATGAAGTGTCTGCAATGAAGTGACAAGACCCACTCAACTCATCAAGACGGTGAAGTAAGATCATCTTGCTTCTAAATCCACTAGCCTTTTTTTTGCAATTCTGCCACCACTTCCCCACCGAGTTTATGTTTTCTTCAATGAGAATTACTCTCTCCAATAAATAAATAAGCTCAATAGAAGTAGAAGAATGAAGAGGCTCTTCCATGGTATCATCTCTTTGGAGGAAAGTAGTCAAACTTTTCTAGCTTGCCACTCTCACGAAGAATTGAAAAAGGGAAGTCCACTAGCATCTCATTCAAATTCATTACAATGGAACTTTTCACTTGGGGGTAGAGTGAGTTAGTGTTGCCAAGTTCCATTCCTAACTTAGAGCTACGGCCTTAAGGGATCACTTGAGGTTCAGTGATGACAAGAATCATTTCCATTGAAGCCTACCATACATGACAAGAAAGAATATCTTGAATTGTGAATGAAGTGACCACTATAAGGAAGCTACTCAAATGAATCATCCCTGAGAAAGGAAGCCATTGATGAAGCAAATGCATTTCCTCTTCACTGAGAGGATGTCACAGTAACTCACCTATAGTAAGATAATGCTCATCTTAACACTACTTATGGGCATAAGATAAACACTTATGTGAGCTAACGATTACCCATCATCCCTCTCAATAGACTCATGAATTCTCATCATGCTAAATTGTAAGAACCAAAAAAAATAAAACTTAAGTTAAATTTTTATTAAAACTAACAAAGTCATATATTTAAAAGAGCCATATACACGATAAGATAACCCTTTAATAACTTTAATTGAGATAGAGTTCTTACTAACCTACTTATGAAGACTTTTTATAGTTGAATATGCACATTCCTCTTCATCCATCACAAGAATATTAGACACTTTAGCAGTCACTTCTTTAATAATAGGAAGGCAACCATCTTCATAGTCTTCATTCTCACAATACTTGCTCCAGCTATGTTGGAGACACTAACTTTATTCTACATGTATTCATCTCCTCTCATGTTGAGTGTGGCATCTATAGCCACAGTTGCTACCATAGAGACTAAGGAATTTGACTCAATAGAAGGCACCACAATGACTTCTTCTTCAAGCACCTTCTTGGCTTCTTCTTCTTCTTCTTCTTCTTCTTCTTCTTCTTCTTCTTCTTCTTCTTCTTCTAGAAACTTAATTAGAGTTCAACAAAGTTAATATCACCATGAGGTCTCTTAAATGTTATACTAAACACTTGGTTAATTACCAAAAAGAGTTGGTGAGTAATTAAAGAGACACTTGGCAAGAACATAATGAAGCAGCAATAACCAGCTCTAGAGTGTAAATGCCCATTTTATATGGCCACAGAGTGCTAATAACGCCAAAGAAGATGGAAAACAAAAGTGATGTGATATAAATAATCAAAAAAAATTATCAAACATCTTAATAATGATAATAATAATTAAGTTTTATTTTTATTCAATTACTTTTTTTGTGATTCATCTTTGTAAAGAGCAAAAAAAATAGGGGAGCTTAATGTACTCCATATATGAGCATAAGGACCTAGCACTGAAACCTTGATGAAAAATACTTACTGGATAGTACTATAGCCTAAATAAGAACTCACTCACTAAACAATCAGTAAGAATCACCTCCTCATAGGCGAGTACATGAAAGAATCTACCACAAAAAGTAATACAATTAAACTTCCTAACTCATATGGGTGACCACACTAGGAAACTTGCCACGCAACATATATCACTTGCTCAATCATTTGAAACTTGCCACTCAACTAATATATATAGTTTCTAGAAACTAACATGTAGTTTCTTTTATAACTATCGTTAAATTCTATAAAAATTTGGTGGGGAATTTTTTTTATTTTTAAACTATTTATGAAAGGGAGAGAGCTAATTTTTATGCTCTAGTTTATTGCTCTGCTATTAATACACATCAGCCAAGTTCCATTTTTCTTAGGAGTTAAAAGAGTGGGTATAACACAATGACTAAGACTTTCTTATATAAAATCCTTCTTTAGGAGTTCATCTACTTATGGTTTTAACTCTGCATGCTCTATTAGATTCATCCTATAATAAGATAAATTAGACATTCGAGAACCAGGAATCAGATCTATGGCATGTTATATATCCCTTAATGGGGGTAGCTCATTAGGTAAGTCATTAAGAATTAAATCAATAAATTCAAATAATAGATCATAGCAAGTATGTTGTGATCTTTAGTATCAACAGAGATTTCTTAAAGGTACAAGATAAATAATGAAGTAGAGTCATTGAACTCTCTAGCTAAACCTCTAAACCCAAAGGTTGTGATTTGAATTCTAGGAGATTCATATATATGAGGCTGTATATCAAAAGTATCTTCTCTATTATTGGATGGTGATATATCTATTAACTAGATTTTTGCATTCCTCCATTGATTAGGTTTGGGTTGAATTCAAAATTCAATTTGTAAGAAGGGGCAGAAAGAATTCTATGAGGAGGTGTAATTAGCATCTTCTTAGTAAGCTTTATAGAGAATAACTTGATTATTTTCTCATTATGCATAAATATGTAAGTGGTTTCACGCCTGTAATGGATCACATTCAAGTCATAAAGCTAGGTTCTTATTAATAAGATATGAGTTTTTTTCATTGGAAGAACATCACAACATATTTGATCATTATAACTACCTATTTTAATTGGAATAAGACAACTGTTAGTGATTAGTGGGGATGTGTGATTTACCCAACTGACTTGGAATAGTTTTGGATTAAGTGTTATTGTAAGATTAGCTCTAGTGATAGCATGAGTTGATATGACATTCATAGCACTACCTTTATCTATTACTAGCTTACACCTCTTCTCCTTATATAGAATATACATCGAGAAAATATTCCTTCTTCTCCATTCTTCTTCTTCTTCTCTAAAAGCAGTCAAATACCTCATAAAAATATTGGATTATTTTTATTTGGATCTACTTCTTTATCACTCTTCAATATCTCCTTCTTTTTAAATCTTCCAATTCATCTTGGAACATGATTTTTGTCCTACATTGGTTTTGCATAAGACCCTTCTTATGACATTTAAAGTAATCTATCTCTTTTATATTTTTAGAAGTAGTCTCTTTGGGGTTCATTTTAGAAGAGTTGCTTGATGCTGAAGGATTAGATTTAGTGACAGATCTTTGAGATTATGATAGAGGTAGATATTTAGAAATTATTTAAGCTTTCATTTTGGATGTGGATGCATCGTTCTTATGATTTTCTAGAAGCAAAGCATAATGAAAGGGACCCTCTAAAGTTTGAGGATCATGAAGCTCTACTACATTTCTAATATCTCTTCTTAATTGAATGATAAATTTGTTTGCTATTTGCCAGTCTTGATTAATGTATTGAGTTCTAGCTACTAAGTCCTCAAATGTGTTCATATACTCCACTACTGACATGGTTCCTTGCTTAAGAGTAGCCAATTAGTCGTTGAGTCTTTTATCATGATTTCTAAGACAATATTTCACCCTTAGGATTTCTTCCATTTCTACCCATGTCATGAGATTTTTACCGTATCTTTCTTCTTTAGCTAAAAATATTATTCCAATAGATCTTCGCATGACTTACCAGTTTCATTTTAGCAAATATTATTTGTTGGTAATTATTCATATGATACCAATAAAAAAAAATCATCCATTTGAGTCAACCAATCTAAAAATTTATTGGCATCATAAACATCATCATATGTTGGGGCTTATATTTTAACCTATTTCATAGGCTCATGTAATGTTTCATGGACCCGAAGGTAAGGGGGTTCTTTAAGTTTGATCTTATCACATGATATTCATCCCTAGGAAGTTCAATGTTTTTCCCTCTTATGGGTTCTAAGTCATCTAAACGTGGGATAGTCAGTGTGGTTTGAAGTCTAGTACTCAAAGTTTGAATTTGTGTAGTGAAAATCTCACATACCTTTCTAGTTAAGTCCTATAATTGGTTTAAACTAACAAATTTAGGAGACATGATGTAAACACAAAGGATGCAATATGATACTCCAAATGATGGTTTTTAAAATATGCAATAAGTGAATTAAACTTAACACAAAATAAGATGCACAAATTTTAAAATTACTAGCCTTCAATAAACACAAAGGAATAATTGGATACTACAAAATATTAAGCGAACTTAGAAAAGAAATAAACATACAATATTTAAGGATATGATTTTTATTTTTATGTTGGGTTTGTATCTAGGATAGGCTATTTAGTGAACTCTCCCTTACTCAAGTTGTCACTCAAGTATGATGGCTTGAAGTTAGGTTAAGTAGGGAAATGTTGGGTTATAAGTGGAGACAATTAGTTGATAATAACACAAACATTCAAAGAATTACCTACCACATGACTTTATCATGCATTTCCAAGCGAAATCACTAATTCCATAAAAAAACTATTCAAAATTCAAAATATAGAACTAACCTTAGTTTGATTTGATATGGATTATCTGTGAGCACTTTCTCCACGCTTCTAAACCTTGGGATTTGATACCAAAATTTGATGTAGGGTTGATCAAAGGGAGTAGGATGCTGTAGTAGTTGTGAAGAAGAAAGGGATGCTTCCACTTACCAAAGTGGAAGAGAGATGAAGTTGCTACTCACCAAAGTAGAACTATAGCGAAGGATCACTGAATCCCATAGACAACTGGCCACCAAGCTCAAACTAAGAGAATTTTCATTTCAATTTCACACACAAACTCCAAAGTCCTTCATTAGGTCAGTCTAAAGAAATAAATTAGGATATCATATTTTGATTAATTTTAGAGATATAAAAAAATCTTATGAATTTTTATAAAACTTATAAAATCTTTAAATTCAATATCACTTAAGTAAATCTAAAGGTATGTTATAGTAAATGACTAAGTTAATTTGGTGGAGCCAACTAATTAAAGGAAATGCCATAATTTTTATACATTTACCATTATACAAAGTAAATTTATGATCTAATAATAAAATAAACTATAACAAATAAAAGTAATTTTACTTAAGTTTCAAATGAAATGAGCTTCCTCTTGTAAGTGATCTCCAATGTTGCCTCTTTGTCTAATCTTATACTTTGATACCCATAATGATGGAGTGGTGGTGGTGGAAGGCCTAAGGGTGCCCTTAAGATTTTATGTGTTATGCTCTAAGAGGTCCTAATTGAGGTATGTGAGGCTTGAATTAGAGTTTATAGTGTGAATCAAAGATAAAACCTAGGTTATAGGTCTGCCAAGTGAAGTGGTGGTCAAAATTAAAAATCTTAAATATGATATTAGGCCTTTAGTTTGAATGATATTGGTAACTTTAGAGTATATAAACAAGTTGAAAATTTTAAAGAGGATGTACTACTTATCTTTTGAAAGTTTCTCAATTCGGAGGCCTTATATATATATATATATATATATATATATATATATATATATATATATATATATATATATATATATATATATATATATATATATATATATATATATATATATATATATATATATAATTAATTAAATTAAAACTAGATCTTACAATAATCCGGTGTAAAGCCTAAAAGAAAAATATTTGGCTTTGTGGGAAGGGTTTAAGGCCTGAGAAAAAAAAAATGGAAAAACTCTTGTAGGGAATAAGAAAATATTTTTGGATTTGTTCTAGATTTTCTCACATTTTTTAAAAGAGTCTGAAGGGAGGCCAATTAAACATGAAATGAAAACATTTTGGTGAAGAGCTATTTGGTTGATTAATAGGGAGGTTTGGGCTTTGTGAGATAAAAATTAACGAAAATATGTGAAGAGAGAGAGAGAGAGAGAGAGAGAGAGAGAGAGAGAGATGAGATTTAAAAATATATAACAAAATTTTAAAAGACTACAAGTAAAATAAATAAAACTATCACTACTTAAAAAGATAGATTGAGATAGACAACTAAATCTCTCTTATATAGGACTACCATTAAGCCTCCACTCCTTTGAAAAACTCTTTCAACTACAATAGTCCTTATTAAGTAAAATAAAATAACCTCATACAAACTCTAAATATAAAATAAGAAACAATTAAAAAGAAGGGAGAATGAGGTGCCACCCCCCTAATTTGTATGGAGGAAGAAGAAGGTTCCTCCCTCATTGGAACCTAATAATTTAATTATTTTAATTAATAATTAATTTTATTTTAGTTATATTAACTATACTCAATTAGTTAATTTTTTTGATTTGATAATTTTTCTCTAATTTAAAATTTTAAGCATCAGTCATTTTTTAAATTTTCTTCCACAAACTCATATGAAAATAAAACTTGTATAAAATTTTTCAATAAAAATAATATAAATTAAAATTTCATCATGCCCTCTAGTGTGGGTTCTTCTCTCTTCATGCTTTGACTTCTTATAATGGTTCCAATAGCTCTTTGTGACATATCAAAATCTAAAGATTTTTCTTTTTTTTAAAATTTTTTCTTATTGTAAGATTAATGGTTATGAAATGCATCAATATTTTAAACTTCATCATAATTTTAAAAGTTTCAAGAATTCTATTAAAGAAATAATGCCATTGTTTTGGATGTTAGGATTCCTTAATAGCCTTATATTTTGGATGTTTTTTCTTTGGATGAAGATAAGGGTGGCTATATCGGTAATTCTCAATTTAATGATATTTGTTAATTCAAATATTGTGGCTAAGGTTGAATTACTTGCTTCTAATCTCCCTTCTAATCCCAACTCATTGCAATATTCATACATTGTAGCTAACATTGAATTACTTGCTTATAATTTCCATATTAATCCTAATTCTACTAAGAGTAAAGAAAGTACTAATCAATCCATGAACTTGTTGCATAAAATCTTGATAAACATTTTATTGGAGATGGGATTTTTGTTGAGGTGATTATCCTCTTAATGGATGTTGTATAATATTTATTTTACTCTTTTTCTAATGTATTATTATCATGTATTTTAGTTTTTTTTATAAAATTATGTATTATAGCTATTATGATAGTTCTCTATTGTGTTTCACACATTGTTGTATAATCAGCTGTACCAATCACTATTTTAGCTACTAAAAAGTACTCTATTATGTTTATCATAACTAAATTTTATTTATACCTTTGAGCTCAATTCAAATAATGTTGAACTATATTTGAGTTACATTGAATCATATTCGATCATATTGAACTAGTTATGATCATAGTTCGAACTTGAATTATATTTAAACATTATTGAAACCCAGCTCGATACTCATGTGATCCATATTCATATGAAATTCAAACTTGCTTTAATTGCACTTGATCCATATTAGTATTCAAACTCTATTTGATTGAATTATATTTGAAAATATTTGATATTCAAATTTGATACGAACAAGGTTCAAATAGTATTCAAATAAGGTTAGAATTTTTCTTAAAAATAATTTGAATTATATTTTAATTTGGAGTTTAATTAAGTACTTTATGATAAAAAAATAGAATTATCAATAAATTATATTATTTTAATTTGAAATGATCTTTTGAATATAATTCTAAAAGAATATCATAATGGATTTATTTTTATAATTATATTCATTCAAAATCTAATTTATTAAATTTAAGTTTAAAATATAAAATATATAAATAGACATATTTCAAGTCATATATATATATATAAACCCCTAAATTTAAAGAATTCATAGCAAACAGTCCTTCTCGTCGAAGCTCAGCCTTCATCGTCATTCGTCTTGACGCTGGCAGCTCCAATAAGAGCATCTGCGAGCACTTTGCTGAAACCCTAGCCCTCGAAATGGAACCCTCTAAGTTGAAGAGGAAGAGGGGCCGCAAACCTACGAAGCCTGTCGCGGAGACCATGGATCTGCAACTCCCGTCCTTGTCCCTAGCAGCCGAGGAGGCCCAGGTCTCGCCCGCCGAGTCATCGCCACCGCCAACCTCGGCTATCGCGCGGACGGCCGCGCAAGACATGCCACCACTACATCCCTGACGATGATGTCGCTAGCGTTGACAAGAAATCACCACCTTCGTCACTTAAACGTGGTCTGCAGCACATTTTCTCGAGCAAGAGCAACGGCGATCACACGGATTTGTTAATGGTCACCGCCACTGGGGAGCCATTGCCGAGGTGGGACCAGGTGGTGAAGGCAGTTCTGTCCATGGATGCGGTGGTTAAAGTGGTATGCATGCACACAGAACCCAATTTTCGTTGCCTTGGCAGCGGAAGCGGCAGTACAACTCGAGCAGTAGTGGGTTCATCATTGGAGGTAGGAGGGTGCTGACGAATGCACACTCGGTGGAGCATCATACGCAGGTTAAGTTGAAGAAGAGAGGCTCAGATACCAAGTACTTGGCTACGGTGTTGGCAATTGGCACTGAGTGCGATATAGGTGAGCTTTGTTAATCTTTGGAACAGTGAAGGTTATTTGGTTTTAATCCCTAATATTTATTTTGTTTCAACTTATGATTCAGGGGACTCAATGCTTTCATTTTACTAATGAACAACACTCTTTGGTCTTTTTAATTGTTCGCCTTCACTTATGATTCCCTTACATAACCTGAAACTAGGATATTTAGAAATGCAACGTGGAAATCTTTTAATCTTGTCGTGCTTGCATGTTTCTCATTAGTCTTCAATGGAAAAACAATGTGATGACCTTATGATGATTGCTACATGCTGAAACTAATTACTTGAAACCTGTACACTTTAAAAGTTAAGGTTCATGTGATGCCTTTTCTATTATTGATTCTTGCCAACCTAGGTTAAATGACGAGTCTATCGTGCTTAGATCACCAAGTATTAATTTGGCTATGAATAGTGTAGTTAGATAATATAGATGGAATGATGATTTCTGATATATTAGATAAATAATGCTATGATAAGGATCTTAAATTTAGAACATAGAACAAAATATAATATACGGAACATACCAATAAATAGTTTATTTTGTTGGTGATCACATGCAAAGAAATAATTGATTGATGAGTTAAATGATTCGAGCATGTAGATTGGGAAGATGGATGAGTGTTTTGTTAATGCTTTTGAAATAATATTGATGTATTAGTAGGAAAGATGATCTATTAAAACCCATTATATGATTTTTTCCATAAAATTTTTTTTCATAAGTTAAACAAGATGTTAAATGAATCCTATTTAGATTTTTTTTAATAGAGAAAAAGTGGCCTCTTAAATTCAAGGACCTAGTGCAAGACATAATTTAATATATGATACTTTCTTCATTTTTTTTAAAAGCTTAATGTATCAAGTAATATGATAGATGACACCAAATTGTAATCACAATTATTTAAGAAATTTAGTTTACATTTCTCATATGTCACAAGTTAAATTGATTAACATGAGAATGAGGTGGGCAATGTGAAGTAGTTCTTTTGATTAGATGGCTCAGCTGTGGTGAGCAATAAATATAAATATTCTTCTTTGATGATTGTAACTATGCAGTTGATGTAGGTTTGGGGTTTGAAATGATTTTAAGCTTTCATTTTGGAATGGCGTCAGGGATAGGGTTTGGGATGCTTAGAGTTGTTTCTTATGTAGCAGAGAAGGAAGATTGGAGTTGTTGGTTTGCAAAATAAAGCTAGAACGGATGTTGTTTGCATCATCCAACTTAATGAACACAAATGTTGTAAAGAATTAATTCACAAACACTGGAGTTGTTGGTTTGCAAAATAAAGCTAGAACGGATGTTGTTTGCATCATCCAACTTAATGAACACAAATGTTGTAAAGAATTAATTCACAAAACACGTAGAACCAAAAGTCATATAATTCTTATGTAAAATGAGAGATAAAGTAGAAATACTTTGGGGCGGGGTGGGGTAGGGGAGCTTTTTTTTGGTTTTCAGTGTCTATAAAAGAGAGAATAGTCTATGATGAAAGGTGACACTTCCAATTATTGGAGAGAGAATGTGATTAATCTAAATTAGGGGAGGGAGAGAGAGAGAGAGAATGGAATGGTTGAGCAGTATATAGAGCAATTGAGGAAGAAACCATCTCAGTTAAATTGCTCTTGGATTTATTGTTTTATTTATATGGTTTCAAAGATCGCTTAACTCTAATTACATACTATTCTTATTTAACTATCTTGAGATTGAAGAATAATTCAAAATTCAAATGAATATTAATAAAATAATAAAAATTTTTTTAAAAAAAAATGAAATAACCTAGATAACCAAATATCTCCTAGTTTATGATCCTTGTAACCAAATCAATTTTAAAAGGCCATCAATTGGTTACGAAGCTTGGTTTCAACTGTCATGCTAATATTATGATGTAAAAGTTGGTTGATGCTCTCTTTCAATTTATTCTAGGGTATACAAAAATTCTCTCTGGAGAGTATTGATGAGAATATTCATCTAGGAGATAATGAGCAATTTGTTTGAGCTCTTCATGTTTTGGCCAAAATTGATTATCATAATAGTTATAGCGATTCAAGTTGCAATACACAACCAAAAATATAACAATTCCAACATAAAATGAGAGAGATATTTGAAATATGGAGGGGGTTAGGATAGTTTTGGGGTTTGGGCTTTAAATTTCAATAAGAGAGAAATGGTGTTTGACAGGAGGTGACAAACTTTGGAATCTAGGAGAGAAAACAGGAGATCAAAATTAGGGGAGATAGGAAAGAGGAATAACAAGGGAGGGATAGGTGGTGAGCAATGCATCAAGAAGACGAGAAAATAATGATTTTAAAAATTCTTATTTAACATAATAGTTCTTTGGTTTAGGGTCTACTTATTGGCATTCGAAGGTGTCGTAAATTCTAATTATATGTTGTACTTTTCCAATATAGTTCAAAATTCAAATAAATAATAATAAAATATTAGGCAATTTCTAAAAGAAACTAAAAATATTTATTTAATTAAAAGTCTCGTAAATAATGATCTACTTGATAAAATCGAGTAAAAAAAGCATCAAATGGTTGAAAAGCTTGACTAAATTGTAGTAGTGATGTCGACATGATAATGTTATAAAAGCGAGCTGTTGGTCTCCATAAGAAGCAAAGATGAATCATGCTATATCTACTATTTAGATATTAATAGAAGTAGTTTGTGTTCGAGTTTAATATCCAACTTATTTAACTTCTTATGTTGGGAAATAATAATTCCAATGAGTTGGGATAAGATTGATGATGATATTGTCTAGCTGTCACTTTTTTGTGTTGCTAAATTTTAGAAGTTATATTATTTAAATGTAATTTGTCATAATTCAGTGCTAAATTTAGAAGCTTGATTTAAACTTTCATCTTTCTTGTAGTAAAGAGGTTTAAACTTTGTGATTCACCATGAGTTTAATTAGCCTTTTTTGCATTAGAAGCTTGATTTAAGCTTTCTCATCTTTCTTGCAGTAAGAGGTTCAAACTTTGTGATTCACTATAAGTTTAGTGAGCCTTTTTTTTTGCAACCATATGCATATATATTATATAGTGGTATATTGTCTGGTTTTGTGAAAATATGTTTATTGATATGATCATGAGTATAATGGGATTTTTGAACTACTTGACTATGGTAAATGAATAGAGATAGTTATATGCAATAAAGGATATACTTAGCCTCTTATCTTATAACATAGGGCCATTTGCTACAACCAACTGTTTCCAAGGTTTGGATTGATGGAGAAAGTGCAACTTTGTGTTATGTTCAAAGGTCAAAGTAGCCAATAACTGATGTCATGATACATAATGCTCACATCTTAAATCATCAATTATGGTTGAGTTCAAATATAGGATTTGCTTATTTATTATAAATTACAAGAGAAATAGTTGCTATCTAGTTATGGTTAAGTGCAAATATAGGACTTGCTATTTATTATAAATTGCAATAGCAATAGTTGTTATCTTGCTCTTTTAAACATTTTTTGGTATTCTCCCACTATTTGGTGTCAAATTGCACTATTAAGGATTCAATCTCATTTTCTGTTTTCATATCATTTGATATGGGACAACTTGGAGCAGCCAATGACTCTAAATAGCTGGGTTTATGTAGAAGGCTCAATTAAGTCTTTTAACCAAAGAGCCAACTACTTACAGATTCACCAATGTTGAGAAACCATATTACCCATGACTTAATTGTTAACCATAGTTAAATGTAGGTTCTTGACAACCTTTTTGAAAAGTGATAGTTGTTATCCTATCATTATGATAGTTTTCTGTCAGCCTGATTTATTCTAATGTTGTTAACGTCTTGGCTGGACATTTTCTTAGGTTAGGACTAAGAGGTTGAATTCCTGAAAGTGATTTCTTTCATACCTCTGTGCAAGAGGAATGGTTGCTTGTCAAGTTGAGCTGTGTTAGCATTTTAAGGGACCAAAAGAATTTTATGTGGTTGAACTTGATGTAAAAGAAGTTGATTCCGGTGTAAGTTTTTTACTTTTAAATCAACACCACTAAATAATGAACTCTACGTCTAGTATTATGGGTGTGTACCATTATGTTAATAATTTCATACATTGATTTTCCATCTTTTATTTAGCTTCTTTTGTGTTGGATAATACTCATTAGTTGCCATTATGTATTGCTTCCAGTTCAGTGCCAAAAACCAAGGTTATTTTGTGGTAGAATATTATTCTTTTTGCAAAGCGTCATATCAAGCACATGTAGACTATCCATATCATATGCTTGTTAATTATAGGTATTTGTCCTTATACTTTGATGATGAGGTTAAGTTTGAAATTCCTTTGAAAAGAGGAATATATGTGATTTATATCCTATATATTATGGTCTTAAAATAAGATATGGGTATAGTACTATTCTCACATCCATGTACATTAATACATACATATTTGACCAACTAACATTTATACTTGCATGGTATACCATATAATTGATGTCGGTTTCTACATATAGATTGTTAGGACAAACGAAAACTTACATAATCATCATTATAGAAAACATATCTATTTTTGTTATACCTTATTTCACTAAACTTCATATTTTTATTGCTTAAATTATTTATGTAGAAATTGTTGTATATGATTTGGGATGTAAATGAGTCGAGCTGAGTTGAAGTCACATCGAACTTGAGCTCGACTCAAACACTCGGCTTTTGGCATGACCACTCGAGTTCATAAGCTAAAGCTCAAACTCAACTCGTTTGAAAAATATTAAGCTTGAGCTCGGCTCATTAGCTCATTTTTCTTCTCTTTCTGCTTTGCTCCTACTCAAAATTGAAGCAAGGTAACCCTTATCTTTCTTCTCACCCTCCTTTGTGCACTTTAGTTTGTAAATCTCATAAAATCCAATGAGATTTGCTTAATCTAGTATTTAAGGAAAAATGTGGAGAAATGGGATTCAAAATACTGTAGGATTTCAATTAGCAATTTTTGTTGTTTTGCAAGATTCAGGTTAAATCCTACTCAAATTTTGCTACCCATCTTATGATTGAGAAAAAGAGGCGGAGTCGCGGAGGTGGAGACATAGGCGAAGCAGAGTTGCGATTTAGGGGTATTGGACTAGAGATAAGACGATGGATCGAGTAGTTTGATGAGTACTGGAGCCGAGTCGGGCTAAATTAGAGCTTGAGCTCGATTATCTAATGAGCTATAAATTAAGCTCAAACAAGCCAAGCCCACAAGCTCATAAATGAGTTGAGCTTGACTTGGCACTCTGCCTATATATGATATTGCACTTAATTTTATTCAAAAGTTTTAAATTTGTAATGTCAAATTTTGTGAGCATGGGGGTATCTTTGTATTTATGTAGTTAAGCGTATTCTAAAGTTTGCTTGTTCATACTAAGTTGTTGCCATTGTTGGTTGCTTTCTAGTTTGCGAATATGAAAAAAAAAGCAACTATATTTTATGCCTTGTAGGAGTCTATTGGTGCTTCTTATTTATTAATATTATTTTTTATAAGAGGAATTTACATACATGTGCTTACAATTATTATAAATTTACATATTTAATACCTAAACTTTTCAGATTTATATAAATATCGCACAATTTTTAATATTACATCAAAATAGTACTATCATTAGTTTTAAAGTGAAATGCACATTTTCATGTATAGGAAAAGTGTTATATTTATAAATATCAAACTTTAGATGCTAGATATTTAAATTCATAAGAATTGTGTGCTATTTATGTAAATTTTCTTTTATAATGATGGTTAAGGATAGGCTTTTATGTGCTTGTCTTGTCTAGTATGGTTAATTGGTCATGACTGAGCCTATCTAAGTTTGTGTCTTGGACCTAAACATTTTTACCCTTAGACATGTAGATCAATTAAGTAACTCAACTACACAATTTATTTAGGGTGTATTTATGCATCGAATGACATGGATATGAACCCTGATCAGGAGTATGTGCACTTTGTGGAGATTTTGCTTTTGTAATTACATGGTGATAGTTCTATTACAGAGTACAGTTATGCAAATTATTTCAAAGTTTATGCATTTAAAGTACTAAAGTGGTTCTACTATCAAATATTCAAATTATATTGAATCTAGTTTGAGTGAATCAAACTTAAATTGAAATTTTGATTTTGAGTCAAACTATGTTCTAGTCTGATTGGAAATAATTGAGTCTTAGTCTTAATTTTAAAAAATATATATTTTTAAATTTCTAAATGTTTCACACACGAACACTCTTGTTTTTTTTAAAAAAATTATATATAGCTTAAGTGTACATTTATGCATTTATGTATAAAACATAAATATATTTATACTGGGGTGTATATATATATGAATTGAATCAATTTTAAATCAACTTGAACTAATTTTGAGTAATGCATCATTGAGTTGAGTCAAATTGATTTTGAGTTAATCACATTCAAGGGATTATTGTGTATTTTTTGTTCAAAAAATTTTTCATCTTATATTTAAATTTGTAATATTTGATTGTTTAATTATTGAATTAACCTTATTATTACTAATTATTGTAATAAAGATTCAAAAATTTGAGCATATTGATGAATTGTTGAAGTGAAATGAAAAATGCTATGAAATTATTGGTACCATGATGTTTGATAACTAACTAGAACTCTATTATTTAGGAACAACTTTATCCTTTAAATTACCTCCATGAAAGAAGATATTTCAAATTTAAATTCAACATATAGACTTATCTAAACAAATTTAAAATTTAAATGCCATCTTTTATCTGCTATCCTTGTTGCCATCCAATGGTTTAAATTTTTTTTCTCTCATTCCTAATCATTTGGTATTTGATTGAAGATCCATTATTAGTTTGTATTTGATTGATGACTTGATCTTTTCATCCAATATTGTGGTATGAAAAATTCTTTCAATAAGTTTCTCTTTGATCATAACTCCATTTTAGCTTAGTTGTTCTTGCAAATGTGAGCTATTTTACTTTTTTTACCTCTTGGCCTTATTCTCTTTTCTTCTTTATAGGCTTAGGCTTCTAATTTATTATGAGGTTTATCCTCTTGGGCAAATTATTTATTTGCAACGAGGATGGTACTTTCTATGCTTTCATTTAAGAATAAATCTCTTTATTTAGTTGGCAATGTTTTGGTCTGCTGGTCTTCTCCATCTCCTTAAAAAGTGGAACAATAGGTTTCCTAATTCTATACCTTTTTCCTCCTTGATCAAGAACAATTTTTTTTAATAAAAGATAGCATTCTTATTATGGACTACTCAAAATTATATGACATATTTCTAGTAGTATAACATCACATGCTACTTCATCAATAAAATTTGTTAAGAAATTAGATCCAAGATTACATTATTGAGTTACTTGACGAACTTTTACTCTTTTGAAATCAACTTAGAGAATAGGATTTTTTACCAAGTATTGACAAATCTCAATCTCTCAACTAAAGTTACAGAGATAAGGTTTTTTTCACTACTTGGATCCAAATTGATATCAACAATAGTAGATTTCGCTTGATGCTTAAGATGGAACAAATCTTCTGTAGCATTCTCATGACTGGTAAGTGCATGCAACATTAAAGATGATGTTGAATGTGATATTTTTACTCCTACTTTTGAAGTAGTAGTGAATGTCTTTTTCTTATTATCTTCTCATTTTAGTATTTCTTTTAGATAAGCTTTTACAATCCTTAAGCTTGTGCTCTAGATTTTTGCACTAATGATTCATTGATTTCCTATCTTTCTCTTATGTCTAAACATTTACTTTTCTCCTTATTCATAGTTGCAAGTTAGGATTTCTATCCAATAGAAAGAGTCATGTTTTGTTCCCTCAAGTTCTATAGTTTTAGCTTCCAGGATGTCAACAAATAGAAAAGCTTCAATTTCATATAAAGGCTTTCATGAAGTCCTGCACTCCTCTGTAATTGAACTTTATGTTTTCTCCTTTACAGTGATGATTTATCTAATAGAAAGACTTATTTTTCTTTCTCAAGTGGTATACTTTTGTGCTGTCTTTAGTCAACTAGAAAAACTTAAATTCTATCGGCTTTCATGAAGCCTTGTTACATTTTTTCTTTGATTGTTTTTTAAACAACATATTTTTTTTAAGTAGTTGCTGATCTTTTATATTTTGTCATGTATTTTATTCCTTTTGCTCATTATCCTGTTTTACATTCTACCATTGAATTTCATGTCTAATGTGATAAAATTGAGCTTTTAACAAAATCTAAATTTTAATTATGCCAAAAGTTCTATGTCGTAGTTTTAGATTGTGAATTCCACCATATTAAAACTCTCGAGGACAACTTCAAACAAGCAAATATGATTTTTTTTTCTATCCAAATAATCTTTAACCATTAAATAAAATTAAGAAGCTAATAACAACTGTTTATTATCTCAGATTTAATTATTTCATCAAATTAAGGTAACGTTAATTTTGCTTGATCTTCTTCTCTCCGTTATTCTTCTCAAATCCTCTCTTTGTTAATGGACTTTTTTTGAAGAGGTGGTTGTTGTTTTCTATTAGATAACTCTCCTATCTAGATAGGTGTTGGTGAAGTAGATGTTTGTAGTGCCACTTTAGCATTGAGAGCTTCAAGGACAACCATCATTGTAGCCATTGGTTCCCTTAGGGTGATCATTTGATCAACCTTTTTTTGCACATCTTTTTTTCATGATGAGAAGATCTTTAGTTGCAAATAATTTCTCCTCATAGTTATAGTCTCCAAGCTCTATAGAATTACTAAATAGTATCTTTCTTAGACATTAATGTAACCATGATTTTTACCTTATAGGTTAGAATTAGGGCTCTATAATAAATTATGATTGAAATTGGATGTGTGAAAGAATTTTGGAACTGGTAAGAATTCTTTTAGGACGAAGGTGATTTGACAGTCATTTTAATATGGAAAAGATAATCCACAGATTAGTTGAGTTTTTTTAAGAAATTTCTCTTATTTCATTTTTTTTAACTTTTGTTTGCTGTAGCACCTGGAATCACTATAGTTGTTAGTTATTGCTATTGTGTCTATGGGTTCTACAATGAATGTGCTGTTTTACGATGCCTAGGTAGAGATGATGAGAGTGAAATATTTTGGAGGAATCTAAATTTCTTTTCATTACAACAAGAAAATTATTATGAATCAATTTAAATTTGATCTTTTTTTTGTAAATTAATTTCATAAAATATGGAACAATGTCTCTAACTCGACTTTTAAGAACAACCATTTTCTTTCTAAACTAACTCAACAAAAGAGTGAAATTTTAATTTTAATTTGAATGTTAAATTATCCAAAATAAGTTCCAAATTTTAAAGTCATACTTATCTTGTTTTTATTATCATCCAACACTCTAAATTTCTTACCTCATTGTGATCTTGATTATTGGACATATTATTGATGATCTATTTTTACATCTGGAAACTTGATGGTTTAATCTTTCGAGCTAATATTGTGATTTGAATTTTTTTTAAAAAAAGATTGTTTGAATTACAAATGCATTTGAATGTATGTATGGGACCTAGTAAATATAGATTTGCTAGAAAGATTATCAATAGAAGACCTTGCCCTAGTCCATCAACCTTGCTAAAAAAGAAGCCTTTTCAATTAATAATATATTGAAATATCCAACAATTTTCAAAAATCAGCTACAGAATTTGGTGAAAATAGAGAAGTTATTATTTACAATGTAATGGTAGAAAACCATACAAAACAGTCATAAAAACTCTTCCAAATTTGTTGATGACTTATTCCTACACTTTCCCTCATAATTTTGAGGAGAAAAGGATCAAAATGATCTCAATTATTTGTGGGGGGCCATTTTAGTTACATATTATATAAAAGATCCGATTTAGTTCCTAGACTTTTAAATAGAAGCCAAAATATCATGTCATTTAAAGTAATGGAAATTAAAGTTAAAGTTAATGGATGCTGTTTTAGGAATTTACATTATGAAATTTTAACAAAATTTAATTTTTTGTCTTGTTTGGGACATAATCTATCAGTAATATTCTCAATATCTTTTCATTTGTAGATCCTCCGTAATGAAATTAATACATATTAAATTTCTAAATTTTTATAATTATCATTGATGAATTATTTACAAAACATCTCAAAGTTAAAACAAAGTTATTTCTTAGATTTCATAAAATTTTAATGTGTACATTTCTCAGATACTCTCATTTTTAACACGATCCATTAAACTTCAATTTCCATTTTTTTTTAATAAGAGGACTATTTTAGCTCCTTTTTAAGACTTTGAGGGCTAAATCAGGGCTAAATCAGACCTTTTATGAAGAATGAGGATCATTTTAATTCTTTTCTTTAATTGTTAGTTATCATTTGTTATGTCCCAAGTTCAAGAGTTCTTTTCTACTATATTAGTCTCTATAAAATAAAAAAACAACCCTTCTTTTTCTTCATTTTAAACCTTTTTTTTTTGTTGCTGGCGTAGTCAGATTACTGTAAATGCTATGTTTCATTTTCTTATACTGATACTTTCATTATTTATCCTTTTACAGCCATGTTGACAGTCAGTGATGATGAATTCTGGGAGGGAGTTTCCCCAGTGGAGTTTGGTTCTCTGCCTGCACTCCAAGATGCTGTTACTGTTGTTGGTTACCCCATTGGAGGAGACACTATCTCTGTTACTAGTGGTGTTGTGTCACGTATGGAAATCTTATCATATGTTCATGGCTCGACTGAGCTATTGGGTTTGCAGGTTAAGCTACTGAGCTATTGTTTTTGTTTATACTAGTAGATCCCTAAGATTTAAGGCTCATTACTTACAGGTCCACAGGCTTAAAATTTTTTTTTTCTTAAGGCTGTTTTTTTTTTTTTGCATTGGATATATTTCATTTCAAATTTTATCAATGAAATATAAAATGATTCTAATACCTTGTGTCATACTGATATTTTCAGGTTTCTTACTTTTTATTGTTTTATCAAATGGGTCCCTTCATCCTTAATCTACTCTCACATTACTCCCACACTTCCTTCCCATGCATCAAGTTGGATTGGGATGGGAAAAGGTTGGTTGTTGACACCCTATTCTCCATTCCTTGTCCCCTATTATCTTACTTTCTTATCTCTGCCTTTCTTCATTGCAGGAATTATCTCCCATCCTTCTCCAAAACATCTACCACTCTACACCCATCCTTTCCCCTGCCCACTGAGATTCACTTGCCCACCTCAACTAAAATTCAATGGGCTTGGGGAAGGAGTTGCTAGCCCCCTTCATTCTTTTCATCTCTCTTTCTCTTTCTCTGTCTCTCTCTCTTCAACACCACCTTTTCTCTCTACTTGTCATTCTCTCTGGGTGGTTCCCATCATCCTCTTCTCACCATTCCTCTCTGTCTCCCTACCTTTCCCCTCCCCACCGAGATTCACTTGCCCGCCTAAACTAAAATTCGATCAGCTTGGGGAAGGAGTTGTTAGCCCCCTTCATTCTTTTCATTTCTCTCCATCTCTCTTCAAAACCACCTTTTCTCTCTACGTTTCATTCTATCTTCTCACCATCTCTCTCTATCTCCATCTCCCTCTCCCCCAGCCCGTCTTGAATATAAATCTGGTGCAGACTTGTACAGTTTTCCAAGGTTATTTTGGTGTAATGCTGATATGGAATTTATATTAGCTTTCACTTAATTCTTATATTAAAAACTACTGACATCTCTTTAGGGACCTTATAGATGAATGATCAAAAGACAGCATCTATTGCATAGATGTATGATCAAGTGTGCTGAAGACCATACTATAAAATTGAAAACTTGTGGACCTACAAGTAATGGACCAGAAATCTCAGAGTCCTTGGAAGTAATTGTATTCTTGTCCCCCTAATCCTTCATGTATCCGTTTAGTTAACGTTAAGCAGTTTGGCGATATTATTTTGTAGTTTACTCCACTTAGAAAAGCCTTTCATTTTTTTATTCGATTACAGATAGATGCAGCCATAAACTCCGGAAATTCTGGTGGCCCTGCCTTAAATGATAAGGGCAAATGTGTTGGCATAGCATTTCAATCCCTTAAACATGAAGATGTGGAAAATATTGGCTATGTCATCCCAACTCCTGTAATTTTACACTTCATTAATGATTATGAAAAGTCGAGTGAATATACAGGTATTGCCTGATTAATAGTAAAAAGTTTAATACATTATGTTTTTATTTATACTGCCATTTTATTTTTCTTCTCTGATCTAGTTTTCTTTTTATAAGAATTTTATGTTTCTATAAACAGTTAACCAACAAATTAAAATAAATGCTATAGTGTTTTACTATTCAATCTTTACAGTAATGTGTTAGTATTTAGCATTGCAGATTACAGCTATACTTTATCTTGAATGTTTGCAAAGAGGCATGTACGCAGAAACCGTAATTTTACTGTCCATTTTGCAAATTGTTAGGACCATGTTGCGTATGGACGGTTTCTGACAAGGTTTGAGGTGGTGCAATATAATTTTTTAAATTCCTTTTCAATGACTTTCCAACTTGGTTAAGATGAAGCAATGAATGCTCGCTGAAGTGCCATAACCTGCATTTATGTTTTATGCTACTGAGCCATTTTAGTGTATGTATCGCACTAAGTATTTTAGCTATGTTTTGAAATACTTTGATTCAGCTGTCTTTAAATTATCATTGTCTGATATTTTTGGAACAATATAGAAACTACTATTTTCCTAACAAGATAATATCCCTTCTCTAGGTTTTCCTATACTTGGGATTGAGTGGCAAAAGATGGAAAACCCTGACCTGCGCAAAGCAATGGGAATGAAACCTGACCAGAAGGGTGTTCGTGTTCGTAGAGTAGAGCCTACAGCACCAGAGTCAGAGTTTTTGAAACCATCTGACATTATTCTGAGCTTTGATGGAGTTGACATTGCTAATGATGGAACTGGTTAGTTGCAGCATATTATTATATTTTTTGCTGAACTAAATTTAACTGTCCATAGTTCCTTATTCAGGAGTATTTCATTTCTATTGAACCCAAAATGTTGACATAATTGCTTATTTTTATCTTGATCTTGTTCATGAAGTTTTATGAAGGGTGCTTTGTGGTATTCCACTTATAGCATATAATCTATTAGTTATGGTGCTGATATCGTCATGTGAAGAATAAGGGCTTCTAGATGCCATTTATCTTGTCTTTTTCTTGGCCAAATGGATATGCTGGCTTCACTAGTCTCAGCCATCGTTCTCTGCATATAATAAATTACAACTGGCAAATCTTGTGGCAGTTTTCCTTTTGTGTCGTTTACCTGTAGTTTTTTTGGTGTTTTGATGTTCAAATGCCAGTGCTGAACATTTTAGGGGATCATGATGAACAGTCGAACTAGAAACTGGACCATTTTTATCTCTTCATCAGCCTCATCCCAACTATCTGATATTTGCATTCTGAATTCTTCTTCTCAAATAATTTATATATTTTCATTTGATTTTAATTCTGGTTTAGCTCATATTTTCTGATAACTTAAAAGATGTTACATTTTACATGGTTTTTTCTCCCATTTAGTTTTTTTAGATAATTCTTTTTTTTTCTCCTAAGCACATACTTGATTCATCTCAACCATTTTTCTGCTATCTTATCCCCAAATAGATGCTTCAAGAGTAATCCGTGATTATTTCGGATAAAAGTGCATGCATCACATGCTTGAACACTGTTAGTTAATGTACTCGTTTTTAAACTGTCTCGGACTTGAATGCAGAACTGGCAAAATCAGATGGCCTCTCGTGCTGCATTCATCAAGTATGCCATATATTTTGAGGACAGGCTTTGATGATAAAGAAAATTTAAATGCCTCTGCTGTTATTATTCATCCATGGACATGCCATGTTACTTGTTCAAGAATGTTCCACAACAACTATAAATCCAGGATTATCTTTTGTCAATCCCTACTTTATTTTTCTATTTACACTAGTCCTATTTGAGGTTTTACCTGAAGGTCTTCCTAGGATACCAAGAAGGATGATATCCTGTGTGATGCGCATGACATGTATATGTATACTTAAGCCTGTTTTTTGCTGTCTCTCCTGCTGCATGTCTATGGTGATTTTTCTTTCCGTGTAATTCAACATCAATCATTCAGTCAGGCTTTCCCTCTGAGGGAGAAAACCATGAAACTAACTTGGGCTATGGATGTTATTTTTTTACTATGCTTTATATGGTTCGAGCTGTACTTGTAATCAAGTAGTCATGCAAATTAATATCTTTTCTGTCCTTTCTGTGCCATGCTTTAGACTCTTTTTCCTTGATAGGCATATTAAGCATAAATTTTAAGTGACCAATTAGACCCATTTGCTTTCTAATCTAAGTTTGAACTGATGCCTGATATCTATTTAGTTTGGGGTTTCAGTGTTTGTTCTAGTTTTCATGAAGCAATACTCCGATCTGATATTATAAATCAGTTATTTGTATCCTAAGTTGTTGTAGAAACTCTGTGAGAAGGTTACGAGCTTGTTAAATAGCGAAGGCTTTATACCATATAGATGTTACTATCCCAAAAAAAATACTATGAAATGCATAATTTTCTGACTTTTTCATTGTGATCTTTAGTTCCTTTCAGGCATGGTGAACGCATTGGGTTTAGTTACCTTGTTTCTCAGAAGTATACTGGAGATACTGCACTAATCAAAGTATTACGCAATGCTAAGGTTCATGAGTTTAATATTAGACTTGCAACCCACAAGAAGCTTGTTCCAGCTCACATTAAGGGCAGGCCTCCATCATATTACATAATTGCTGGGTTTGTTTTCACGGCCATATCTGTTCCATATCTTCGTTCTGAGGTGCTCATTTTACTTGATAAGCTTATCCTTTTCAATTACAGATTTAATTGTCGGAACACATTGGGAATAGATTCTACATATGTAGGACTGCATTTTTAACTTAGAGCTGTTTTGGATCACTTTTATTTTTTGTTATTTATTTTTATTTTATTTTATTTATGTTTTGATTTGAATTAAAATAAATTTTGTGGAGTTATTTATTTTAGAAATACTCAAAATACCCACAATTTATTTTAAATGTTTTTAAAAATAATTGATTTATTTTTAAAAATAAAAAAATTAAAACACTTAAAAAAAATACACTAAACAAATATGTTTTTAAAAATAACATGAAACTGAAAAAAAAAACTATAAAATAAAACTGATCCCAAACAGTCCCTTAATAGTTTTTTTATTTGTTTTGGATAACGAGTTATTATCTCTTTTTCAATATCTTGTTTTGAGATTCTAAGAAACCCTTTATCTGAAATGATTCTTTTCCATTGGTATTCTGTGTGTTTCAAGCTTCTATACTTAGTAACTCTTTTTTTTTAATCTCTCAATTCTCTCCTGGATCTTCTGTTTGGAAATTTAACTAACAATTATGCGTGCATGATCCTTGTGTTTGGTACTTGATGTGTGTGCCAGTTGGTTATAATTCAGAATCTCTTTTGTTTCTGCACATGCCAGACTGAAGTTACCTTTCAAAAGAGTGTTAAGCTATTATGTGCAATACCTTGTTCTGTACGGTTTGCCTGGAAATAGTGTTAAGCTATTATGCCTATCTTCTGACAATAGGCTGGAGCTCACTTTGAGGCTGGCCTCTTACCAATTCAATAGCCAAATAGACTACTGCCGCCTATAACCAATGGACACGACTAGAGTGAAGAGGCATTAAGGGCTGAAGAGAACTAAACTTATTTTTCAACGTAGGATTGACAACGTTGCAGATCCAAATGTTACCTGATTCAAGTTTAGCTTCAAACACACTTCTCAAGATTGCAAATTTTAGATTCTAGTCTATTCTTAGCTCAATTTTTCTCTTGGCGAGATTTGACCCACATTCTGCACTAATTGTTGTTTTGAAATGTAGATAAATTCAAGCACACGAGTAAATAGTTAACAATCTTATAGATTAGAATAAACATGAGCAAAGGAAGGTCTATTGGTAAATGCTTGCACTACGGGTGAGCCTTGTGGAAGACAATTCGTAGATGAGGATATCATAAAAGTTAATTCTTATGAGTACAAAGGTAGATACATTTGTCTCTAAGATAAGGAGGTTAAAACAAAATCCTATGATGATATGAATCTGCATCCAGAATGTATTAAACAGAACGAAACTCTTGACTGCAAATAGAAGCCGAAATAAGATCACTTTTATCAGTCAATTTGGATAAGAGGATGCGTGAGAAATCATATAATACATAGTGAGATGGTTTCATCAAGCCAGTATCTTTTTCAATGTAATGAAACTTGAAAATTTTGATCAAATGATTGAGGCTATTGCATCGTAGGAGTTAGGTCTTAAACCTCTTTCATATCATGAGTTAAGAGCATTGCTACATGAAAAAAAAAGAGGCAACTATTTAAGATGAAGGGATGCGCTCTTATGTCTGATGTGTGGACAGATTGTAGAGATACACTAATAATAAATCTTTTGGTCAACTCACCAGTAAACACAATTTTGTTAGAATCAGTGGGTGCATCAAAATATTTGAAGATTGCATTGAAACTTTTTGAGCTCCTAGATGCATAATTGAAAAATTGGAGAAGAAAATATGCTTCAAAGTATTGCACAGAATCACTCAAGTTATCTTCTTTTATGTTAATATCAAATATATATACATCAGATTTTTATCATATTTTAAATAATTAGCATTTCTTAAATTTTGATTAGTTAAATAATGATTATGGACAAAAAAAGCATATGTATTGGATGCCTTATGTGGCTCATATTATTTTAATGTCAAAAAAAAAAAATGGAAAAATTGATCAAGTGAAAAAGCAATTAAAAAAGCTATGGAGTTATTTGATTTTTTATATAATTATGGGCTTGTTCTTATCATTATGTGAAAATATACAGGTGGTGCAGAATTGGTGAGACTAGGAATTAGTTGATTTGCAATTTTTTTCCTTTTTTTACAAGCATACATAATCAGAAAAAAAATTTAAGGCGTATGCTTGTTTCTGAAAATTTGAGCAAGTACAAATATAGTGTGGATTGTAAAGGAAAAAAAAAACTTAAGGTGATAATTCTCAACTTTGTTTTGTAGAATGGACCTATATACTTTGAAGGTTTCAATCTCATTAGTGAAAAATATTGAAATTATTTGATGGTGATAAAAGATTGGCTATGAGTTATATTTATGATGCAATGAATATGATGAAAGATGTTATGAGTACTGTATTTAGAGATAATGAAAAGAAGTAAGAGTAAAATTTTCATATTATTATTAATAGATGAATGTGGTAGCCTCAACAATTATTGCATCAAGTTGTTTATTATCTCAATCCTTAATTTTTTTTTAAAAATCTGTAATATAATCAAATGGGCAATTGATGGAATATCTATATGTAGTGATTGCTAGCCTAGTGTAGTACCTAAATGAGAGAATGACCACGGATCAATAATTTTCAATTTGCAATCATATCAATGGCTTATTTGCAATGGAATTTGTCATTCGTAATAGATATAAGAGATCTCTGAGTATAATGATTAATTATAAGTTTCTAAATTTATATAATTTTAAATTTTATATATTGATGTTAAATTTTAAATGTAGTCGAGTGGTGGGAGATATATGACCCAAATTTATAAAAAATAGCAATTAAAGTTTTAGAATTGATTTGCAATGTTATTAGATGTGAAAAAAATTGAAGTGTATTTGAGTGAGTAAATAACATTTAAAATTATAAATATTGGGTATACTAATTTATTAACCTATTAATATAATTTATTTTTTTAATCATGAATTCTCTATAGATTCACACAAAAAGGAGAAGTTGGTCAGAGCAAAAATGATTAAATAGTTTAGTTTTCATCAATTGCAATTAAACATTGAAAATAAGATTTAATTTAAGGGATGTGATTGATCCAATTACATTAGATTGTATTAATGAAAGTTGTGAGTGGTTAATCGGGGAGATGAAGGATGTTGGGGAGGAAAATTTTGGCAATGAAGACTTGACTTGGAGATAGTTAGAAAAGACATTAGGAGAAGTTGATCGAAGATGATTTATATGATTTAGTAGATCAAAAATAAAAGGATCTTCATCAATGATGAAAATTAATTCATTTTGACTTAATCCACCTATAATCTTTAAGAAAGTAAAGATGAAATTGATTCACAAGATGAAATAGAAGAGGAAGAAGAAGAAAAGGAAGACTTTGAAGACGAAAAAACTTTTGCTTGAAGGAGAATAAGAGTATATAAATAAAATGGAGGATGATGGCTAATGTTTTTTTTAATTTATTTTTGAATCTCTATATGTCATCCAATTGGATCACTAAATAGAACTTTTATTATCAAATATATTTTATGAAAATTAATTTAGGTTTTAAACTTCTAAATTTCTATTCTTTTAATTATAAACATTGTTGGAAATTTCATTTTCTAGATTTAGTTTAAGATTGGCTCCATAAGGTATGCATATCACTAGCTTTTTGATTTTATATCAAGATTTTAAATTTTAATTAAAAAGTTTATGATATGAATCCTTTAATACATTGTGTTAATGCTATGATATGAATCCTTTAATATATTGTGTCAATGCTAGGGCATTCTCTAGATTCAATGTGCTGTATGGCATGAATAAAATGAAAAAGTGTGCAAGGGTCGTTGCACTGGCGCTCTAGTGCAGTGTTAAATAAGCAACGATTCCCACATTATGGATAGATGTAGGTAACGAAGCTAGTCCATGAAATTAAAATTAGGATAGGAACTTGGAATGTAGGTACTCTTACAGGTACATTAATAAAATTAATAAATATATTATGGTTTATATGAAGATAAATATCTTATGTATTTAAGAAACTAAATAGGTTGGAGAGAATGTAAAGGAATTGATAGTTTAGATTTTAAACTATAGTATTCTGGTAGAAGTCATACTAAAAATGGCTTAGATGTAATTATAGATAAGAGTTTAAAAGATAATATTGTGAAAATTATAGATTAAAAGATTATTATAGATGAAAGTTGAAGTATCTAGCTTCGACTAGTTTTGGATTTTAAGATAAATGGTTAGAAGCTATTGGATTGGATGAGGGAATTTAAATAACATTAATAAAACTATTTTTAAGCGTAAGCTTCAAGATTTTAAAATTTGAGATATTCATGAGAAAATTAATATTATGAGGGAAATAGTAGTAAGTGAGATTGAGCAAGTTGTGTAAATTGTGCTTAGAGAATCAAAAGGAAAAGTTCTTATTAATAAAAATAATTAGTGTTGGAGTCAAAATATGCAAGAAAAGATTAAAAATAAGAAGTTTTATTACAAAAAGTTGGTTTAGATGTAAAAACTCTAAGAATTTAGAAAGATATGGAGTGGCCCGTAGGATTCTAAGAAAGTAATATGTGATGCAAAGAATTCAGCATTTAGTGATTTAGATAATTGATCAGATATTAAAAAGGGCCAAAGGTGTATGTATAAGTTAGCCAAACAAAGATACAAGTAAAGATTTAGTTCAAGTGAAATCTATTAAAGATGAAGATCATAGTTGACCTCTGCTCATGTTACACAAGTCGAACCAGGCAAATATGACAAATGTGATGGGCTATAGACGCAATGTCGCGATGATCAAAGTCAAAATCGATCATTTGTGAAATCAATTGAAACAAACTCCAATCGTAAATTAAATTTCATCAATGTTTCTAAAACACTGAAATCAATCAAAATATACGTCTCACGCTATTTGGCGGTCAATCCATAGAGAAGACGAGCTATCGAAGCAATTTCACACATATTCGGTGGCTTCAACGATATCCGTTCGTACAATTGACTGCGTCGTTGTCGCTGAAACGATAAAATCTATTAAATGAGATTTTACACAATCAATTCGATTGGGTCGACATGAGTGTCGAGTGAACGAGCATTGTATCATGCAATTCGAGTTGAAATTTTTTCATTTTGACATCGAAATTTCCCAAATGATGTCTAATCATGAAACATATGTGTCATTTTGTCTGGAACATCAAAATTACGTAGAATTGATACTCATATCGATCAGGGTCATCTCAAGACAAATTTCATTGAGTTTGACACAAATTTCGAGGAATTGACTTAATCTACTTAATTCTTTCCTGATCTTGATCAAACCATGTTGCCCATGTCATGTATCATCGCCTATGCTTCCCACGTCGCATGTCATTCCACCATATCCTATCACTCACCTCTCCTCCTCTCTCACTTCAGCTTAACCCTCCAAAGCTCTTCCCTTGCTATTTGTTTCTTGCATCTCTCCCTCATCTCCCATCTCTTCTTCCTATCCTCCCTCACATCGAGCTCCCAAGCCTTAAATCTCACTTACCCAGTTGACAAGCTTGGCCAATCCACGACCACTCCCTCTCTCTCGATCTCTGTTCATGAAGCAGAGGGCTTGTCAACCCTCTCCTTGCACCCGACATAATAGGGCCGATACCCCACTTGCTGATCTCCTCTCCATCTAGCCGAACGACCCATCCATTGCTCACACTCGTTGCCTCTTCCCTCTTCCAAATGCTCCAAGAGATATTGTGATCTATCTCTTCCCCATCGTTGGCTCCTGATAGTGAACCATCTCAACCTCGACTTCTCTCCCAACAATCCCACACTTGCCGATCCCAACACCTATCCTCTTCTCTCCTGATCATCTCGTAGCTGAATTTCCTAAGCTCCGATTCTCCTTGTCTCTCCTCTCTACCAAGCCGAACGGCTCATCCATTGCTTCCACCCGTTGCCTCTTCCCTTTTCTAAATCGCACTCCAAGTCGACCCCATACTCGAGTAGCAACCACTCGCCATCCCTTCTCCATCTTTGGCTCGCAAATAGCCAGAGTTGAACCATCTCAACCTCGACTTCTCTGCTCACTCGAGCCCGAGGCCTGTTCTCCGACCAAATAGTTGTTCATTAACTCTCTCTCTCTCTCTCTCTCTCTAGATAGAGAGCCCAATCTCACCATCTCAACCTTTCTCTCCCAATCTCTCTATATTTTCTCTCTAGAAGGTAAATTTCTAAAAAAGTAAGGTAGAGAGAGAGGAAAAATTCATCCCTCCCTACCTTGCTTTGCATTGAAATCCACACATTGTCTTGAAATTCATGCACTCAGTGTTGAGGCCATCTCGTTCGTCGAGGCCCACTACTCCGATCTGAGATCCTCTAAAGCGATGCAAAGGCTAAAATCGCTAGACTTTTCACTTACAGGAGACATAAGTAATCCAACTTAAAAATCAACTAAAGCTTAACACTAAAATCTAAATTGAAAATTAAGGTGTATAGATACTTGAATGCCTATACATGCTTTTTTAGGTGAATAGATTGATAGAGATATATGTCCACCGTGTTGCACCATCCATGTGCATATTTCATGACGGATGGGCAAGCCCAACACTCCCAATGCAGTCCTTATGCGAGGACGACATCATGAAGTTGCTAAAATTTTACGCAAGTTTTATCAGACTTTACATCTTTAGAGAACTCAAGCAGGACTATATAAAGCCATTTTGAGCTTAAAGTGAATTTAAAGCAAACTTAAATTGAGAGTTGCATCCAAATTCAAGTTGAATATGTGAACTCCCAAGTATTTGAATGATAATATATCTGCAACAAATTCAAATTCAAGTGATATATATATCAAACTCATAGCGAGTCACATTGAATATCTTTCAAATGAGAATGAAAGTTAAATTATATTTGAAACAAAATTGCTTTTAAACATAGTAGCTCATTGGATGAATATTAATTGAATTTCTCAATAATCATTTGAATAACAATATTAATTCCATTGAATTGAGCTAAAAAGATGTTCAATAAGAACTCGAGTGGAGCTTCAAATGAAACTCACTTCACTTGAACTATTTGAAGTTATATAAACACTCACATGAGATAGGTCCTTGTTTCAAACTTGTGAGGATGTCCAAATAAAGTGAATCCTTGCATGCATTCTGAACCAATTATCTATTCAATTAGAACATTTCAAAATATGTGCCAACATTTGAATGACATGACTTCATATCTTATTATGATTTTTCAAAATCTATGCAAGCTTTCAAACAAATGAGTAAAATGCTTGAATGCAATTCAATATAACTTGAAGTTTAAAATTTAGATATATCATGTTGACATATATACAAACAAATGAGATTTGACATGCATATCAAGATGATCTTATGTTTAGATGTATTGTGTTGATATGCGTGTAGATAGTTTGAAAAGATCAAGGTGCGCACTCATCTCGGGGTAGTTCAAGACTCAAGTTGCTGCACCAAAATGAGTGCAAATGATCAAGAATCATAAGTTCAGTGAGCATGCATTACATTTAAGATCAAAACATGAAATGCATGTTACCAATTTAAGTAGAGTTCTACACGCATCTTAAGGATAAATTATGCCTAAATTCAACACATCGCGATGCACACAAATCACCTAAGAGGAGGCTTGCATACATCTCAAAACAACTTAATTCACAAAGTTCATCAATTAGAATGTGTGCAAGTAGCCTATGGGATTAAAGTATACATGCGTTTCAAAGTAACTAGTCCTTCAACTCAAATATTTAGAAATATTTTAAAACTTAAGCAAGTTTTTCAAATGTTCTACATGAAAAATGTACACACATTACAAGATAACCCATATTCAATCTGATTGCATCGAAATGCCTATAAAGGATTTAAAGAATGTAATTTTGCATGTACTTTAAGACAACTCTGCATTCAAGCTCAATCTCTTGAAGAGCGTGCAAGCACACTAAAATACACCCGCATGGGCCCCGACATGGTGTTAAAAGTTTAAATTTAGTGTTTGAGGATGTTGCACGAGTTAGGACTAAACAGACTTAAAGTCCAAATTATCTCATAAAACATGCAAATCCTTTAAACTACTCAAAAATCAATAAAATTGAAAATCAACTTGCATGGGCCTTGACAAATTGTTAAAGCCTAAATCTAGCATTTGAGGATACTGTGCGGATTAGGAATAAATAGAATTAAAGCCCATTTTACCTTGTAAAGCATGCAAATTCCATCTAAACTGCACAAATAAAATTGAAAATTAATCTGCATGAGCCCCTACACTTTGTTAAATGCTTAAATCTAGTGTCTGAAGATGTTGTGTGAGTTAATTGAACAGACTTAAAGTCTATCTTATCTCAAAAAGCACATAAATATCTTATAAATTAATAATTACTTTGAAAGTTTATACTTCTCTCATAAATCTGATTCTTAAAAGTTCATGCATATGTACACTTTTGATCGAGTTGCTTTACTTATATGGTGAAATTGCAGGTCTCACTTAATTAGTCTGATCCTCTTCTTTAGGAGTTAAGAAGATTGTTTGCAATTCAAATCCGCAATTACTAATTGATAATTGGTCTCTATATTTGCATATGACTATCAAAGATTTTAATAGAGAAATTTTATATTTAAAATTATGAACTCTCTAATTCAAGATAAAGAAATGCAATTACAAATTTTAACTATATACTCGATCCTCTACTAGCAGACAAGCAAAGTTTCAAGGTTTATATCCTGATAATGGCTATATTAAATTGAGATTTCAATCGGAGAAGATATTATTACTATAAAAAATATGTTTAAAGTTCTAAATCAAAATTGAATTGAATTGAATCTAAAATTGTAATAAATTACTACATTTGAAATGCTCAAATGAAATTTATCATTTAAAACATAAAGCTAAAATTATCCACCGTTGTTTAAGCTTAGAATGCCAATGTCAAAATTTTATGTTTAAACTCAAACAATAAATTACGTTACCAAATTATTTGGATATTCTAAATTATTCTTTGACTTGTATATTTCATTATCCATTATCATGCATTGCCAAGTTAGAAATGCATTGCGGCATAAAGCCCTAATTGCTCTTTTATACTAACAATTGTCAATAAGATTTTACTTGGATGACAACTTCTTATATCGATAGGATCTTTCGATCAGGTTGGGTTGATACATCCTTTAATTAAGTAGATCAGGGATCACGACAGCTTGGGATGATGGAACCATGAGATCTTGGTTAGGCGCACCCGCTTTAAGTTAAAAAATGGTGAATTTCATAATTCTAAATTTAAAACTCCACTTGCTGCTACTATATGTTAAGCAATTATCGACCTAACAACTAGCCTTAATTAAAAGTTCTCTCTTAGCATTATGAGGATTAATTAACTATAGCTGCATGTGCTTATAAGAAACCTAGAATTAGATCTAAAGTCTTCACAAAATGAGGGCGAAATCTCTGGATAGTATTTTTTCTACTATTTCATTTGCTTTTTAAAATTTGATCGATACTAATCTAACTCTTCACATGAATTGACGTGAATTTTTTTGGAATAAGTCTTTTAAAGTGGATATTTAATATAGGTGAATGAGATATTTTGATGTACTTTTTAATAAATATTGTGAGAATATGATTGACTTTAGTAATCTTAATATTTTTAATAAAAATAAAAGTTTTCATTTTTATTATCGTATTAGTAAAATTGAGGTTAGAGAGGCATTAAAAAAATAAAGTGTGCTAAAATAGTATGACCTGATGATATTGCAATAAAAGTGTTGAAATGCCTAGTTGATCAAAGTATTTTTGGCTTACAAATTTTTTTAATATTATTTTAAAGACTAAAAAGATGTTAGATGAGTGTTGAAAGAGTTTGTTGGTTCCTATTTTTAAGAATAAATACACAAATAGTGTGCACATTATTTTAATATGTCATTCATTTAAATTATGGGAGAGAGTAATTGAGCATAGATTACGACGTAATATAAAAGTTTCTCGAAATCAGTTTGGGTTTATGTCGGGTAGGTCTACTCAATGTTTTCAAAGCGTAAAGCACAATGTGATGCATGTCCTCTTATCTGTTTTGAAGTGTAACGTGAAGCGGCGCTTCTATTAATTGAAGCGCTCTGCTTTATAGTGTATTAGAAATAACATATCACATGTAACTATGTTAAGATATTTGCAATAATGTATTGAGAAATTTGCAACAATTACGTTACATAATCTATTTAATAAAAATTTATTCTTGGTACAAAATTTTTAAAAAAAGTAATAAGTATAGCTTGTGGAGACAAATCTTGAATTAAATCTGCAACATAAAAATTGTAATAATATTTACAATTAAATAATTGAGAAATTTAGAGTTTTAAAACTTGAAATAGTTTCATAGATCATGTTTGATAACAAAATTTCTATTTAGTGAGTAGTTTGCATAACACAGTTTCTAAAAAATAAAATGAAAGAACTGTTAGCCATTATCTTCCATTTCATTCATGCCCTATTATTTTCTTTTCGGCAAAAAAGTTCATTATCTTCAAAGTCTTCTTCTTCCTCCTTTCCTAATTCTTCATTTGAATTAATTTCATCTTCTCTTTCTTGAAGATAATTTGTGGATGTTGGAGTTCTTACTATTGGACGAGATGAATTAGTTTTCATTGTTGATGAACATTATTATTATTTTTATCTACTAAATCTTACAAGTCATCTTCTATCAACTTCTCCTGTTGCCTTTTCAATCTGCCTTCAAGTTAGATTTTTATCACTAAAACGTTCCTCTCCGACATCCTCCATTTCTCTAGTTAATCACTCATAGTTTTCATCAATATAATCTAAGGTAATTTGATTTATCACATCCCTTAATTAAATCTTTTTTCAATGTTTGATTGTATTTGATGGAAATCAAAATATTTATCGCTTTAGCTCCAATTGATTTCTCTTTTTCGTGTGAATTTGAAGCGAATTCATGATTAAAAAATGAAGTGTATGAATAAATCAATAAGTTAATGCCCTTAATATTTAAAATTCCAAATAATATTTGCCTATTCAAATACATTCCAATTCTTTTCATATCTAGTAACACTGTAAGTTATTCTTAAAATCTTAATTGCCAGTTTTGTAAAATGGGGCCAGAAGCACTATACATCTCCCACCACTCAGTTGTATTTAAAATTTAGCATAAATATATAAAATTTATCATAATATAAAATTTAGAAACTTAAGTCATTATACTCAGAGATTTCTTATTATTATTATGGATGTTAAATTCAGTTATAAATAGATCACTGACATGATTGTAAATTGAAAGTTCTTCATCTATAACCATTCTCTTATTTAGGTCTCGCCTTATTTTTATAAAAAAAAATTCAGTATGAAGGTAATAGCCAACTTAATTCAATGGTTGTCGAAGCTAGCACATCCACTATTATCAATGATATGAAAAATTTGTTCATACTTAACATTCCCTCTATATGTAGAACTAATTGCATCTTTCACCCTATTATTGCATCATAAATGTAGCCCAAAGCTTGTCTTCCATCATCATCTATTAATCTTAATATCTTTACTAATGGGCTTAACACATTCAAAGCATAGGTCATACCATTCCGGAAGATAGACTTGAGAATTATCTCTTTAGCTTTTTTCTCCTTGTATTTCATATTAAATTTGGACTTGTTCCAATCTTTGGAAACATACATACACTTCAATTTTTTTATCTGCTTATGTATGCTTATAAGAGAAAAAAAGAAATTAAAAATCAAGTAATTCTTGGCCTCACCAATTCTTCACCGCTTGTATATTTTTGCATTATGTTAAGAACAAGCCCATGATTATATAGAAAATCATATAACTCCATAGTTTTCTCGATTGTCTTTATTTGATCAAATTATCTAATATCTTCTAACATTAAATCAATATAATGAGTAGCACAAGATGTCCAAAGATATATGCTTTTTTTATCATAAAAGAAATTAAAAATCAAGTAATTCTTGGCCTCACCAATTCTGCACCGCTTGTATATTTTTGCATTATGTTAAGAACAAGCCCATGATTATATAGAAAATCATATAACTCCATAGTTTTCTCGATTGTCTTTATTTGATCAAATTATCTAATATCTTCTAACATTAAATCAATATAATGAGTAGCACAAGATGTCCAGTATATATGCTTTTTTTATTCATAATCATTTGACCTATCAAAGTTTAAGAAATATTAATAATTTATAATATGATAACAAAAACAATATATAAATAATTTGGTACAAACCTGCAAGAATATAAGTTGAATGATTATCTGTGATAATTTGAAGGATGTTTTCTTCTCGAATTTTTTCAATTTGTGCATCTAAGAGCTCAGAGAGTTTTAATACAGTCTTTGAATATTCTGATACATCCGCTGATTCTAAGAAAACTGTGTCAACTGAAAAGTTGACTAAAAAATTTATTATTGTTCTATTTTTCCGATCTGTCTACTCATCATACATAAGTTTGCATCTCTTGTCTTGCCAATTTTTTTTATACTCTTCAACATTTTTCATGGTCAACTTTTTTTTTTTTTTTCAAGTAGTGATATTCTCATCTCATGATATCATGGAGGTTAAGCCCTGATCCATATTGTACAATAGCCTCAATTATGTGATCTAAGTTTTCAAGCTTCATTATATTGAAAGGGATATTGGTTTGATAGAACCAGCTGGCTATGTATTGTGTGATTCTCTTGCATATCTCCTTATTAAAATTATCTTTTATTTCCAACTGTCTCGTAATTTGTTCTTTTTGCAACTTCTTTCTAGAGCTCTATAAAACTAAAAAAAATTTATTGGCACTTTCATTTTAAGATTTTTTACCCCACTAGTTGATGCACTGAAACTTCTCATCCTTAAACTAGTCAAAAGATCTCTTCCTACAATTCACAGATGTCTCATTATCTAATTCTCTTGTTATATTTATCATTCTCTCGCTATTCTCCATGTATAAATTTAGCTTTAATTTTTTGGTTCCTTCTTGGTAAGCAATTAACTCTTCTCGTACTTCAGAAGGAACTTTCTTGCACTTCATAATATTACTTCTCTTGATGCTCTAAAGAGGCCAATAAGATGCGCTTTTATCCGAGAAATTCTTCCATTTGTCTCTTTGCCATAATAGATGCATACATGTCAAAGAGTATTCAACTCATATTTCAATTTTGTGTACTTCTATGTGGGTTTTTTTCTTCTTATGCTTGAATCGGCTATCCTAAAATTTGTATATTATAGTGTTCAACACTTCCAACTATGAACATTCATGCATATTAAATTTAAAACCTTACATTTTCATACAAGATAAATCATCTTAATTATAGAACATTCACACAATACATAACTGTAAAAAATTTCTGAAATGCAAGTGGAGGAGTCGAATACTTACAAACTCACGCAAACTTATGTATAATTTTGAACTTGACCTCTTGGTTGAAGAGCATAAGCTCTCAACCGTTATGTAAAAATGACATGAATATTTTTATGTTATCTTTGATTGATCAAGATAACATTTAAATATAACTTGTATGTATGTATGGACTGCAGTGATGACTCTGAAATTTAATACAAAAAAATCTAACTTGTATGGAAGGAGAGATTTAGAGTTAGAGATAAGAAAAAAGAGAAGACTGGGAAAAAGATATTTCCAAATTTATTAATCAACATAATCATAATAAAAAGTTTATTTATAAAAATGTAAGGCATTACACAATACATAAAGAACCTTTAATTCATTGTGCGCGAGAGAGAGGAGTCGAGGTTGTGCGAGCTTGAGAGGAGTCCACCGTATGCGCTTGACAGTAATTTTGCTCAACTTTGTGTTGTGCGATGAGGTTAGAGTTGCAGTGGTTGCTACATCGCAAACCATTGAATTGTGCTCAACTGCATGTCGTGAGCGAGACGAGGTTGATGGGGAGCTATGCCGATAGGAGCGAGCTGAGGTCTTTCACAATTTGGCGAAATGAGATGCCCTAAGGGTCGGATATATTGGTCCCCCTAAATGCATGATCTTAAACAACGTGATGTGGAAGCATGCTATAAAAAACACTAGATCTATTATGGATGTTATACATTTGTTGGGAGGTTTGATAGAGAAGTATAGAGAAAGGAGGATCTTCATATGATATTTGTTTGGATAAAGCAGATGATAAAACTTTAAGAGAAGTGCTTTGGAGAGTTCTAGAAAAGAAGGCAGTTAATATTTGCTTATATTCAACTCATTAAGGATATGCATATTGGAGCTATCACTTGTGTTCAAACACAAGGAGGATTGAATAAGTATTTCCCTATTTCAGTTGTATTACAACAAGGATCAACTTTAAGCTCGTATATTTTTGCTATAGTTATGGATGTTCTTACTAGACATTTACAAGAGGATGTACCTTGTGTATGCTTTTGTTGATGATATTCTTCTTGTCGATATGACTAGAGATGGAGTTCAAGAAAAACTTGAATTATACATGATAAAATTGGAGTTGTTTTAGATTGTTTAGTCATATAAACCTTCGACCATCTGATGACCTAGTTAGGAGAGTAGATGTATTAGATTCAACCTATATTAAGAAAGGTAGAGGTAGGCCTAAGAAGACTTGGTTAGGAAGTATAAAAAAGAACCTTCATTTATTAGGATTAAATGAGAATATGAAACTTGATTGAATATATTGGAGAAAAAAGATTCATGTAGCTGACCTATTTAATATCTCAATACATTTACTAGTTATTACTGTTTGATGTGATATGAGAGTTCATAGACATCATAAAGTTGAGTGCTTTAATTAACAGAAGCATCACTTTGCTTTGCACTTTGAGTTTTAACAAAGATAGGAGCACTTATGCATTGCATTGTGCTTTGCGCTTTGAAAACATAGATGAATATATTCTCATTTTGTTAGAATATGGCATGCTGTTTACTGGCTGGTTTGATTGTTCCTAAACTTCATGAATCATACATCACGTCTCTTTGCTTCCATGCTTTGAGAATGCCCGGAAAGAAAGATCAGTCAATGGATCTTTTATTAATGTAATTGTAATTTCTTCTACTTTGGCGCTAAACAATGAGTACAGCTGTATAGCATTATCCTCCTTCATTTAATCTGTGTTTAGCTAGACAAGGAACATATATTGTATTTTGGAAGCATTGCTGTAAATGTCTGCAATTATTTTTTGCCAGCAATTGTGCCCAAGGCTGCTGAAATTATTTTGTATCTGGCTATTCACAGTACGGCAAAGATTATGAATATGATGCACCTGTGAAGTTGTTGGAGAAGCACCTACATGCAATGGCGCAGTCACCTGATGAACAGTTAGTAGTAGTTTCCCAGGTCAGTTCGTTGTCTCAGTAGTATAGAAGAAATACATGTTCACACTGAAATTTCAGTCCCCATTAAGTCACTGAGTTTGTTATCTGATGTTACTGCACTATCTAAATGACGTTTTCCCTCTTTTCTTTGAATTATTTCAGGTGCTTGTGGCTGACATCAACATCGGTTATGAAGATATTGTTAACACTCAGGTTGGTAGACATGCTATTGTTTTGAATGTGTTTTAGTTTAACTCGATACCTTAAGCATTGGTTAATTTCTGTTGTTTTCTTTAGAAAAATCATTATTTGTGGTTCTAAATAAATTATCGTATCTTAACAATTGCTTCATTTTTCTTTCCTGCATTCTGTCAGGTAGTAGCTTTCAATGGAAAACCCGTAAAAAACCTTAAAAGCTTGGCGACTATGGTAGAAAGTTGTAATGATCAGTTCCTGCAGTTTGACTTGGAGTATGAGCAGGTACTTCATGAACTCTTCTTGTGACAATGCCTCTTAGAAAATTTGCCTTAAATAAATGATTCATTACCAGCAGAAGCGGATTAACCTTTACTATTTGGAGTAGGATGTCTATTTGCTCATCATTCTTTCTTGAAGTAAGATGCAGTGTTTAAAGCATAGTTTTTGAACTAGGAGTTACTTCTCTAATGAGATCAATTAGGGTTCACCCACAAGTGTTTTTTGAACTGTGCATCAGTTGCCAATACTATATGTTGAAATTCGATATAGTATTTGTGTATACTTTTTTAATTATTAGTCTCCAGTATCAGATGTCCATCTTGCCCTTTCCTTTTTTAATTATTATTCTCTAGTATCAGATGTCCATCTTGCCCTTTCCTTGATCTTGGTATCCTATTCCAATTAGTGATTGCAAAGATGGTTTACTCTTGCCAGTGGGACTTCTTGGCATGTCACGGTATATTGTAGTTAAATCTGTAGATTATCTGCAGTATAGAATGCAGAAAATCATTTTTCTCATGCTAGATAACCAAATTTTGACATATGAACTTAGAAAAAAATTTATGTTCTGTTTGGATGGTAGATTTGGGGTGGAAAGAATTGTGATGGAAAATATCTGATGGTTCTCATTCATAGAAAGTTCCATCTTTAGGTAAAACATGAATAGTGTTATTCATTCTCAGATTATATCATTTTCTATTTATATTAGAATGAGTTGGGTCTTGTTGTATAGTTTAAAATGAAAAGAAAATGCTTTGGCGAAGGCTACATGGTAATTTCAGGAGAAAGTGTCACTGCCTATAGAGAATTAGTTATGGATGTACATTTTGCAAGTATAAAGAAAGTGATTAATAGAATTACTTGTCTTATGATAAGATACTGGAACTTAAAATGTGACTAGTTTATCTTTGAAGATAGGTTATTAAAGAAGTTGAATTAGAAATTTTATAGTTAAGCCAAATTTCATAAGGGAAATATTGTTTGATTATTAAACAAATAGTATTGCATAAGTTTTAGAAGAGTCTATAAATAAATTATACATTAAGTTATTTAGTGGAGTGAAGAGGTATAAGTGTTATGAAAAGTGGGAAATGAAAATACTACTTAGATTTATTACTATTGAAAGTATTAGGATTGTTAATTGTTAAATATGGAATGAAAGAAATATTAGATTATTGTGTTAAATAAGGGAAAACATATACGATGGATTCATATGCTTAACATAAAAAAGAGTGCTATGGATTCATATGCTCCATATGGAAAGAGGAGTACCACAAATTTGTATGCGTAAATGAAGAGGGGAGTGTCATAGATTGCTACCTCCTCACACTGACCAAGATAGGAAGTTTTGGACAACAGTTTTGATTTTTGAATTCTTTGTAATTAGTAGTTTCTAATTTTTCAGGTAATTTTGTGTATAAATATCTATTGGATGGATGAACATAGCAAGCTTTCTAGGCATTTCTTTTCTATATGATACTAGAGCAAGGTTAAGGTCCTCTAATTTTTATTTTTACCTTTCTTTCACTCAATCTTCTCCTCATTATATCTGATTTTTTCCAACTTTCCTTCTAAATATCCATCCATCATGAATAGTGAAAACTAGATAGAAGGAGAAATCTAATGCTACATTTCTTGTATCAGTTGAATGGAAGAAACGATCTGAAGTGGTCTTAATTTGTGAAGATTTTTCTGAAAGAAAAGGGTAAAGTGCATTTTCTTTTTGATCCTCCTGCAGATCTATAAGATCCAAAGTTTGGACATTAGGATGAGTAGTTTTCACGATTATATCATTATTATGGAAGACATAATACCTAGAACACTATGATGGTTGAAATTAGTGGACCATGGATGTTCTTAGTAATCACAAAAGATATTTTGGAAGTTGTCAAGTTATTCAAAAATTAAAGATCTCGATCTCATTTATTGGGTCAAGATGAAGCTCTCAATAATCAAAGTAATCTCTCTGTCATTGAATATTTTAATGTGATGAAGGTTTATTAGCTGTAACTAGATTACTATTATGATCTCAAGATTAGTGTACTGATGATATTGTTGTTCTTGAACAATTAATAGAAAGAGAAAAGGTGTTTGAGTTTCTTGTAAGACTTAATAATGAATTCAATTAAATTCATATTAAAATTTTTAGTAGAGAAAACTTACCATCTCTAAATGAGGTTTTCTCATTTATATGAACCAAAAAAGGAAGAAGGATGGTAATGCATAATTCTCTCAAATTTGAAGCATCATCCATGAAAACCACAATATCCCAAGGTAAGGGACTTATGGTCATTGAATCTTCTCAAAAAGAAAGATAAAAACCTTTCATGAAAGTAACTTGTGTTTTAAGTTCTACAAGAATGTTAGAAATTTAATCAAAAGCTCTAAGGCTTTGGTGGAAAAGAAGGTCAATTAAAAGGACAAGCTTATCTTGTTGAACCAGAAAAGCTCAAATTAGAAGAAATTGATGAGCTAAAGAATTTTCTCAGTTTGAAAAAAATCTTCTGGGTCATTCTCTAGCATCAAATGGTACAAATTTTTTACTTTTAATGTTTCAAGTAGCACCTCTAAATTTTGGATAATAGATTTAAGAGTCATTGATCACATGAGAAATTTTGCCAACATTTGTCAAACCTACAAATCTTGTCCAACAATAGAAAATTAAAATAGCTGATGGCTCCTTAATCACTATTGTAAGTCAAGAGAATATTCTTAATTCTTATGCATTGACTCTCGATATTCTGCCACATTTCTAATTTAGCAATAAATCTTTGTTTATTTATAAACTCGCCAATGTTCATAATTGCAAGTTGATAATTTATCAATTTTTACCAATCATTATTTATTTCAAGGCCTTAACTATGTTGAAGACTATTAGGCAAGTTAGAGAAAAGGATGGACTTTATGTACTCGAAGACCATAACCACTATTTTTGCTTTTTTATATCTACTTTAATTATAGACACAATTTGGAACCATCATTATAAATGAGGATATCCCTTCTTTAAAGACTTATAATATATGTTTCCTTTTCTTTATAAATTTTAACATTGAAAACTTTCACTGTGAGATTTGTGATATTGATAACATTATCGAGTTTCATTTATTGAAATCAAATATAGATCCTCTACTTCTTTTATGACATTTTACTTTGTTGTGGACCTTTGAAAATCCCATATATTTCTAGATCTAAAGGATTCGCCACATTTATTGATGTTCGCACTTGGATGATATGAGTTTTTCTTATTAAATAAAAATTTGATGTCAACCATATTCTTTTCAAGATTTATGTCTGTGGTATAAAAATAATTTGGTGTTAATATTAAAAAATTAGGATTGATAATCTTGATATTTATTTTGATCAAACTATATCTTCTTTCCTCAATAAAAATGATATTATTCATCAATCCTCTTACCTTGATATCTTATAATAAAATATGGTGGTAGATAAGAAAAATAGATAGGCAGCTTCTAGAAGTTACTAAGACTTTTCCTTTCCAAAATTAAATTACTAAATTATTTAGGAGTAGCTGTTTTAACCCTTACATATCTCATTAATAGAATATCTTCAAGAATGATTGATTTTAAAAGTCCCCCAAATTATTTCATTAATTTTTTTCCTACAATTTTTTTTTAAGAACTTCAAAATTTTTTTGTTGTGCCATATGTTCACATCTATAAAGAACACTACGATAAACTTAATCCTAGGGCATTCAAGTGGGTTTTTGTAGAATATTCGTTTACTTAAAGGGCATAATATATCTTCCGATCATTAAATAGTTATTCACTTCAAAAGATGTCACTTTTGATAAAAACAAAATATTTTCACTCAACCTTATCTTCTAGAAGAGAACTAAATGGAAGATGCGTTTGATGGACTTAATATATTTTCTCTTAACATGTCAACTACACATGCAAGAAGAAAATATATTTCGTATCACTAAACCTTTTCAGGTTTATACAACGCTAATCTAAAATCTCTAAGCTCAAAGTTTGAAACTATTGTTAGGTAACTCCCATAATAATGATCAACTTATTATCATATATTTTCTTCAATGCCTTGTAACCCAATACACATTATTTCAAAAAAAATCCATAAAAGAGTAGATGAATGCCCTAGATAAAATCACATCTGAGATATTTTTGAGCTATCAAAAGGCAAAGAAATTATCTGATGCAAATGGGTTTTCTCTTTAAAATATGAAACAGATAAAAGCTTGGACTGATGTAAAGTAATGTTAATAGTAAAAAGGTTATACTCAATTCTATGGAAAAAACTACTAATAAACATTTACTCTTATTACTAAAATGAATGCAAGTCACATCTTCTCTTGTTGCTAACCTTGGATGGTTGGTCATACAACAATATAATGTAAAAAATATTTTTTGACATGAGGATGAAGAAGTTTTTATATATTCTCTGCTAGAGTTTAACAACTCTTTCACAATAAATAAGGCATGCAAATTAAAAAAGGCATTATATGATCTTAAGCAATCTCTAAGGGCATGATTTGATAGATATACAAAAGTTATATATAGAATGGGATATAAAGTGATCATACACTCTTTATAAAACATTCCACTAACTAAATTTTTTTACTCTTATTGTGTATGTTGATGATCTTATAACAAATGATTTTATTTTATTAGAATTAAATGAGAATTTGAGATTTATAGAACACAATAGAGAATAGGGATTCATGTAGCAGACCGCGCATATGGAATAAAGGCTTCTTGTTGCTATGCATGTTCATGATATAATCACTACAAGTGATGACAATAAATAAAATAAATTATGCAAGAAAAAAAACTCATCTTAGGGTTTGAAATCAAAGAACTTCGCAAACTCAAATACTTCCCAAGTGTAGAAGTTTCTTAGAAAAAAAGTTTTACTTCTCAATAAAAAGTATGTTATTAGGGTTGTCAAAAAAGCTCGTTATTCACAAATAGCTTATGTCCGGATTGTTAAGTAGCTCGTGTTCAAATTGTTCGCTAAGTAAATGAGCTGAACACAAATAGATATTTTAAGTTCGATCATGTCCAACTCATTTTAATTCCAAATAAGAATATTATATATATTTATAATTGTTACCATTCCACCATAACATTTGTGGTATGGTGGTTATCGTGCGGGCTTTTTGGAAAAGGGAATGAACCGTTATTTGTGTTTTTTCCAATGAAAAATTTGGTATTTGCTTTTTAGTTATATTATGTTATTTAGTTCCACATGCCTAAAGAGAAAGGAATATAGTAGATCTAATGTGAATAAATAGTTCATTTGAATACTTAGATCCAATTGATAAATCAAGTTATTATAAATTTATTGGTTTTAAATGAGCCAATTCGAAGTGAACACGAGCTCAAAACGAACATGAATATTATTTCCGAGCTAAACTTGAACAAGTTATTTACGTCGAATAGGTAAAATGATAAACGTGTTGATCATGAACAAGTGTTTGGCTCGCTCAAGTTCGACTCGTTTATACCTCTATATGTGATAGATCTTTTGAGAGGAAAGCCTTATGAAACTCCAATTGAACTAGGACACAGATGAAGAAGGATTAGAAGTTGACAGTAGATATTGTCAAAGATTAATTGTAAAACTAATTTACCTCACACCTATCTTCACATTGCTTTTGTTGAGTCTCATAAATCAATTTATGCACAATTCAAAGGAATCTCACTTTCAAGTTGCTTGCGAAATTGTTAGATATTTAAAATCAAATCTTGAAAAGGGAGTTTATAGAAATTATGAAATATTTTAAATTGAAGGTTATATTAATGCTGACTATGTGGATCACTAGTGGATAGGAGTTCCGCCTTAGTATATTTCACACTTTAGGAAGAAATTTGTTAACTTGGAGAAGCAAGAAACAATTTGTCTCAAGTTCAAGCATTGAATCTGAATTAAAATATCTTTAATTTTATAAAGAATTATTAAAAATTAAATGAAAAAGATCAATGAGGCTATACTGTGATAATTAGTCTACTATCAACATGATTGAACCAAACATGTGTGGGTGAATAAACATTTCATAAAAGAAAAACTAGAATATGTGATAATTTGCATTTTGTGTATTCCAATAGGATGTCAACTCGCTAACATATTCAATAATGGGTTTTCCAACCGTGCATTAAAAAATATTTTAAGTAAATTTAAAATAGTAGATCTCTATCATCTAATTTGAGGGGGAATATTAAAAGAATTGAGCTTGCTAAATAAGGAATGAAAGGAGCTAGAGATTCTTGTGCTAAATAAGGGAAAATATTTGTATGGAATAATGTGCTTAACATGGAAAATGAGTGTCATGAATTGATGTGCTTAACATGGGAAGACAAATGAGATGGATTCATGTGCTTAACATGGAATGAGTAGTGTCATGAATTGCTCTCTCCTCCCACTGGCTAAGATTGGAAGTTTTGGGCAGTTTTAAATTTAAAATTATTTATAATTAGCAATTTTAATGTATTTTTAGGTAATTTTGTGTATACATACCCATTGGGAGAATGAACAAAGTTTTCTAGCCACTTCTTTTTTCTATAACTACGATGACTATAAGTGACCTATCAGCCTTATAAAGAGGATGGTGAGTAGAGCACAAATTATAAATTTTGGTGATTTGTAATGTATGCTGGGTACTAAAGAAGGAGAAAAAATGATAAAGAAATAATGAAGAAAAAAATTATAAGAGATCTATAAGCTTTGATCCAAGACTGTCAATACCCAAAGCTTGTGAAATATAGGAGTTTTTAGTGCTTTGAAATACTAAGTGCAAAAAACGCATGTTTCTGTAAATTAAACTGTACATTATTATACAAAATATTACTTAATATATTACAATGCAACAATCTTTTTTTAAATAAAAATTCTGAAATGATCTGATATTTTAAGTCAACCATTAAGAAGAAATATTATTATCAGCTATTAAGAAATTTAAAAAAATTAAACTTTAGAGATGTTTTATATGGATCTTTGAGGAGAATTATTGTGAACAATGGAATAAGAATTTAGAAAACCCTTATCCTTTCACACTTAAAAAAAAATAAAGTTAATATGAAGTTAAAGAATTAAATATGACATAGAATTGATAATAAATTATAAAAACATCAAATTATTAAGCCACGTCAAAGGAATAAACTAAATATGTAAAGCAAGTCATAATTGAAAGTACTAAATTAGACTACAAGAACTTCAATTATAAGGCTATAAACAAGTTAAGCTTGAGCGAGTCAGTTTATTTGTGTTCGAATCATTTGAAATTTGGTTTGTTAGTGAATACGATTGCAAACGAGCCGAGCCGAGTTGAGCATCGGCGTGCTGAAGTTTAAGCTTGTTTACCATTATTGAGCTCGAGTATTTTAGGATGGTGTTCAAGCTTGAACTTGAGCTTGAGTTTGCTTATGCTCGGTTCAAATTTGATTATCGAGCCTATTAACGAGCTTTAATCAAGCCTTAATCGAGCTTGTTTGCGAGTAGCTTATTGAGAAATATACATGAATTGTACCAATTAAAGCTTATTAAGCCTAAACAAATAAAGATTTAAACAAGATTATTTACAAACAAGTCTTAATCGAGTCATAATTGAGCTCCTTAATGAGCTTGTTCAAGAACTTTAAATGATATTGTTCATGAGCATAAATGAACTGAACGATAAGCTATTCAAGCCTGTTCATTTAGCAATTGAGTATTTACAAAAATATTCAAGTTCGTTTGATTTGTTAATCAAATGATCATGAACGAGTTCTAATATAGCCGAGCCATGAGTAACTTGTCAAACACTCTTTTGCAACTCTATTAGTGAAGATATTTGTATTTGACTTGTTAGTATTCAAACCAAACACAAACTGATTTTAAACATATGAAAATAAATAAATAATGAATTGAGCATGATAGAATTATTCTACTTTTCTAATAAACAACTAATAAATCTAAAACAATATAAAATGAATACATATACATACATATATTTACATCTTCGTGTTCAACTCATTTAATAAACAATAAAAGATGAGCCTTTTTGATATCTTTAATAAATCATCATCCAATAACCCAATATTTGAGCATTTATTAAGTGCTCCAAAAGCATAAAAAGATGTGAACATAAATGCAAATCAAACATTCATCTATCATCATCATAATATTTCGTTGTCATAAATCTTTATTTTTGTCTTCATTATTTGAATCAACAAAAGAATCTTAAATTCATCATAACACAAACTACATAAATGTTCAAGATTGTGAAAATCAGATCGGATATTGAACCAGAAGAGGAGGAGTTTAATGTTCAATGGTGCGAATTGAACCAGATGATTTAATAAAAATCAAAATTATTAAACATCGATCTAATTAAATGATGAAATGATATAGATATATAATAAAAAATAAATAGAATAAGTGAATAAATAATATTTCTAATAATTTTAATTTCATGATTAATATAAAGTTTAATAAGATATAATTATGTGTATTATAAATCTAATTTAGTGATATTAAATGAGCTTTAAAATAAAAAGTATATTATAAATTTATAATTATAAATATAATTTATCATGTTAATATACTTCATAAAATTTATAATTTATAATAAAAATATAAAATTTATAAAGCCTTGTAAAATATAACTAATAAAAAAATATAATATATAAAATATCTAAAATATTATTATAGATCTTGGTATATGTATATTAAAAATATTTATCAATATAAATATAATTTATAACATGAAAATATAAGATTATAATATAAAAAAGTATTTTATAATTTATATAAAATATAATATGTAAAATATTTATAAAATAATATTATAAATTTAATATTCTTAAAATTTTTAATTTTATAAAATATAATTTATAATGAATATATAAAATTAAAATATTGATCTTATATTTTTTACATTTAAAGCTCATTTAATATCACTAAAGCTCACATCATATGGTTCAAATTTCTCTCAATCGTAAAGTCCAATTCAATAAGTTTTTTCATATTCAATTTTTTTAGTCCTATTTCATTAAAAGAACTTAGTGTTGTATTATTTATATTTAGAAATAGAGCTCCAAAATATGAGCTTATAACATATTTGGTATTATTTTGTGGATATATTGTAATTAATTTCATTCAAGCTCATTATAATAATAAAATAATTTTAAAAATTATAAAATTTCATATAAAAATATTTAAATATAATTATTTAATATATTTAGATAACATATTTAAATAATTTAATTGAATCGTTCGATTTTCAAAACTAGAATCGGCTCGCCGGTTCACCAATTGAATCGACGGTTTGGATCGATTTTGGTTGGTTCTATGTGAAGGCCGGTTTTTGAAAAAATTGAATTAACAATATGGTCGGTTCACGGTCGACTGATTGAACTGGCCGATCTAGTTTTTAAAACATTGTAAATATTGAATAATTTAAATAAAAAATAAAAATGAGGAAAGTAGTGCATCATGAATTCAAAATCCTATCAACAAAGAGTTAAAAAAAATAGTAATTGAAGAATCTAATGACTCAAAAATTAGAGAGGGAAGTATCTAATATATAAAGTGAAGAAATGGTGTGTTGAGATTGTGGGCTTATGTTGTCGATGAAGTGATGTTCTTTCTCTTCTCAATCAACTACATTTGTAACAAGAGAAAAGTTAAAACTAGACTGAGGTGTGAGGAGAAGAATTCGTGTATTTTGATGAATTTGGAATCATAACTTAAATCTTAACTCTTTATCTGTGAAGCATAAAACCTATTAACTAACTATTGAATATATTATGATGTGTGACTCAATTGCTCATGAGTCACAAGCATTTTGAACGTACGTGCGTCATTTTCTTTGCAAAACGAAATGTAGTCGCGCATCAAAGTTGGTGGATTTGCCACGTATATACTTACATATGTACCACAAATTTTTTATGTATTTACATATCAATTATTTAAACTTTTGTATATACTTATATAACACTTTAGTGTTTAAATCATATCAAAATATATTAAAAAAATGAAAAATTTACAAATCAATCACCTAATGTGTATTTACAATTTAACCACCCTCTCTATTTTTTTGATCTACTGGCCTCATATATTTGCATGTGTCACGATCAAATCGTTGGGAATTTTACAAAAATGAAAATATGGGTTGGGCTTTTGTTATGAATTTCAATATTTTAAGTCAATTTGAAAAATTAAGATTGAAGGTGGCTAATTTATAAATATAGAAGAATAGGGTGATTGTGTATGTAAAAGCCCCTAAAAAAAGTATTCTATTTTAGAAAAATTATGATATTTTCAGTGTGATTCAAAGAGATATGTGTTATATAAGTACATATCAATGTTTAAATTTTTTCTATATAAATACTTAAGATTTGTGTGGAATGTATGTAAATCCCCTTAAAAATTAATGATAATTAAAGTTTTAGTTAAAGACGTAGACATCAATTAAAGTTGAAGATACTATTTTCAGAAATTTTATAACCGAAGACTTAAGAAGTCTTTTTGTAAGATCATAATATGCATAATAATGAGGCATACTATAGATTGATCTAAAACGTGATGAGAAATTAACTTTGAAGAAGTGTGAAGTTAAATCTTTTGTTCTATATGAGATTCTATTTAAGATTTGGAAAATTATCAATGATGTCGCAATAGTTTAGTTGAAATTGTGAGGACTAATAAATGTCAAATGATTGAAGGATTAATGTTTTGATATCAGTATTCATGTATAAAGGGAATGTTTAAAATTATAATATTTATCAAAAAATAAAACTGATGAGGCATTTATTGCAGTTGTTTGAGAAGAATGCAACATAATCTTAGAAAAATTACATATACACCAAATAATTTATTTAATTTTGCAAAGAAGATTCAATATGTATGTGATTTTAATACTGAGGCAATTAACATTAAGATAAACAGCAAAAAATCTCCATATGATTTTTTCTTAAGAATGAAATTATCAAGCACTTAACGAATTGTTTTAGTGCAAATTAAGAAAATGTGGGGTACGTCAAAAGATATGTTGAAGTTAGAAGTTAATAAAGATATTCGCGTGAACAATAAGCATCCAATCACAATAAGTTTATTTTAAGGATCAACATTGTGTTCAAATATTTTTGTATTAATTATAGAGATGCATACTAAAAATATTTAAATTGTGGTATATTTTGTATGTGTTTAATAGATATAGTTCTAATAGCCATGTCTATTTTTTTTCTTTCAAATAGGCATGTCTTTGTTGAATTAAGTAAAAAATTAGAAAAGTCAAGAAAATAAAAAAATAGAAAAAATTTATAATTTTTAAAATAAAATTTTAATATGTGGTATGTATTTATTTGGGAATGATATTCTTATTTGTACATTAATATTAGCATAGGTAAACTGATGACTAGATGTGATATGTTTTATTTTTTTGGATATGTTATGAGGAAGAATGGTGATATATATGAGGGCATGACTGGTAAGAGTTAAGATTGGGTAATTAAAATGGACAGTTGCCTTAAAGATATTATGAGAGAAGAGAATATTATGGAGATTTAAAGGTAAATTTAATAAACATTCAATTGTGCTAGTTATGTTATAAAGAAATTATTTATAATAAATTTGAGTGATAGAAATGAGAAGCTTAGAGTATAAGAAGGGTAGACTTAAAAAGATTATATTAGAAAGATAATCGGGAGTATCAGCAATTGAGGAAAAATTAGTAGACTGAGTGATTTTATCATGTACAATAAAAGTAGAAGGGTCACCAAGAAGATGTGTGGATAATGTTGATGTTGTTGTAAATAGGAAAATAGGTAATTTGAAGGTAACGTAGATAGAAGTTACGCAATGATGCGGATGAAGTTTAACACTTTCCATATAAATAAATAATGGAAACTGGTGTTTCATGCAGCTGATTCAAAATAATTGTGATAAGACTAATTATGATGATGATGATCAATAGGGTTGGCTGTAACCAAACCCTTTTCATTGTGTAGGATATCATCTGTAAGTGGTGGCTACATATCACTGCTTATCTTTTTTTAAGGAAGTGATGCTAATGCATCATCTGCAGCCATAAACTCTTCTAAAACTTTCTGTCCTAATTGGATAACAATTTTCTGATTACAGATAGTAGTCCTAGATACAAAGTCAGCAAAAGCAGCAACTCCAGAAATTCTGGCGACGCACTGTATTCCTTCTGCAGTTTCAGTTGATCTGAAGTCTTGAAGCTAGCTACAGACGTGTTTAACTGAATAGAGGCTGTTGGTGAGTAGTTTATTTTTTGGCTTTTTTTTTTTTTTTTTTTTTCTTTTTGTGCTGAAGTCCCTACTGGGCCTAGTAGTTTTATCTTGTAGAATTCTTGGCAGTCTTTTAGGGGATATCGTCAGTTCTATCATTGAAGTTCTTAATTAGTTACAAATTTGGATTTTTATGTTTTTTAGTGAGGGAGGGTATTCTTCGAAGTGGTGGAAACTATCGATATTCATCGGGATAACAATATCTTATAAGGGTATCATACAGCTTAACTATTTATTTCCATATTGCTAACCATTGAAACAAATCAGGCCTTTTTTGTTACAAGTACTTTGCATACCAGTTCGAGTACAATTTTTTGTGTGGATATGGACATGGATTTGAGTTTCAGTTGTGTGCAGAGTGGAAGCTACCACAATTTAGCACTGAGATGCTTTCCTGAAAACCGTGATTAACGGGTAAGTATTTGTCGGTATTACACAACAGGTGTGGAACAAGAGATGAAAACAAATAGAAGAGTGATATGAGCATTCCGTCATTCATTCTCTATCTTGTTCTCTCATTTTTTTTATCATCCTATTTGTTAAAATCTACCCTTTTTTTCATTAACCTTCATGCGTAATGCGGCTGTTAAAGGCCATTTTTTTTGCGAAAAACTGTGCGCCGAAGCTCAAGCCATAAATTAAAAAAAGGTAGTTTAATTATGGGGCCTAAAAAGAAGCAAAAATAAGAAAATCGGAAAAGAAAATCGGACTGCTATGAACTAAACTGACGGAAAAATAAACACATGAAACAGAATAATTTGGGATGAAAGCAGATCAATGGGACCATCAGTAATTAGGTATCTGAGAACATAATAGGGAAGAAAGCTTCAGTTGCCGGAGATCTCAACAAGAAGATAATTATCCATGTCATGGAGAAAATTAGTCGGGAAAGGCCATCCAGAACCAGAAGCTCGTGCTGCTCTTGTTGACTTTTTTTTTTTCCTATTTTTGGAGTAGCCTTTGAGCCATTGAAGATATTAGGTTCTTTTCCGTTGTATCCTGCGACTCCTATTGGCAATAAATTCCCTGCTTAGTACCTCGTAACTGACCTTCTAGACCTGCTTGACTCTTTAGTTGCTAGTTTCAGCTGGATAAGCTACGACTCAACCATAAATTAACCCTAAATGATCTAGAGTTGCTTAAGGCTTTGGTGGATTAGTCATATTTGAATTTAGGTGATTATTTTATGACAGGCATACCTGTCATAACCATATTGATCCAATAGGGTTTATTTGGATCTCTAGGCAAATCTAAATACTAGTTGTCTTTGGACTTAATCTAAGATTTTTGATGCCCTTGAGATTGTGAACCCGTCGATGACTTTTATAGATGTCTTTAATTATCTAGTGGGCTATGCATCTATACTCTTGTTACGTGTTAGACAACCAGTAGCAGTAGAGTAGATTTTATGCTTTAGTTTTGGTGGAAAATTCAGTACACACACAAATGTTAGAGAATAAAATAAGAGATACCAAAATTTTTATGTGGAAAAATTTCTGAAGAAGGGGAAAAAATCATGCAGCCTAGCCCACTAAAATATTCTGCTTTGACTTGAAGTATAATGTTTCAATCTTCACAATTACGAGATTACAAAGCTGTATTTGAGAAATCAAGAAGATGAGAGTTTCAAAAAACGGCTATATGATGCAAGTTGGGTTACAATGGTTGTTGGTAGTGATTGTACGTAGTACATTGACATTATTTGTGATAGTGGTGACTTCAAGCTTCTAAATTTTCCTATTCCAAAATTCAATTATAGCTTCTTCCTTTTTTCAAGACAAGAATGAGAGTCCTATTTATAGGATTTTAAGATAGACATTTTGATTATTATTGCCAAAATCTCAAAACATTTCATCGAACGATTCATATCGATTCATTTGATCCAAGATAGTATTTTGATGATTTTATCATTCAAACGACTTTCGATTTGAGTGAACTTTGGTTCGTTAGATTTGTCTTGTCGAGCCGTTCAATTCAGTTATAAGGACATTAAATTTGAATTTTAAAGGGATATATCATTTTTTTTTTATTCTTGGATGATAAAATTTATTTCATTCAAAAATATATTAAATTTTTACAAGTCTGAAAATTCGTTTGAAAATGATGTAAAAATTAAGATTAGCTTTATCATCTAAAATTATATAAATATGTATAAAATTATTATTTTTTATTATTGTCAAATTTGAATTATCATATAGTTCAATGTGTATGTTACACATAAAAAACGATATATTTATTATTATTATTATATATTTTAAAATAATGGTACAATTAATTTTAATTATCATTATTATTAATTTTTATTTTTAATTAAATTATAAAATTCGAATTATGAAAAAAATTGTAAAAGAGAAAGAGTTATATATTTATTTATTTAGAACAGCTTTCTTTTTTTTTATACGATGTGTGAAGATTATATATATAAGATGAAGAGTTTTCCTTTTTTTTAAAGTAAAAGTTTTCTTATTTTTTTTAAGGAAGATAAAGAGTTTTTTCATTTTAAAAGAGAGAAGATATTTTTTTATGAAGAATATGAAGAGTTTTTTTTTTTTTTATATATTTTTTTTGTAAAGATGATTTTTTAATAAGAAATATGAAAATATTTTTTTTTTTAGAAGATGAAGAGTTCTCTTTTTTTTTTTCTTTTTTTCTTTTTTCAAAAAGAAGAGTTTTTCTCTTTAGAAGATAAAGAGTTTTTCCTTATTCTATTCTCTCCCTCTCTTATGAGAAATATAAGTTTTTTTATTTAGAATATGAAGAGTTTTTTTATGAGAAATATGTAGAGTTTTTTATTTAAAAGATAAATATATATTTATTGAAGAAGATGAAAAGTTTTTTTTAATTATTTTTTAAAGATTTGGAAGAGTAAATTTTTAAGTATATATATTTTCTGAGGGAAGGGGGGATATTCACACTTTACTCTCTCTCCTCTTGTGGTGCATGACTCCTCTTGCAAATTCTAGTTCTCTTCGATCTCGGAATTTGAAATTGACTTGGTTAGGTGATGTATATTCTAAATTCAAATTTCAGTGTGCTTCCGATTTTCTCCAAATTTATCCAAATCCTAGAGTGCTTCATTGACTTGTATAACGATATGCAACGCCCCTCTAGAGGCTCCAGTTTTTTTTGATCTCGGGGTTTGAAACTGATCTAATTAGGCGACGTGTATCTTGAATTTAGGCTATAGTGTGCTTCCGGGTTTCTCCAACTTTTTTAAATCTTGGAGTCCTCCGTTGACTTGTATGGTGGTGCGCGACCCCCCATCGCAAGCTCCAGTTCTCCTCGATTTCGTGGTTTGAAATTGATCCGGTTAGGCAGTGTGTATCTAAATTATTTAGTTTCAATTAATGTAATGCATAGGTCAATTGAATGAATAGGAATGCAAATAACCTTTGTGTATCTCATTATGAGCCTTGGTTTGGGGATGGCAAAGAGTATGAAGGATTATACAACAATATATGAAATTATTAATGTTCAATCTTCTCAACAGGCCAAAAGCGGTGAGGACCAATGCAATGTGGCATCAACAAAGCCACAAAGGAGGCATGGAAGTAGAGTATGCTAATGTTCAAGATGGAGCACATGATTGCTTAGTCACACTCGGGATATGCATATATGCCCTCAAGAACAAAGTTACGGCGGAGGTGATCTGATTGTAGGAGGCTCATTCATAGGGTTTTAATAGGGTGCTCTCATAGTTGGAAATGACATTAGCACAACTAGAGGAGACTCGAGAAGAATTAGCTTTATGCAAGAGAGCAATCTTGTCTAGCCTAATTGCACCTAAGGTGGACAATCAATGTCTAGAAATCAACAAACTTTATAGACACAAAGAATGCTTGTGAAGTGGATAACTTCTTATGAGGGCTAGATAGACATTTTGGCATTATTGGTATTTTAGATGAGGGAGCTAATGTAAAGTATGCAATGTTGTATCTTATAGATACAACTATATTACTATGGTGGCGATGATGACAAGAAGACATTGAGAGAGAGAGAGAGAGAGAGAGAGAGAGAGAGAGAGAGAGAGAGAGAGAGATGCACATTAATACATTTGATGTATTTAAAAGTGAGTGAGAGACAATTCTATCTAGAGAATGCTAAAGAAAAGGCTCATGGTCTCGGTTATGGAGACTCAAGCAATTGAGATATTCTTGAGACTATGTCAAGAATTTTACTAGCATTATATTAAAGATACTTGTCCAATAAGGACTTTTTTTCCTTTATGGATGCGCTTCAAACTTGGGCAAGAATAGAGTTGAAGTGTCATGGTGTACATGACCTTGCCTCTTGCAATGTGACTATCGAGTGCTTGATTGCTCAAGCCAAAAAGAGATGAATGGCTACAACAAAGGTTGGGGGAGTGTTGAGCTCAATTTTGGATAAAGTTAATATCATTTTGAAATTAATAATTAGGACACTTAATCTTAGATTAGGAGCCTCTTAATTAAGCACTTAGAACACTACACTTAGTGACCTATTGCATCATCCTTGGGTTTGATTTAATCTAATGAGTTTAGGTAAACTTAGCCCAAATCTTAAACATAAATGAAATCAAACACATTTCACTTAAAAATTAGATTTATTTTAGTTTAAAGCAATGTGATTAAGGTGATTAAGGTGATTAACCTAATTATGCTATTTAAGCTCAAAACTAATTAAATCCAAAAGAAATTTAAATAAAAAATTCTAAATAAATCAAAATAAAATCAAAATCTAAATTAAAGTCAAATAGTGGTCAACCTTTTTGGCAAATGGTTTGATTTACATGAGTCCCACCAAATTAAAAATCAACCCACCAAAATTTGACTAAATAAAATCATTCTAAATAGTTTAAATAATAATATAAACATGATTAAACATGAATTTAAAGAATATACATTCAATAAGGCTAAATAGATCATTTGACCTAAATGAGCCTAAATGAGTCATATTGAATTCAAACTCAAATCAAACCAAAATCAACTAATTTGATTACCCAAAATCACTTGAAAATGGTAATCAAACATAATTAAATCCATCATTGGATCCAATTTGATCAATTTGGTCATTTGACCCAAATGAACTCAAACTTAACCCACTAACCCCAATTTGGGTCAAATAGGTCAAAATTGAAATCAAATGAAATTGATCATTCCAAATCATCTCACACATGTGATTAAACATGGTTGGAGCCCAAACATAATTTAATTAATTCAAAAATGGTCATTTGACTCAATTAAATTCAATTTAACCTATTTAAGTCAAAATGGGTCAAGTTGACTTAAAATTGAATTAAATTCTCATATGACATGAGCTAATTGAATTCTTAATTATCCATTGAACAATTAATAATGATTTAAACCCAAACCTAAGGCAAATTAATCAAGAGAAACTTGTTTTAAATATTTGAAATTAAATCAAATCCAAATGGAATAATCAAGCACCATATGCACCTAAGCTTGAACCAAACTCATCCTAAGAGGGGTTAAGGATGATGGATAGCCAATCTTAAGCAACTTAATCAAGTTCAAGTCAATCCAAAATAAAAGAATATGTCATGGCAAGCCAAAGGTGCATGAAGCAAAATCCAAATTCCTCAATCCCTCATTCTCTTTGCCTATTTGCCTCAACACCTTTAGATAAGTGTAAAACAGCTAATCATCCTTTGAGCTAGCTTCCAAGGATAGCAATCAAACTGGTCAACTAAGAGGAGGAAAACTATAAAGAGGCTCTCGGCCTCTAATGGCAAAACAAGATAGAGTCCATTTCGCATCCAACTGAGCCTTCCATGAGTGAAACTCGATTGCACATATGCCCCGATCCCCTCGCCATTGGGAGGTCAGAGAACGACCATGCTTGCTCAAATCCGTTCATGCCTCGATCCATAGGCCAATCCACAAGGAGATAGTTCAGTTCCTCCTTCCAACACCCTCGTCACATCGTTTTGAAGCTATTCGAATCAATCCCACCATCAGAGAGCGCCGCCGACGAGCTACTTTTAAGCTTTTGGTTTTGGTCCTTTATGAAGGAAACTTGATCTCAATGGAGATCAAGCTGTACAGATGTCATCCTCATGATGTTTTGATGGTTTTGGAAGTGAAATCAAGCAATTTCAACGGTTGGATTGCCAGAAATTATCTCGAATTGACGGACGGTTCTCAACTTCTGCCGTCACCGAAGGAGGTGAAATCTCAGCTATCCATTCCTTCTATTAGGAACGGACCACTAAGATTTAGCTGAACTAATGGATTAAAACCCCTATAAGAAACTTGTGGAAGCATCGATCTTCAATCAGAAGACCCGAAATGAAACTTTGTGTGTCGTCATTTTAATGGGAGATCCACGTGGACAAATGGTGTAGCATCACGTGTAAAGTGGTGCTATGTCAGCTTAAAGAGGAAAATCGACATTTCTGATTTTAAAATTATAGAAAAATGATAAAAACTTCAAAAAATCATAATAAACCAAATATTAAGTAAAAAATATAAATAAAAACTTTATGAATTTATCTCAGTGAGATGAATCAATTAAAATTAAAATACTCAATTAATTTTAAATAATTTTGAATTAATTTGACTTTAAATGAAAATAATTAAATCTAAATTAATCCTATCCTAATGATTTAAAATTTTGGGAAACTAAAATTGATGTTAAAATATACCTTAGAGAAAATTTTCATCATTTATTTCAAAATAAACTAGGAGATAATGAATTTTTAATCTCAAAATTTAATTTTAATGAAATAAATAATTGGTAATTAAAGAAAATTATACAAAATCATAAAAATAACTTAAATCATCATAACACACCATAATAAATTTAAATACATTATTGAAACTCCCTGAAAATTAATAAAACATAAAATTACCTAATTTAATGACTAATTGAATTAATTAATTCAAACAATCAACTTGAACTTAAAAAAAATCATAGTAAATCTAAAAATCTAAAATTATGAATAAACCCTCTATGAAAGTAGCTTCTAGAGAGGAATATAGGAAAAATAAAAACCCGTAAGTAATTTTCTCTAAATTAAGTTTAATTTAAGTTTTAATGAAATAATTAATGTTTTAATTAAACTCAAATTACATATGTGATCAACGTGAAATTTTAGAAAAATCAAACTAGCAAGGAGCCCCACTTGTCATAAAAATTTCATAATCAATTGACCTATAGATTGAGAATTATTGAATTTTCAAGTCTCTAGGTCAATATAAATGAAATAATAAATCAAAAAATTATAAAATTTTATTAAAAATAAGTTTAAAAAAATTATAAAATATATCATAACACTTGAAGAAAACTTCCAAATGAGATGAAAGTAAAAAAAAATACTTAATTAAACATAAGTTAGGGTTTAATATCAAGGATAAAATTAAAAATATATATATGAAATTCAATTAAACTTCAAAGTTAATAATTCAATAATTGATCATAAACCCACTAATAATTTCAAATGTAAAATTTATTAATCTCTGAACTTATGAATCTATTAAAGTCATTTAAATCAAAATAAAAAAAGTAAATATGAATACAAATAAACTTACTAAGGATGAATTGATTAAACCTAAATGACAAAAGCATTAAAATAAATTAAGATAGACTAATAAACAAGCACATCTCTTCTTAGACTTCTTAGATCAAAATAGTAATCACACTAAATTAAATGATAAGAAGAACCTTTCTAAAATAATGAAGATATTATTTCCTCAAAAGATAATTGGAGATAAATACATATAATTTTAATAAAATCATAACTTGAAATAAACCATTTAAACTCATTAACAAATATAAGAATATTAATGAAATAAATAAATGGAAATAAAAGAAATCAAGATAAAACTTAAGCATACCAATTGGAAAATAAAATAAATAAATTATAAAATTGAAATATAATGAAATGATGACATCAAAATTAAGATTGAATATTAAGTTAATGAACATTAATGAACATAAACATAAACTTAAAAGAAACATTAATCAACAAATCAAGTTAACCTAAAACCAAAATTAAATAGATAAGGAAATAAAAATGAAAGCTAAATTAGAGTAAATTATAATAAGTTCCATTAAATAACATAAACATTAATATAATAAATAAACTTAATTAAATTAAATAAATAAGATGAATCTAATTAAATAAATTAATAAAATTAAATTATAAAACTCAAAATTATAACAACAAATGAATTAAATATAAAGTGAAAATCAATTCAAATTAAATTAAATTATGATAAAGGAACCTTAATTGAACTTAATTGAAGAGACATACTTTAAAGAAATAAAATCAAATTAAAATGTGATCAATCAAATAAAAGAAAGAATACATGAATGAAGAGAAGGATTCAAAACAAAAATTTAATACATTCATTGAATTAAACTTAAATCAAATCAAATCATCTAAATAAATAAAAAAAGAGAATAATTAAGATACTTAAGATCTTAGTTAGACCTTTGGAATGAACTTTCATCTTAGGATGAATGCTTCATTCCATTAAGATTTAGGATATTGAATAGAATGGGTTTCACCTAAAATAGAACTTATTGTACTCTTCATTCTAGAAAATTTAATTTTATCATAAGATAAAATGTATCTGAAATGAAAATAAAATTGCAAATCATTAAATCACTTAAATTGAAATCACTCATTGTAAATTAAACCAATTTGAAACTTAAAAAGAAGTTAAAAGAATAAAAATAATAAAATTTAGTCACTCCAAAGGCTCAAAATCATAAAATGAACATGTTTAAATATAAAACTAAACTAAACAATCAAAATTTAAAGCGATTTAAGTGGTTGATTTGACCACTTAATCCAAATAGACTTAAATGAACCTTATTGAAACTTAATCTAAATAAAATTAAAAATAATTCAAATCAAACATCCAAAATCATTTGAAAGTCATAAATGAACATAATTGAATCTTTTCTTGGGTTGAATTTGACTAATTTGGTCATTTGACTCAAGGAACCTATCTTGACCTATTAAGTCTAAGTTAGGTCAAAATGGGTTCAAATCAAAATTAACTTCAAATCCAATGAAACTAATTACTCCAATTCATATCAAACACTTGATCAAACATGATTAGAGCTTAAACCAACCTTGATTGAGTCAAATTGGCCATTTGACTCAAGTAAAGCTCAACTTAACCCATTTAGTTTAAAATGGATCAATTTGGATTCAAATCAAAATATAATCAAAATGAAATGAAATGAATTAATTAAAATCATCATAAGTTGTTAATTGAACACAATTGAACCCAAATTCAAATCCTAAAGTGGCTAAATAGGCTAGAAGACCAACTTGACCTATTTAGGCCAAGTTGGTTAAAAATAGCCTAAATCAAGTCAAACTCAAACATAACCTAAATCTCATAATAAACAATCAACAATAATTTAAACCTAAATCTAAATTCATTTAAGCAAATGGGATGACTTAACTCAACCTAACTTAAAGCAAAGCACAAATAAACTTAAATTAAATATTCTTTTCCAACTCAACTCAATTTAGCTTGAACCCAAGCCCAAAGGCTAGCTGAAGTGGTGCCATAAGGTGATAATGAGGGTCGATGTGTAGCCATGAGAAGAGAAGAAACAAAACTTTATGCATGTGAAGTCAAACTTCCATTCTCCTTCCATACCCACGCCATTCCTCATCTAATTAACCTGAACCCACTCTTAATTAATTAACCACCATTTTGAGGGAAAGTCCAAGCTTCCTAATCACTCATGGCCAACCAATTTTGGCCTCCCATGGTCATGGCTCTTGGCCAAGCACAAAGAGGAGAGGAGAGCCTTCCTCTCCTCATTCCAAGCATCATAACACATTCCAAAGGTAAAAACAAGCAAAATTGAGCCCCCTGCTAACTGGAGATCGGCCAAACTTGGCGGAAATAAGGACGATTAAGCATAGGAATGGGGGAAGAACAGTCCTCCCCTAAAATTGATCATTCTTATATGTTCCATGGGTGAAGATGAACTCAAACGAAGCTTCAATGGAGCTGCTCAATGCTGGCGAGCTGAAGTTCAACCAAAGCCGATGGAAAGGTGGTGGAGCTTGGTCTCCACATTGATATTGAGGGAGTTGTGGGGACAAATCAACTCCCATAACTTCGTATTGATGAGACAGAGGTGCTCAAAGCGTTGTCTCCACCAGCAAGGTATGCCTCAAATCTCATCACCCTCATTCGTGCGTTGGTCCTTTGTGCAATGAAATTGATCTCTATCAAGATCAATTACAAATCATTACAAATTGACTCTTGATTGATTTACAATCAAAATCGCTCGCCTCCGTCGCTTAGATCATCGTCGATCATCCTTGAAAAGCCAACGGATCTAGATTCTCTTATGGGAGGTTAGGTATAGAACCTTGGTCGTATGTTCCTTTTATTTGGAATGGATAGTTGTGATCTAATTGGACCGCGTGTTTTAATCACGTAAGGAAAATCAGGAATCTGATTGGGTTTAGCAGGAAAATATGACTAATCAATCAGGCGTCCCTAGCACTTTTTTGAGCTAGATCCATGTGGGTCTAGCTAGCTTACTGGCATTATGTCATGTGTAAAGTAGTGCCCAGTCAACGCCGCGTAAACTAAAAATATCATGAAACTTCAAAAATTCATAAAATAAAATACTTAACCAAAAGTGCAAACAAGGGCTCTATAGATTCAGGTCGGTGAGAGGAATCCATTAAATCTAAGATTCTTAATTTTTATTAGATAATTTTGGCTTAATTTAAGTTTAATTGAAAATAATCAAATCCTAACTAAACTCAAAATATTCATCCAATCAATTTGTAACTTTGGGAGATTGAAATTAAGATTAAATACACTTTGGATAAAAATTTGGGGATCTATTGGTGATTGAATTAAAAGATAAAAAATTTTCAATCTTGAAACCTTAATTTAATGAAATAAATTAATAATAGTTCAAAGAAATAGGAAAAATTGTAGAATCAATTCAACACATTATAATAAACATCAATGAACCTAAGAAAAATATTAAAGCTCATCGAAACTCATTAATCCTCAAAATGACCTAATTAGGAATTAGTTGAATTAAATAGATCAATTAATTAAGCTGAACTTTGAAAATTTATAATAAATTGAATAAAAATCCAAAATTTTTAAATAAACTATCTCTAGATTCATCATTCAGAAAGGAGTTAAAGAAAATTAAAAGCCCTAATCAATTCTAATAGTTTTAAGTCTAATTTGAGTTTTATTAAAAATATTAAAATTTTAATTAGTCTTAAAATACACTTCTGATTAAGATGAAATTTTAGAAAAATGAAATTGGCAAGGAACCCTACTTACCAAAAAACATTTCGAAGAAAAATGACTTTATGAATCAAAAGTTATTAAAATTTCAACTTCCTACATAAATTTAAATCAAATGATAAATTAAAAAATTACAAAAATTATGAAAACTAACAAAATTAATTCAAAACAATTTCAATGACATCAGATGATTTAAAAAAATTTCTTAGTCCTCTAAAGTTAAACTATCATAAAAATTACATATTTAGAGTTTAAGAACTAATAAAGAAGCTCAATTAAGTAATAAATCTTTAATTATAAAAATACACATTAAATCAACATAAACATATGAATTGAACAATTAAGTCAAATGAACTTAATAAAGACCTAAAATTATGAAATTTAAATAACATATCAAAACCAAAGAAATTAAAATAGATCATTTGAATAATAAAATTAAAGATATTTAAATCAAGTTTAATAAAAGAATAAGTCTAATCAAATGAACCTTAAAATGAAACTAATTTTGAACCTTAACTTAATCAAAATAATAATAATAATAATAATAATAATAATAATAATTTAAAAAAAATTTAAAAAAAACTTAAAATATTTAAATTTAATAAATACTCAAATTAATTCAATGGAAAGAATAAATTATAAATTGAACTTTAAATAAATAAATAAAATTAAACAAACTAAAATCTAATAATCAATCTTAAAATATATGAAATTGAATAATCATAATAAATTTATCTTAAATCTTAATCAAATTAAAGAAGCATAAAGTTAAATATAAACTCCAAACTATGACATCATATTCAATTACTATCTATTCCAAACAACATTAAAATAAATCCATCAATATAAAACCTAAACAAATCAAATTAATTAAATTCAATAAACTAAATGACCAAATTCTTAATTGAAATTTAAATAAAATATCATTTTAAACTATAATCAAATTACAAGTGGGTTAAATCAAGATACATTAACCAATTCAAATTTAATTAAATTTAAATAAAAATATAAAGTCATTAAATTCAAATAACATTTAAACTTATTTGATCAACATAAACCACATAAAATTTAATAAAATCTTTAAAATGAAACCTAAGAAAGGAATTAAATATTAATTCAAAGAAGAAAAAATTAAACACTAATTGAATTATTAAGATTGAATTAAACCAAACTAAAATCCAATAAATCTAAAATAAATATTAACAATCAAATACATGAAGTTAAATAACCTCAATGAACTTGATCTTTGAAATCTTAACTAAATCAATTGAGCATTTATCAAATTAAACCCAATTCAACTAAATCATTCAAGAAAATCAAAAGGGTTAATTAAGATACCTAGGTTCTTAGTTAACCCTAGAATGAATTTTCATCTCAGGGTAGATATTTCGTTCAACTAGAATTAAGATGTTGAATAGAATGGGTTCTACCTCAAATAAAATTAATTTTATTCTTTATTCTTTAAAACTTAAATTTAATTTAAACATAAAAATAAATCTAAAATTGAAATAAAACTCAAAAATCAACTTGATTATTTAAATTGAAGCCATCCAAAGATAAAATTGAATAATTGAATTCAAATTAAAACTTGAACTTAAAAAAGCCTAGTATATTCATATCACACAAGCTCCTCTTTTCACTCACTAGATTGCTAAATCACCGACCCTAGACTTGGTTGGTGCAATGATTTGTGTTATATTGTGATGTAGTATTTTTCCTAGTTTGTGGTGTACTATTTCAAATTGGATGGCTAGGAAATATTTACTCACTAGTCTGAATGTTAGGGCGTTCTTTTTAAGCTAACATTATTTTTTGCAGAGGGTTGTGCTTAAAGGGATCATTATCATAAAATATAATAAATGATATTTGCTTGCATGAGTTGTTTAAGTCCTTAAGCATAGCCTAATAAGGCAAGCAGGCTTGGTAGCCATTGGTGCTATATCCGTATGTTTGCATTATAACTTATGGTATTATGTATGTTTTCCTGATGTTTATTTTGTAGGGTTTCAAATTTTATTTTGAAAATTTAAAATGTAATTTAAGTATAGACGTAAGTTAGGATCTATGAGATTTAAGAATAGTATGAGCTAATTTTACTTGTTGGTAGTCTCCTATGGAGCCCGATGTCTTTGAAGCAAGTGATGATCCTAGATAAAGACCACCATAGATGAAGACTCTAATTCTAGCTTGAGCTGTATGAGGGAAAACTTGGCTATCTATTTTTCTTTTTTTCTGTGATGTGCAGTAGTACCCGATCGCACCGGCCTATTTTATTTAATTAGTTTTGGTTTGACTTATTTTGGGGTGTGTAATAGAACTGTATGCTTTTTATAGGTTTCTTTTTGTGATTACTGTGTTCTGTGATAAAGCCTGAATATATTAGACTTTTAGAAAAATTAATTTTCCTATCTCATTAAATTAAAATAACTCAAACATAAATAAATAATTTATAATCTCACTATAACTAAAGCATTATATTTAAACAACTAAAAGCAACTAGAAACAATTAGACTTTGTGATTCAAGCGAGCAAATTTTCGTACTTCTTGAATTGGGCACTTCACCCATTGCACATAATGAGGCATCTTACCTGTGGGGATGACTACCCTTCTTAGGAAAGTATATCTTCTATCATTGATTTGACGCATAACTCTTTTCTAACTATATATCATCTTAGGCATAAATTTGCATACCTAAAGCCTTAAATGAAATTGTGACTCAAAAATATATAAAAAATGAAAATTATTACATTAATTAGATGCATAACATACTAATCAATCTTAGGATTTGGGAGTGAGTCTAGGCTCTTAGTTTCTTTTCCTAAGTATAATAATTCAGTCATCTTGCATTGATAAGATTAAACTCATGGATTTAAAACCGCTTAGGTGGTGGTGTTAGTTAGTAATCATTCTGAGTGAGAAGTAAGTTCAGAAGAGTTAGGGATATAGTTATTTTCTCAAGTGAGAAAAAGAACTGATAATTCCTAATAAATTAAACTAGGTCGAGCCTCCGTCGTCGTCAAGTAGTCAAAAGTCAAGTCTTCCCCACGAAGCTTTCGGGCAATGAACATTATGCAATCGAACCATAAACTGGCTTGTCTTGAATGAAGACACCTTTCAATCGAGGCAATGTAGAATTGTCATATCCGCCTCCTTACGGTATGATTAATGATTGACTGATCTTAGAAGCGCGTTTAAATTTAAGTAATAAAACATCCTATTGAAATAAGTCTTCAACTTATAGGCATTTCTAGTCTTTTGTTGTTAGAATTTAAACCTTAAATTTCTAATAAAATGTCAACTCAAAACGTTAATAATTTCAATTTCAAAAATGTAAAGTTTAACAATATGATAGTTTGAAATGCTTACTAGGCTTCCTAGTATCTAAAAATATTTCCTACTTATTCCTAATTGGCCTCCAAAAAGAACTCTTCCTCCTTGAAGTATTTCTTTTTGAATTTTTGAATTAACTATCATTTTAAGACAAGCTTTGAAATTCATAGAGATAATGCCAATTTCTTTAATTGAGAGTCTTCTTAGAGGAAATCCTTTTTTTTTTCTAAGATATAATTAACTATAGGGGCTTGCTACTTATAGGCTACAAGAAAATAAATTTTATTATACTTCTCTATGTAGTTCAAGATAAAAATCTATGATATCATCATCACTCATTATTCTTATTGAATCCATTATCGAGTTTATCTTTCGAGTTAATATATTTATTCCTAGTGGCATATTTTATTACCTAAATAAGAACCCCCAAGATCGTATGGTGTTCCAAATAAAATTTCTCACTGACACTTGGTTGATCAGAGGTGATTTGGCGAAGCTATCTCCAAAGGTTGTGGCATACTACTTAGATTTCAACTATTTAGAAAAGAGTTCTTTAGGGCCCAAGGAAAATCATGTAGCACAAAGAAGTTCAATTACAAGAGCTTATGTAAGAAAATTAAATGTCAAGCATGGATATCTTATTACAAGAAGAAAAGTTTTAGAGGAGAACGAAGTTTAAAGAAATGAAAAAATTGAAGACTTAAGCCTTTTTTTATGTCATGTGTATGTTGTATTACTAGTGTAAAATATTTGTATTTGATGTCATGTTTTGTGGATTTAATGTTATGTGAAGTGAGAGGTGAACTTTATTAAAATTATAATTTAATTAATTAATGAGGCTGCCGTGACTAAAATGGAGCGAGGAATTACTAGTTTGAATGGTCGGTCCTTTCTCCAACCATTCCCTCCATATTATCATTTGAACTTGGTGTATGTTGTGCAAAACTCATATTTAATGTTAATGGAATATTTTGATAACTTTTTATACAATAATTTAGAAGACAAATCCATGGAGTTAGGACTTGATGGTTGGCCAACTAATTGAAGAGGATTTAGTGATCATGCTGTCTAGGTTACTTTGGTGAGTAGTCTAATTTTTATATGATGAATTTTTAATGGTATTTCATTTATGAAGTCATCTATCTAAAAAATTATTTCTCATATCATTCGCCCACTTAAAAGCATCTAATTAGTCTTTTAGTTTGGTTGGCTTGACCTAGTCTTGTTCTAATTGGTATTTAATGTGTGAAAAATCTACAAAATTTTGTGAAAATTTTTAGACGGTAGTAGATATTCTAAGCTTCCATTTACAAGTGCTAGTTTTGGTGTATCTTAACTATAATATCAAGTTTTAATAACTCTAAGTGATCAATCAGTCATTCGACAAGAGAGAGTTTTACCTGACCAATTCTGAGAGAAAATCCAAAATAAAATCCTATACTCCATAAAATTTTGTAAAACTTGTCATATCACAACTAGATTTTAATCCCAATTTACATTATTTTCATGTGATTTTCTATCAAGAGAATTCTAATCTTGGGAAGTTACTATTTTAAAAGTTGGGTGATTTTCTATTTTGGGTTGTCCGACTCCTATATTTTAAATCTTGAACCACACTTCAAACTAAATCCAACCCCAACCTTTCTCGCTCTACTAAGTATCTTAGGAGAGCTTCTATCTACCAAATTGGTTATCTCAGATGACCAACCACAAACCACACCTTCTAGCCTTATAATAACTTTATTGTCATAGTGAGAGTTTCCCATTCTCCCAAAGTCTTCTTATCCATTCTTATCTTTTTTTATTCTAGTCTAACCTTTGCTTTGTAAGATCTATGCTTACTTAGCATTATAACATAGTGTTATGATCGCATGAACATCTTGCCAAAAAAAATAATAATAATAATAATAATAAAATCTAGGACACTTGGGTCCAAATAGATTGGACAATTTTAAAGGTGATTTGGTTCACTTTGATCCACAAAGGTTCACATTGTGATAACCTATGTAATTTGGTACAATTGGGCTCAACCAAGAATCAAGTCTCAAATTTATTATATTTTGAAATCAGACATAGATGTTAGAGGGGTTGATTTGATCCAAGTAAGCCAAACTGATTAATTTGTTTGAAATAGTCCAAATAGGTCAAGAGTTAACCAAACTTTTGTTAGACCCGTTTTGATCTAAACAGTATTAAGTGCCAATTTGATCATTGTCCACTTAGAGATACCATATGGAAGGTTCAATTTGAATTATTGAACTCAATTTGGTTTATTTGGTTCAAATACTTGAAATGGCTTAAGTGTATTAAATGTTAAAGGTCACTTTATGAAGGTTTAAGTTGAGATTAAACCTAATTTAGTTCAAATGAATCAAATGGCCTAAGTATGTTAAGTTTGAAAGGTCACCTTGGAGGATCATTTTTAATTGCATTACTTGGGTTTAAGTAATGGTCAATTAAACTTAAATAATATCAAATTAGATGATTTAAAGTGATTGAGTCTATCAATTTGATCATAAGTTAAATTGATCAAAATGGTTAAGTGTTTCTTTAGAGTCAATTGGCTAAGTTTATAATCAGTTTTGATCTAATCTAGGGATAGCTGAGCATAAACCATCTATAGAGATCCCACTCGAATCAAATAAATGCATTACTTGCAAACAATTTGATAAAATTAGGCAATTGGGCCTAAAAGATCCATTTGAGTCAAATTTGGTCAATTGGATAATAGATAAATTAAGCTTTGTCAAGTGTCAATTGAGTGGAGAAAGAGTTTGTCGTTCCTATATTTAAGAATAAAGGTGATGCACAAGAGTATGCAAATTATAGATGAATTAAGTTAATGTGTCATACATTAAGATTATGGGAGAGAGTAATTGAGCATAGTTTACGATGTGATACACAAGTTTCTCAAAATTAATTTGGTTTCATGCTAGGTAGATCTACTATGGATGTTATACATTTGTTGAGAGGTTTGATGGAGAAGTGTAGAGAAAGTAAGGAAGATCTACATATGATATTTGTTGATTTAGAGAAAACTTATGATTAAGATTCAAGAGATGTTCTTTGGAAAGTTCTTGAAAAGAAAGGAGTTAATATTGGTTATATTCAAGTCATTAAGGATATGTATACTAGAGATGTTACTTGTGTCCAAACACAAGGAGGATTGATAAAATATTTTTCTATTTAATTTGGATTACATCAAGGATCGGCTTTAATTTCTTATCTTTTTTCTTTAGTTATGGATGTTCTTAGTAGGCATTTATAAGAAGATGTACCTTGGTATATGCTTTTTGTTGATGACATTCTTCTTGTTGATAAGACTAGAGAGGGAGTCCAAGGGAAACTTGAATTATGGAGGTCAACCTTAGAGTCTAAAGGTTTTAGTTTTAGTAGATCTAAAATTGAATATGGAGTGTAATTTTAATCATAGAAGTTCTAGTGGTGGGTGACATTGGGTGACCAAGTCATTAAAAAGAATAAGTGATTCAGATATCTAGGCTCTTTGTTTAAAATGATGATGAAATAGATGGAGATGTCATTAGTAGAATTCAAGTTGGGTGGTTGAAGTGGAGGAATGCATATGGTCTGTTGTGTGATAGAAAAGTACCGCTTAGACTTAAGGGAACATTTTATAAGAAGGTGGTAAGACCTGCAATAATTTATAGTTCAGAATGTTGGCCAATAAATAAGTTAAGTATTACAAAGATGAGGATGCTCAGGTTGATGAGTGACTTTACTCCTAGAGATAAAATACGAAATGAGTATGTTCGAAAAAAAGTTGGAGTAGCTCCAGTGGTAGATAAGATTAGAGAGAGTCGTTTAAATGATTTGGCCACATAAAGCGTCGGCCGTCCGAAGGATTCATGTAGCCAACCCCACAATGGGATAAAGACTTGTTGTTGTTGTTATTGTTGTTGCCAAGTGTCAATTGAGCTTAAACCAATTATGGTTCATTGATAAAAATGATTTTCAAAGATTGATTTGACTCTGTTAAGTTAATTTGAAGAAGTTGATCTTAATGATCTTATATTATCAAAGTTCAGCTTTATTGAGCAAATTGATCTTAATGGTCTTAAAAGATCAACCGGGTCAATTATGATTTAGTGGACAAATTGTTCATTTGAGGGTCAAGTGAGATTAAGTGATCTATAATACCTATTGAAAATTTTCTAATTCATCAGGTGTGATCAATTTGTTTAGGGTTGATTTGGTCCTATAAGGTCAAATAGATCCCTTTTAATCTAGTTGGGTGGTCAACTAATTCAATTGAACTATATTAATGGTTCCATTTGACTTTATTAGGTCATTTTTAACTTTTTATGATTTATTTAAATAGGTGGGCCATTGTCAAATTGATCAAATATAAGGTCTAGGTTCAATTGATCTAATTAGGTCTTATTAGGTTCAATCTAGGATTCAAAGAACTCTATCTTACTTCAATATCCAACTAAGTCAATTTGTTTATGTTTTGATAGCCTAAACCTTACAAATGAGATTTGGCTAGTGATTGAACTATCTAGTTAAAAATCACCAAGTTGAAGTTTAAAGAGGTGTTGGAGATAGTTTGTAACGTTAAACCTAGGACCACACGTCAATTTGAAAGGTTTTCATGATCAACTATGCATAAGCAAGTTATTGAATCAGTGAGAGAATGATAAGATGCTTACACCACCAATTGAATATACTAGAATCGATTAGGGTTAAGCATGGAAAGAGGCCTACCATGAAGCTATTAAAGTTAAACATATTAATTAAAATCATTTGATTTGAAATTAAGTAATTGATAAGTTACTTTTAAGATCCTTACTAAGGGTGTGTTTAGTGCGGTGGTTGGGGTGCGGCGCCGCACTATACCGTAGTGTTATTTTGGGTATTACATTTCACTTACGTTTTGAAGAATCTGCGTTGAAAAAATCGTGCTTTTCAATCTAACATGGCTCCCTACTGTGGAGGCCATAAAATTATAGTTTGAATTTTTGAAAATACAAAAAAATTTATAAGCCCCACTGCAACTTCTTACAATAAATTATTCTGCAGCATCTCTACCACTATTTTTTTAGATAGTTACAACTCTCCCAAACATAGCCCAAGTCCACTAGGATCTTATAGTTATTCTAAGTTCATATCCTAGGTTAATCTAAGTTAAGATTGAAGTAAAATAAGCTAAAGGTCAAACAAAAGGGACTAACTTGGTTCAAGTTCAAATAACTAGAGTGAGAATGATAGTCTCAAACTCATATTGAAGGACCACTTGGATAAACCAATTCCAACTATCAATTCATATGCAATGTTGATATTTTTTATGCCAATTGACCCAAGTTAGTGATTTTTAAGTTTTAACATTTCTAAGGTTGATTGAATCCTAACTTGAGATTAGGGTTATATATATATATATAATTGGTAGCTCTGAGTAACGAATGTATTATGATTAAACTCTACTTATTTAGTGAATTACAAAAGCTTGACTTGATTGTTAATTGTCTTCAAATAGTGAATTTTTTACCATTCCAAGCTTGCTATTACTATATGCTAATTTTTGTTATATCTATTTATATATCAAATTTAATATATGCTTTAGGAAAGGATTTTTATATATAATCCCATATATTATTTTATAAAATATCTAAGCATATTAATTATTATCAAAATGAGGAGGATTATTGACCCCATGAGCTTTATTTCATATTAGATTTTGATGATAAAATGCATGAAAGATTTTGACCTGATTATTCAATTTGAGCTATACGGACAAAAAGGTCTTACCATAAAGTCATCGGGTTTACATTAATATTGATCTTTAGAATATGAATCTTTTTTAAAATTTTTGCATATATAAGGGTCTCAAGAATAAAATATTGAAGGAAAACTATCAAGCAAGCAAGAAAATTAACAAGTTTGTTTGTGTAAGCTAAATTATTTTTTATCAAATAAGTGATAGATATTTTAAATGCAAAAAGTATGATGTTTTAATCATGTTTACAGTCAACAATAAAGATTTATGGATCCAAGTAAATAGATAAAGAAAAAAAAAAGCCTTGTGCATGCTCTCTTATAACCCAATACTCTTTATATAAAATTTTAAGCATTACTATCTCTCCATAATAGTTTATAGATCTCCACTAACTGATGATGAGCCCACTTCGCATTGACCCAATATTTTTGATCAAGAATTTATAGGTCTCCACAAACACCATTGCTAGAGTTCATAAAGTTTATCAATTATTTGTAAACTTAATTATAAAAATTTCTAATACAACTTATTAGAAGGATTAAGATTCAACAAATCACCCATTTTAACCAATTGAATTATATATATATATATATATATATATTCGTTGAAATTTGAAATTCATTAAAAACCCTAGAGCAAGTTTCCTTTAGCCAAGACCACCAAGCTTCCTCTCCCAAAACTTGGTTTTCTTATAGCTTTATGTGACAAAGAAAGTGAAGGAAAATTAAAAAGAGCTTTAAAATTATATAAAGCCTCTCCCAAAAGTTCATAAAGTTGTTTTTATGGAAAGGCTTAGAGATCTTACTCTTCTTCATAACAAAGATAAGGTTATGATTTCTTTTGAAAAAGTGCTATAGAAGTCTTCTTTGCATGCATGAAGCAAAGGAGTGATTATTATTTTTCTTTCAAATTTTTAGTAGTAATTGCATCTAAGAGCCCTAAACATGCAAAAATCGTGAGATCCCTCAGTTTGCTTTCATTGTTGTGATTATTTACTTTTTATCACTCATTTATTTCATATAGAAAGTATATATCACACCCCCTCTTGGGTTAGGTGAATACTATAAGTGTAGACTTATATGTGATTTATGAGGTTAGAACTAACGCCACTGGTCTCGGATGGAACATTGAATAACGAAAAACTATCACCAAATGCCAAAAATAAAAAATAAAAAACTACACATTTAGGTTGTGGTGGTTGTTACGTGCTAAAAAATTCATGACAATAAAATAAAAATCTTTTAAGTCTTGATTTTGAGCTAACATACATAAAATTAAAGAAAAGATCATATTTTAAAAAATTTCATAAAAAAAAGAATATTTTTAATTAAATAGTATACTATGTATTTTGAAATAAAGTTTCACCACGATGAATAACCAAAATTATTCTAAATACGATACATGATGATAAGCTACATTTAAATTTCTTCACCTTATTTCTAAGCTTCATTTCTCTCATCCTCAGTGAGAATGAAATCCTATTTATAAAATTTTGGAGGAATATTTTAGTAACTTTACCTAAAATCTTAAAACACTTAATTAAAAAATTCATATTAATTCTCTTGATCATTTATAATTTTAATATTTTAATGATTTTCGATTTCAGTGACATGCCATATTTAGATATTATATGATCATTCAATTAATATCCCGATATTTTCAACTATGCTTCTAAAACTTCATCTTAGCTCTCATTTAAACTCAAATTGATTCATTCTTGATGTTAATGGACTCATCCCATCGAGATATTCAATTTAATTATAAATTTATTAATTCAAAATTATATTATTTCTAATTTAATCTTACAAAATTAAATATATACATTGCCTTGAAATTCATGCTTGATTTAATAAATTTTAATGTGATATATCAATGATAATTCTATTATAAATTGACACTCATAAAAAATCTATAAAATTATTTAGTGACTAATTTTGTCATAAATTCATCACAAAATAAACCCACCAAAATTCCTTTTTTGAATATTAGTGATTTAGTATGATCAATAATCTGCCACAAAATTATTACAACAGATATAGTATAACATCAATCACAAAATTATTTGGGTGATAATGAACTAAGGCATTAATTTAGTCCAATGGACACCTAAACTATTGTCTTTTCATTACTATCTTGAAATAAGTATACTGTTAGATTATTAAATTTACTGATCTAAATCAAGATTTATATTATCAAAAATAAAACATTTATAAGACATTTTATCTGATACTGAATCTAAAAAGTGCAAAATTATCATTAACTATATCCAAAAACTATCAACATTTCAGGCTACATTTAAAGGAAGATCAAATAGTTATAAAACACTTTTTTTTTAATCCACCCAACACCCCATCCATTCATTGATAATATAGATTATCAAATGTGATATTCAATTTAATCCTCTATAAAACACTACTTGAAAATCTGGCCCTTTTGTAAGGATTTTTTTACTTAATTTAAATGTTTTTATGAGCACAAATTTGATGATTAATTATCTTTTTTTCAAAATAGAGAACACTTCTAATTAAGTTTTAATGATGTAGGCTCTCTCATAGATTTGTTATTGTTATTAATATTAATTTGGTATTTTGATCCTTCGCTCAACTGTTGAAGGCTTTATAGTTGTGTTAGAGCTTATCCTACATAGATGGGGAAAATAAAATAAATTTAGAATCAATTTTCTCTTTATTATTTCCACACTTTTTAATGTTCATATATTCTTCGATTGACTAATCATCAACATCATCCTCTGAAGATTAGTTAACCATGATATCAACTAAGTTCATGTCAATGGCTTTATGTTAGAAACTTTAATCAGTACATATCTCCATAGATGAGTCCTCACTAGATGTCATTCATTGAAACAAAAGCAAACACTATAATTGAGGTAGCATCTATAATGCATTTCTTACAAGGGAGGAATCATCTTATTATTAATTTTGATGCCACGAAGGAGAGAGACATACTAAAAGTTCCTTGGTTCAATGCTAAAACATCTTTAGCTTTCATCCTTGACTAACCATGGAGAAATAACTTAATAAGCTTCAAATAAAGGCAAATGATTTTACCCAAACAAAATCCCTTAAAAAGTCATTAAAAGAACTACATGTGTTCTCAATGGATGAAAATAGCTGAAGGGCCAATTCTAAATAGTCAAGCAGCTAAGCCTAGATTCTAATACAACAACAATAATAATAATAAGTTTTTATCCCACTACGTGGAGCCACCTACATGAACCCTACTTCTCCACTGTGTTTTTTTAAGTATCAAATTCTCATTTAATTCTAATAAAATGAGATAATTATTTATACTATCTAACCAAGTCTTCTTAGGTCTATTTCTATCTTTTTTTAACATAGGTCAAATCTAATACATCTCTCCTAACTGGGTTATTGGATGGCCAACATTTCAACAATGGTATGCTCTCATTTAACCCTAGTTCTAACCTTAGCTCAAAACCATATTAAGTCACACCAACCAAGATCTGTTGCACAATGCAACCGTCCAATCACAAGCATGTCAAATAGCAAAACAACCAAGGGATTATAACCTTCTTTATGTTAAATAAAAGGCTTCAGAATAAAAAGAGAATAGTTATTCCCACAAAAGATTTCCCATTAATTTTCTTGTAATTCTGCTCCTACAATAATAATGAATCTCATCTGCTCTAATAAACTCCTAATTCAGTCTCTCTCAATCTATAACTACACTAACATACACGAGGAAATCTACCATTATCACCAACACAAAATAATTTGATAGGGGAAGAAAAGGTCTCAATCCTTTCACAAGAAACCAAGAGCTAAAATCAGTAAATATGTAACAGGTGCTAGGAATCATCCCAGCATAAGCCTTGCTTTTATAATCCTACACCAAGTTTTTTTTTTTTTGTTTTTTTTATTGGCTGTTCACAAGTTGCTCAGTGTAAAACTACAATTAGCATCTTAAAAATATTGTTCAAAAAGAGTACCAAAATGTTTGTTTGATCATGTCATATAATTATGATATTGGTACGCTATTTATTAAATATGATCAAAATACCACAATTCCCCAGCTATAATCAAAGAGCTTTATTATGAGTGATTTGCTTTCTATTTGAAGATTAAGGTCACTCAAATCCAGCATGTAATTCTTAAACTAAATATCCAGCAACTCCTAAATAAAATTTATCGACAATTATTTCAATGTTATTTATAAAGTTTGAATAATTGCTACAGTAAGTTGAATATGTCTCCTTCCAAATACACAGCGTACAGATGTTTTCAGCTGAATTCAAGAAATTTATGGATAACCAACAGAGCATATTGCCAAATAAATTCCAATTACAAATGCTAAAAACTAGAAACCAAACAGCAACACTAGTAAATTTTTTCGAATATTTATAGCTTAAAAATTCCAGTACCTCATAAATGTTTGTCTAGGAGCTCAAGCCGTCTTGGCCTTCTTGTTCTTGGGAGAAGGCAGCGGGAACAGAATCCGGAAAACCCAAGCAGCTAAAATGGCGCCAATGAAGGGGCAGATCCAATATACATAAAACTGCTCCCACGTGTTGTGACGGTTCTTGATAAATGCCCAGCCAAATGCCTGTTATTTATTGATCAAACATAAGATAAACAATCAGATATAAACCAATGAGTACGATGTAAACTAGAGCTCTCTACTCTATAGACGAGGAAAAAAACAAAGGGCATTGAAATAAAACTCAGTGATAATTTCCCCAGTACATGGTATATATTTAATTCCTCTTAAGAAAAAAAAAAGAGCATTGAAGTATCAAATTTCCTAACGCAATAATCATTCTTCCACTGTAATTGATAGGAATGACTGCCACAAAGCTTTAACCACCTCATTATTCAATATTTCTCTGCTAGTTAAAAAGATTATGCCAAGAAAAAAAATGGTCCAGATATGCTGCTTCCAAAGCAATGGTGGTGAGAGCATTGCAGCTGCCATTGGAGTTCTTGCCAAGCTAAGTGCATTATAACAATAATTCTGCCATATCATCATATCCATAATTTGTAAAATGGCTTAATTTATTTTACAAAAATGACGCTTGCTAGGTGCCTACAGTTATTTGATGCTAGGTAGCCACAGTTGATTTTTCCATCTTTTAAAATAAACAATGAACAACACCGACAAGAAAGAGGCCATGAAACCTGAATGCTGCTGGATCAATCCTTCTAAAAATATACAAATTTAACAAAACATGGAAACTTTATCAAGCAATTGCGCAAAAAAAGTTTATGCAAAATAAATTTCACCTCATGAATTATTCAATAGTGATGAATGAAGATTCGTAATACTAGCCCCTTAATAATAATGATGATGAGATTTTACTATGAACCAATTAAAGAAAATAAAGTGGAAGGTTATAAAAATTGAGACCCTTCATAACCATGGAAAAATCAACCTCCGTCAAATCCGCCCTCATTAACTCCATCGACATCAATTCTACCTACATCAATGTTCTATTAAAACCAATAATTCTCAATTCCTTATTCATTTCATATCACCTCAGCAACTCGAGTGATTAGTAGTGACAACTCATCAACTTGTGGACTATTATAATCATTAATTTACTACCTCATCAATCTAGTAACTATTATAATCATTATTCTGCTCCCTCATCAATATAGAACTATTATAATCATTTTGTAAAAATTATTTCTTGACTTTATATGTTTTTAATTAGAAGCTCTTCTAAGGATTGCATAAATAGTACATAGATGTTGCAATGAAACACTCAGCTAATTCTCTCCAATTATTATCAGGTATCAAATCTTTAGGATTTTTTATGATATTTTTATAAGTCGCAGTCTTTCACTGTTGCATCGCCCAGAACTTTCAAGCTTTCATTATTATAGATTTCTTTTTGTTCACAAAAATTCCCATGATCCTTACTCTTAAGTTCATTTGGAACTAATATAGGCACAAATCCAATAGATCTACATAGCAAATATTCAACATATATTTTGAATAAAAAAAATTCATCAAGTAAGCATGATTGGTTTATACCTTCTTGAAAAAAATAAAATTTGGATAATTTATTTGGCATCAGACCTCAACAAGATGATCTCACATTCAACACTTTGGATAGATATGACTCAATGATGATGTCGTAATTATGAAGATTCATGGTTCTTGACTAAGTAATACTTGCATGTTCTTTTTTTTAGTGAAGGAAATTTGGGATGTGATAAATCTAATGCATCCTAAAGCTCGTGGTCCAACCCAAAGCTATAAGATTAAAAGTAAACTCTTGACCACAAAACAACATGAACCATAATAGAATAATCCAATCTACTACAAGGTTTAAGCAAGAGATGGGTCATTAACAGTGCATCCAAACGGGATTCCAATAAAGAGACAACCCTACTTAAAAATTTTGTTAAAAAAGACCACATTTAGAACTTTCTTGCTACATTAAATATTGAGTTTAATGTTGTAAGACTAAAAATTCTCATAAAGGAGACTTTGCCTTCCCTATGAAGTCATTGTCATCGTACAAATGAAAGAAGAAAAACAATGATTGCTAATAACACCCTAAAAGATTTGACCCTAATGACAAAAGCTATTAGTAAAATACCTTGATTTAAAACTCTATTTTTCCATGAATCACAAGTAGCCACACACAACAAATCAATAGAAATTCTTTGTGGTGCAAATTTTGTGAGACGGGCAACATGCAAAAAGAACATACTGAAAGCTTCGTGACAAGCCACAAAACAAAAGTTGAACAACACTTGAAGGACAAATAAAAGAATAGAGACATGCATATGTAATACATGTGAAATAAAACAACACCAAAGAATCTCCTATTCAGTTTCAGAAAGAAGAAATTGAAAAGCAATTTGTTAATATCACTAGAAAAGACTGCTATGATAATTACTTGTTCTCTTGCATTCTCATATATAATCTTCTCTTCTCATGCTTTTAAACCTCAAAATGCCAAACCCTAACTCTTGGATTATTGATTCAAATGATACAAACCATATAACCAATTCTTCACATAAATTTATTTCATATATTCTCTATCCTAACAATAAAAAAAATAATCATTATTGATGGATCTTGGACAATTGTTGTTTGTTAAAAAAATATTTTTATAAATAAAAATCTCCCACTTCAAAATGTCCTCCACAAATCTAAATTATTCACCAACTCATTATATCCAAAACTTAAATATTGATTCTAAATGTAATATCATATTTTTACCCAATGTTTAAAATTGTGCAATAGGAGAACCGTCTCAATACTTTTTTGAAAAATTCACAATGAGCCTTATGCCTCAACATGTGCTATGTAAGATATATGCCTCACATGATGTGAGACATGCCACAAGGTGTGACTGACCTCAGTTATAATGAGGTGTGCGCATTTAGATCTAATTTTTTTCAAAAAAATAAATATAAATAAAATTAATCTAACAAACACTCTTACTTACCCAAACCCACATCTCACGGACATCTTAGGATAGCCATTATCCGAGCACCTCTCCTCTCATACAACCTTCCACATCCTCACATATACCCTGGCTGTTGCCTCCTCCTTGCTAAGTTCTTTTCCTCTACAAGGAACTCCACATCCTCTATCACACTTCTTCATGTGGCAATCCTTAAACCTTAAAGTTTTTCCCTGAATCTAATTTCTTTACTTCGTTGATCTAGAATTTGAACATTAACATGTTTTTATTTTTTTTTTTATTCAAAATTTTCATTCTAGGATTTTGCATGAAATGGTTAGAGGTAAAGAGAAAACCACAACTGGTAGATAAGACTAGCATGGAAGCACAGTGCACAATTTGATATTGTAGGAAATGTGAAGACATGCTTATCTGAAGTGCAATCACTATGAAAAAATTATCAAAGGAGATGCTACAATAAAAAAGAGCACCTTTCTAGCTCTCATGAGAATGTTGCACCATGTATTCAAGTGTCTAAAGAGGTGAAAGAAGAGATCCTTGCATATATGAATAAGGTGACAATATTAAAACATTTAGTAAAACCATAGTTTGATGTCATTATGGTAGTGGGCTTAGTGGCAAAGATTCATCTTCTTTGACATAAATATCACATAGAAGTATAAACAAACCTATGGATCAATATATGATAAATGTAGAGAATGATAAAGATGATGGTGCATGAATAGCCCATAAGATGTTTCCTAAAAGTGCTAGGGAAGCGCACATATTGCCATCACATGATGAATGATTTGTGGATGAAGTCACATCATCCGATTTGCAACAAGAAGATCTCAATGTTGATTTTTTAATTGGGGATAAAAGCAAAGACAAATATGCAACACATGCAGCAAGAAATAAAAGGAAAATTTATCTTTAAAAATTTAAGTATTGAAAGTTGTGACCATCAAAATAATTATTGCTTTAAACTTTAATTAAAATTCTTTTTTTTGTTAATTATTATTAATTAGGAAAAAAGAAAACAAAAAAATCGAAGATGAGGAGAAAGATTGGTAGAATATTAACACAACTAAGGGAAACAATTTGATAATGATTTCAATAAAGATCCACTGAGTGTCAAGAGTGCTAAGACAGTTTGATTTTAGAAATTCTAATCATGATTGCTAGTTACTTGTGATGTTCTTATTTTGATGTTAAACAATGATGGAAGATAGAAACAAGTGTTTTGCTTATTTGGAATTATTATGTTATTACTTAGTACTTTAACATCTTATCTAACTTTGATATTTTTGTAACACTTCTTACTTCATATTTTGATGTTAGAATATTAATATATTACTTGATACTTTGTATAATTATTATTTCTTACTATAAATTAGAATATTAATCTATTTTTTAAATATGTCAATAGGTTAGAATATTGATGTTATTTCTTAATTCATACTTTGATATTATGCAATACTCTCTACTTTGTGAAATTTATTAATTCTAAATCTTATGCCTCAAAATATCTTAAAACTTACACCTCATCTCATGGGTCCAAAAACATCTCAGGACCACTTACGTAGCTTTAAACTTTATTTTACTCTTCACATTGTGTATTTCAGGAACTATGCATGGATATGATGACTAGATTTACTGAAGAGACAATCTATACAACCATGAAAGCTTCAAACTTTCCAGTTATATTATCTACTTTTTTAAAACTTCTAAATCCAATAAAGAAAAAATGACTTTAAAACCTACATCTTGGTTGTCATTTTGTTATTCTCAAAATTAAGTTTTCTTCTTATTTAAAATTATTAATATTAAGGAATTTCATTGAGATACTAATGAATTAGCAAAACATAAGCATACCAATTCTCCACTAAGAAGCACAAGAACTCAAAGTCATTCATAGTGATACCTAGGGACCATTCTTTATATCTAACACATATAATGCTTAGTGGCATGTGCCCATTCTTGATGACTACACAAGGTGTGTCAATTTGGGTTGATAGGTTGGGTTTGAACTTAACATAACTTTGACCCAACCCGATCAGAATTGACCTGAACCAATTTGTTTATTATACCAGACCCAACCCAAACCCATCTAACCCACTTATTATATAGAACATACACTTGTTTTTGAATCAACATGATCTAATTATTCCAAACATGACCTATTTAACTTAATTAACCTATCACAAACCACCTAACCCAAACCAAAAAAAAAGCGAGCAATCATATTCAATTTGATTTCGAGTTTATCGGCTCAACTCAAACCCGACCCAAATAATAATCAAGTCAAATCTTTTAACCCAAACACTAATTAGGTCAACCAAAAATCCAAATTTTTTAAGTTAGGTTTGGGTTGGTTGTCGGGTCAAATCATTTTTTGACACCCTTAGATTACACTCATTTGCCATAAATCTTCCTACCAAAAGCCAAAAGTGATGTAAATATTATCTTTCTCACCTTTTTCAAAATGATAATAAATCAATTCAATATTGAAATTAAAAATAATAAGATGTAATAAATGCCAAAAAAATCTTTTAAATCATTCTCTTTCATATTTTCAAGAAAAAAATAATATACTAATCATCTTGTGTATACACATCTCAACAAAATGGAATAATTGAACAAAAGAACAATCACCTACTTATTATCACAATAGCTCTAGTTTTTCAAAAGAATATTCTAAAATAATATTGGAGGAAACTGTAGTTTTAGTCTACTACATTGATCTTCTATTATTTTATGAATTGAGGTGGAGTAACAAACAAATTTAGTACACTCAATTGCTCTTCTAGCCTTTAATCAATTGAGTTGAAGGGGAATAGTTTCCTTTGAGCTATATTTTTAAACATCATATCAATGGTAGGTTTGGGTTTCTTGAACCTACTTTTCACAATGAGAACTTATATATATAATAACAAATGATATAGAAAAAATAATCCAATATCAATATTAATTTAATATTAGATTTTCAAATTCAAAGATTGAGGAGAACGAGTTTTAAAAATCTTGTTTCTCAAACACTAGATGCAAAAATAATGGTGCAGTATGTTTCAATACTAAAGCAATAATTGGTTTCGACTCTTGGAAGACAAACATGTTGCTAAAGATTATAAGGTTAGCCTAATTTATAATTTGAAATTGGAAGGATAATCTAAAGAGATCCTTAATTAGGTTTCTAAGGGACTCTAATATTAGAAAAATCTAATTCTTAGATTTTCATTATTCTATTACACATTTATCAATAAAAGAAAATTTTCTAAGAAAAAGTGATGCAAACTAAAATCCAAAGAGATATACACCTGAGAAGGGAAGATTGAATACTAAGTAGTAGAAACAGTGACTGATTTAGCTTTACCCAAATGGAAAGCATTACTCATAAAAGTGGCTTGCTTTTTCTTTGTTTTTGTTTGGATTACCTCCTTTTTGTTCATTGCCTACATGATCTTCTCTATTTCCTTTAGTTATCTTTCTTGAATGTTTCTACACTCCTTACTTGAATTGCATCTATGCCCCTCTCCTTTTCATATGTTCTTAGAGCATAGAGAGAATACATGATAATGCAAAATGGTGGCTACCATTGTTCATAATATAATGTAGTGCATCTCTTTTGGTATTTGTGTGGCAAGACATAGCAAAGAAAAATAATGCACAATACATGCATAACATGTGGACCATAGCACTCATACAAGAAGTGCATTACTTTAATTTTATTTTATTTTTTATTTATTTTTTTTCTTTTTTAATTTATTTATATTGTTTTTTATTTATTTATTTTTCGTTTTTAACTCACCCCCACTCATGCTTATCAATGAATCTCAATTCTTCACATTTCATTCCCATAAAAGCAAGAACAATGAGAATTTTTCATGTTGATAAAGATGTGATCCATTGATCCTAAAGTAGTAATCATTGTCTTCGTCAAAAGAAGCTACAAGTCTTTATCCCACTACATAGGGTCGGCTACATGAATCATTCTTCTCCATTGTGTTCTATTAAGTGTCAAATTTTTTATTTAATTCTAATAAAATAAGATCATTTTTTACACTTCTTAACCAAGATTTCTTAGGTCTACCTCTACTTTTCATAACATAAGTTAAATCTAATACATCTAGTTTAAACCGTCTAAGACAACTCTTTCTAATCTTATCTTCCATTGGAACTACTCCAACCTTTTACATATATTTTCGTTTCTCATTTTGTCCTTAAGTGTAAAGCCGCTCATCTACCTAAGCATCCTCATCTCAACAAGACTTAATTTTATGTTTCTCTTTTACTAGCCAACATTTTGTGCCATAAAGCATTGTAGATCTCACAACCACCTTATAAAATTTTTCCTTAAATCTAAGTAGTACTTTTCTATCACACAACAGACTCAATGCATTCCTCCACTTCAACCATCCAACTTGAATTCTACTAATAACATTGGCATCTATTTCACTATCAATTTGAACAATAGATCCGAGATATCTAAAGCATTCATTCTTTTTAATAACTTGATCACATTGTCACAACCACTACTAGATCTTCTACAATTAAAATTACTCTTTATGTATTCGATTTTAGATCAACTCAAATGAAAGCCTTTAGACTCTAATGTTGACCTTCATAATTCAAGTTTCTCTTGAACTCCCTCTCTAGTCTTATCAACAAGAAGAATATCATTAGTAAAAAGCATACACCAAAGTACATCCGCCTATAAATGCTAGTAAGAACATCCACAATTAAAGCAAAAAGATATAAAACTGATCCTTGAAGCAATCACATTGAAATTAAAAAAAAAAATACTTAGTCAATTCTCTTTGTATTTGAACACAAGTGACAGCTCAAACAGACATCTCCTTAATGACTTCAATATGAGTTACCTTTGATCAAAATATATGAGTTGTTCATCAATCTAGAAGTTCTTGTTTCCACTATAGTCTACAGACATCATTGTGAATCATCATCGATCACTTAGCTTTAGAAATTACAAGTCTCTAGTAACAAAAAGCAACAAACATGGAAATCTAGAAACTAGGGGTAATCAAAAGCATTTGAAGCAAAAATAAGATACATTAATGAAGATATGGAAACCAACTAGAAGAACTCTTTTTCCTCACCCTTGTTCTCAACATTGCCTGAAATGGCCTTGTAATGACACCCATACACTTTTCCATTCAAAAACTATTAATGCTCTTTTTTTTGTATTATTGTCATGGAGTTTTCTCATCTATTTTACTTTAATTTAACATTTGTTTAATTATTAATTTTGTTTGATCTAATTTTGTTGATTGTTAGCAATATATTAGTGTTATATTAATGCTTTGAGTTTATTTAATTATTGCCTCTTTGAATTATCAAATAGAATTATCTTCCATTGACTTTTGTGTATATTATAATAATATTTTGTTCTATTTCTATGGCACTGGTAGTGCCTTTATGCATTAAGATATTTTTCTCTTTATTATTAATTCTTTATGGAAATATCCATGAATCTTTTAATGTTTAACACTAACTTTAAAATTTCAAGTTTCATTTCATACTTTATGATTTTACATGACCTTTGCATTAAGATGCACTATTCATTATTAAAAGTATTTGAGATAAATAAGCCTTCTTAAAACCAAAAAGATAGAAGGATAACCTCTTCTTGTACCACTAGACTAGCTCCTCTCTTTTTAACAATTGCACCAAAACTCCTTCCTTAAATCCTCCTTCCCTTAGGCTCAAGTAAAGAGAATGGGAGGAGAGGGAGAGAGAGTTGGTGCTTAAGGAGAAAGAAAGAATTGTAATGAAGGACATCTACGATGAAAGTGAGAGATAGAGTTGTCAAAAATTATAAGGCGCCTTAGGTTACTAAACTATAGCTAAAATGGGAAAGAGAAAGACACAACATGCCATTACTATTTAGCATCACAAAAAGAAAAAAAGATGAAGCTTTAGCAAACTAATGGCTTGCTTAGTTGGGTTGTTGTTGTCAATAAAGTAGATTGAGAAGTTCTTGCAGGAAATAAATGTAATAAGCTACTATGAATAAAATAGATTGAGCTATTTGGCTGGCCCTATGGCACAGATGCTGAGCAAATGCAACATTATTTGTTTAATAGAAACTATTGTGGAGCTATTATATCCTTCTGAATGACATGAATGTCCAATTCATTATAATTTGTTTAACAACATAACAGATGCCACATGTATTTTTGACGATTGACTCGTTACTTATTGCACTTTTAGCTGCCAAAAAAGTAGATTCTCAGCACATTTTTAGGTACCTTTCTTAACATAAGACAAGTTACAAATTTTAATCCAAATGCCTCAAAATTTAGTGAGGTAGCTTATTTAAAAGAAATTATCCATAAAGTAGAAACAAATTAGCCTTAAAGTACATATGCACTCTCCAAAGAGGCTATTGATACCCTTAATGTTGTGACATGCATTACTCGACTGGGAACAAGACTTTCATATGGGTAGTACTCCCAATTGACTGCTATTAAGGTGCAAATACCTTAATTAGTATGACACTATTAACAGAAATATTATGAAATTCAATAATACCACTAGAATCATTGAAAAAAATAGACTCACAGTAACAATAAAAATTTTATTAATTATATCTTTCATTGATTAATATGAAAAACTAAAGAATCATGTTTAACCTCATCTAGCAACCTCTAAACATTTTCTTCAACTCGACCAGTAAAATACTAAGTACACTAATAGAAAAAACATTCAAGGAACAAGACATCTGGGAAAAAGTATGTTAGTCACCTCCAGGTGCTTCACGGCGTTAATGAATTTCTAATATACAATTAGGTTGAATGAAGTTTACCTTCGACCATATGCAACAATGCATACTACCATGTTGTCATCATCTAAGGATAATGTATAAGTCCTGCAACATAAAATGCTCACTACTTCGTTTTTCCTCTCGAGAATTGCTTTCTATATCTAGAAATTTAATTAATTAACCAAATATCCATGCAATTCACTAAAACATAGAAAGTTGCAAAATCGGAAAAATTAGATGCTGGTTGGCACGTTAAAAGCTCATATTTGTATCCCTCCATGTCTCCAAAGAAAAAGCTAGACAATTAAAAAGTCAAATATTAAAACTCAGGTCAGAAGCAGAATTGTGACTTTGGCAACTCACATTAGCGGGATTCATGGCTGGTCCAGAATACCCAGAGCCACTAACGACTAAGGTCACAGTGGTGACAGCCAGCATCAACGATTTGATAAACAGGCTTCGGGGTCCCTTGATAACTATCCACAACACAGCAAAGCTGATGAGGAATGTCAGTACCCCTTCTGCGATGGCCGCCGTGTGCAGGTCTACCTTGACTGACGGTCCACCGAGCATGTGCTTGTACTGAGACGGCATCAACTCCACGATCGCCAGCACAGCCCCCACCGCCCCAGCAGCCTGTCAGTGACAAAAATTAAGAATAAAACCCTAGAATGAAGAAAGCCGGAGAAAGGGAAAGTTGAAAAGGAAGGACCTGAGCTGGGAAGCGGACAGCCAGTGAGATGAGAGAGTCTCCACCGATGCCAGCCGCGTAGAAGGCGACGGTGCCGGTGGGATTGAAGCTGGCACCGCCGAGGGCGTGAGCGATAAGGTTGAAGACGAAGACGAGGGCGGTGATGAGAAAGGTGATGATGAGGATGTTCGGTGCAAAACCCTGGACCTGGAGAGTGGAGGATATGATCGAAGTGACGGCACCGATAGTAGACGCAGAATACCCAGAGAAGGTGATCACCGCGTCGGAGATGGCGGATTTAATAGCACCCATTCCGTGCAAGGTTTTTCTACTCTTATCGTTCTTCTCTCTTTCGCCGCCTCGTCGCTCGTCTCCTTCCTGGAGGTAGGAGAAGACGGTAGATGCAGCGACTATGGTGGAGGTGGTTCCTCCGCCTACTAGCCGCCGCGTCCACGGAGGGAATGTATGAAGATCGCGGCAAGCTCCACTGCCCTGGACTATTTACTTTTGGTTTGCGAAACCAGCTGCCCACAAGAATTTCTGTATCGCACAATCTTTTTTTTTTTTTTATCTAAACTTGAAAATTTATAAATATAATATTTTTTTATACATAAAAATTTATTGTTCTTAAAAAATTAATAATATTATTATTTTTAATATAATATTAAATATATAAAAACTATGTGATATATATATATATATATTCTTTAACTTATTTTCAAATTTTAAAGTTGATATACTTTCAGAATATTAAGAATTACTTACTTATCTATATAAATAAATATAAAATTTTCCTAAAGTGATTATAATGCAGAGTAATATATATCACTAAAATATAATATACAATGATAAGATCAGTTGTCATTATTTATATGTTAAAATGTTTCATAATTGTGTTACTCAAATTTTTTTGATATTATAAATCTTATCAATATATATAACAAAAGAAATAAAAAATTATTTATTTTCAATAATACAATCAAAAATAAAAAATCAGAAGTATCATCAATAAAATATATTTAAGATAAAATTAGTAATAATTTATAAAATATAAATCCAAAATGATTATAATCATTTTATAAGTTATATATATATATATATATATATATATATATATATATATATATATATATATATATATATATATATATATATATATATATATATATATATATATATATATATATATATGAAGATATGAGTTTATAGTATTAATAGATAAAACCTCAAAAAATAACCCTTCATTCCATCATACAGTTGCAAATAAGCCGAGAGTTCGACAAGCTACTCGTGTCTTGGCTCGGTTAGAGCTTGTTTCATGATCATTTGATTAATTTACATTTATAAACACTCAACCATTAAATGAGCAAGTTTGAACAATTCTAACTCGATTCGTTTATGATCATGAATGGTATTATTTAAAGCTTGTCAGAAAGTTCGTTAAGATGCTCGATCAAAAATATCATTTAACGTTCACGAACAAGCACACAAAAGAAGCTTGATTAACACTATTATTTAACGGAACAATTTCGTGAATAAGCTCGTAATAAGGCTCATTTAAATTTATATTAAATCATCAATTCTTAAAATTAATTAATAATGTATATTAAGTTAATTTATTTATTTATAATATCCTTTTTATTATTTTTAAATTATTTTTAATTATTTTTAAGCTAAAACTGTTAAAAGCTTAAGACTCATTTGATTAACAAACAAATAGTTTGTTAATACTACTCATTAATTTGCTCGATATATTTGTTTGCTTAGAAAACAAATAGATCAATAATACTACTCTTTAATCTACTCAATAAGACTCATTTCAGAGAATGAAGTTGATAATTCTATTCATTATTCTGCTTGATAAAGCTAATTTTATATTGATAAATGAGCTACTCGATAGTAGCTTGATATCCTTATTTTGAATACAAAATGAGTTCAAATCAAAAATGAGCACTTTGACTGATAGTGAACCAAGCTCAAACATGAATTTAGAAGCTCGATTTGAGCTCAAACTCAAATTTATAAAGAAGCACAAGCTTGAACACATTCCTGCTAAGCTTGGGTTGGTTCGTTTGTAGCCCTATTCGGGTCATGCACATTACAAAATTATCTCTCTAACTCATTACTTCATTGCCCATCTAACTAGCCTTTGGTTCCAAAGATTTCTAGAGAGAAGAATAAATTATAGTAGAGTTAAAAAGAATTTATCATATATAAATCTTTAGAAAAGACAAACATACTTCAACTCCATCATATTTTTATTAAATTTTTTTCCTTGAAAATTTTATTCTACTTTAAATTGCATTAACAACTTGAGCTATATTATCAATCATTATAACAATATAATCAGAAAGGATTTGGTCATCATGGAACACATAAATCCTCTTTTTTCTCAAACTCAACTATTCAAAGGTGGAGTCGCTACTAAATCTATCATATTATAGTATTTTCTACTTCAATATCATCAATAATTTGAGATGAATATATGTCAAACTCTATAAACATGAATCTCATTAATAAGCCAAGTTAATTGGTTGAGTAGCAAATAGCCTTTGAGAATTTTCAAACTTGACCCACTCTCTAGTATTATTGATTCTCCTCAAATTTTTTTCGAACTCTATGTAAATATTGACTGGAATATTAATAAAAGTGTCATCTTTTAGAAAAATTATAACACAACAAACCAAAATCATACATCATATTAATTAACATTTTTAATAATGATTCATGATAAATATAATTCATGAATAAAAGATTAATATTGCTTTTGTCCCATCAATATCATATTTTAATGCTTGTCCCAAGATACTTCTACTTTCTTTTTAAACTCTTAAATGTGACTCCATATGTGATGGTAATGAGATATCATTTAATGGGATTTGTGGATAAAATACTTTTGGATGTTTAATTTAGTGTCTAAAGATGTGATCTAGAGTTAGTGGCTTAAGGGTGTAGTATAGTATAGACTAATTTTAAAGATATTTTAAGATTAGGTTTTAAGTGGGGCTAAATAGGTGAAAATAATGGAGAGTTAAGCTAAAAAAGTGAACTTATAATCTAAAATAATTTGTAAAGTTTGATGGAGTTTAAGGAGGTGTGGTAGTGGTATAAAGAATAGTAATAGGTCTTTGTCTCCCTAATTTGGTTTAGAATGAAGAAAGGAGGAAAAGGTCAACCACTAATCAAGGGGGATGGTTTTAAAAATGCATTTAAACTTTTAATTTTCCATGGTTAATCATTGAGGGGGGTCAGCCATACATGATTCTAATAAAACAATAAATCGAAAGATATAAAATATAATTCAACAATTAAAATTACAATTAAAAATTTTACAAGGGTTTTTTCATGTGGGTTTTCCCTAGCATAAACTTTGGTGCCTGCACTTATAATTTTACATATGAGTTGATTTATTTGAATCATTTGATATTTTACATAAATTCCTCTTGGCTTGATAGAGCTATACTTCATTGAATTAAAATTCAAGAAATTATCTACTATTTGTGATGCTAAAGTTTTTAAACTTGTCCAAGTCAACTAAGCATCTTCTATGGATTGTTTATTCTTCCAACAATAAAAAGTTTAAGCTATTGATTATGTTTTGATAAATTTCTTATTAATGATGCAATTGACTTTCCAAGAATGGGAAATGGTAAGAGATTCTATAAGTCAAAAATTAAATATCCTACTAAAGAGTTAGTCTAAATAAATTACTCTAAAGGTGTATTATCATTACTTATGAAATATGTTTTTTTAATATTATCACGAAGCCTTGGAAGTCACATCAATTGGTCATCTAGGGTTTTGGCTAACATTGACTTGAATGGTTGTGGTTATGATAATAATACTATTACAAGTAAATTATGAGATGGGTAAATACAAATCTCATTTTGTAAAATGTTTTCTATATGATGTCTAAGCAAAATTTTTCCATTTCAAATAAACTAGTTTATTTTGATCGTCTATTTGAAGATAAAAAGAAGATAAAAAGTTTAGTCTCATGACTAACAATTTTTATAAGATTTTTTAAATGTATAAAATAAATCTAATATCTTGATTATATATAATTATTAAAGAAAGGTATGCATGATTTTGTTAAATAATAATCTAGTTTTATGAAGCATGATTGATTTTAGAATAGGTCAAGAAATAGGTTATTTTTGAGAATTATTGTACCCATGAGTTATTTGAATAATTCTAAAATAAAATCCATCTATAAATTATTCCATGGTTTATATAAGATAAGTAAGAAATTTATTATCCAAACTTCTATTTGATGGCTTTAGCTTATTTAAAGGATAGACATCAAATTACTAATTTCTAAACACCTCTCTTTAGTGGAGGCAAAAAATGTTGATTCTTCATTAAATAAGAATGTATTTTAAAGGCAAAAAATTCATAAGAGAAGTCCTAAGAATATATAATTATTTTACCATCTATGAATATCTAGTGATGATTGAGAAGATTCTCTGTAAGGTCAAAGGTTTAGCTAAATATTCAAGAAAAAATGATTGAAAATGGGACACAATGTACTCATATGTATAATAAAGTATAAGATAGATTTTTTGAATTAATACAAACTGATCTAATTATTGACAAATAGATGTATAATGTAAAATTAGGAAAAGACCAACATTAGAGGAAAACTAGCTTAAACTTTATTACTTAAATTATTTGAGCTTGTTGGATAGAACCCTTATGCCACTTCTTATTTTTATTGTAGGTGTATAAGTGGATTATCCAACTATGCTTGGTTATTACTTATTCTTTTTTTTATATCCATCATATCATAATAATTATATTTTATTCTATTTGATTATTATTTTTGCCTTCTTATTGTAATGTGATATAGATGAATTCAAAAAAGATTTCCTATAAACTATAATAAAATGATAAATAATCTTTAAAATTAACTAGAGAATATTATAAAAATTAATTAAGGCTCTCTCTATCAAAATGTTTTAATTTACTTTTGCTTTCTTATATCTCCTAGATTAGATATAAGATAGAGCTAGCCAATGATTAAAACCCCAAGTGTAATTTTTGTGGATTTAAATTTTATTTGATTAAGTCACAAATGAACTTAATTTGAAAAAAATGTGTATCTCTTTTGAACTCAACTTTGCATAATATGAATATCATTTCTAAGCAAATTCAACATTACAGATGCAATGGCGAGATCCGTTTCGCAATCAAAGGTCATTTGGTTTGAGTCGGCGTCGAATTGGATCCATTTTAACTCAAAATACAAGTTATCACGTCCGTCCGCTCGATTTTTTGCGTAGACTTATTTGAATTGAGTGTGAATTATCTTACTTGATAGATTTCGATATTTTGAAACTAACGCCATAATAAATGAATGGATTGTTTAATACGTCGCGCCTCCTCATATGGCATATGCGAAGGCCGATAACTCGACTTTGGTCGCCATCGTTGCATAATATTTATATTTCGACTATTTTCAACATTCTTCTTAAGAATAGATAACCTACATTGCATGTCATATTCCTTAAGATAGATCCTTAGATAGACACAATTTAAACATAGGATGTTTTAGTACAATAGGAATGACAACTTGACCTAAATAAAGATTGCAAGTGAGTAACTTTAGTTGCGTATAATTGGGCTATTTCACTTTCCTTCTTTTTATATGTAATTTTTTACTAATGTTGAGATTGTAAATCCAACATCTTACCAACATCTTCGTAGGAATCAACTATCTATAGAATCTTCAATTTTTTTTCTCTTTGGTTTGAGATTTTGAAGCCAAATTTGAAAGATGTAATTCATGGTTATTGATAGAGCATGTTACAATTGAGTTATGCCAACTATCTTCTTATGCTAAAAGACCTTAAATTTGATAACTTGGGATGATAAATTCATGAAATATAGATTAAGATTATTTCACCTTATTTCTTAATCTCTTTCCTTTACTCACTTACTTCCTTGAGCCCATCGTATTCCTTATTAAGTCCTTAGTGGTTTAATGGTTATTATCACATAAGCCTTCCATATCCCGGGCTACCATCTCAGTTGGTTATGGTGTTTCATTTTTTTTTTTATTTACAAATTGACACTTTGTATATCGATTATGATATAGAGGTAACTACTATTAAATCATGAATATTCTTTAGAAAATCTAAAATATAAATTCAAATAATTTTTTTTTTTCACTTATCAAGAGTTTCTCTTGGAGATGTTTTTGAATATAATTAACTAGACAGAGCTTAATTCTTTTGGGGGATGGGTAGCCCACATCTCTTAACTCATTTTATTAACTTGTTGACATGTCTGCAAATAAATATTTATCACAAGTTTAGATGCAAGATGATAATCTTATCAGAATTATCTTCTTATCTCATATCATGAAATATCATATGTAAAGAATGTATTATCATATAAATATATTTTTCCTTGCACTAGAGTAGTTATAGATTCTCTATTTCACTTGGAATAAAATCAGGATACAATCAAAATATATTACTAGAATTTTTTTATGAAGGGGTAAGGATAATATTCATCAACTTTATAAAGATACTAGAGGCATTAAAAGTCTTATTAATCCATCAAGGGTTTTAGAAGTGGTTTTTTCATCATTTCCTAATGTAATTTGAATCTTATGATAACCACTTTTCAATTTTTTTTTTTAATTTTCCTTTGAGATTAAAGGCAATATATCATCTAATTAGGGGAATAGAAAATTCATATTTGATAATAGTTTTATTTATAACTCAACTATCATCACATATTTTCCAAATTTTATCTTTATTAAGGGTTAACAAAGATGGGACTACTTGTATAGAGTCTTGCATAAATTAATTTTTTTTGTTAAAACGTTATCTTTTTAATTTAACACTTTTTAGTTAGGTTTTTCATATAATTAGATTAAAAATTAGAAATATGAAAAAAAAATTAATTACATATTATTAAGTAATTCTAAGAGAAGATAATTTATTAAGGAGTTCTTTAAAAATAATATCCCTAAAATTAAAAAGATTGAGAGATTAATAGGCATGCAAATCTCATCAAAGTCAAGTGCTACTTCTTTTATAAGTAATAGGTGAAGGGATGTCAAATAAAATTTCTTTTAAAAGTTCTAAATCATATGATCTTTAATATTAAGGCCAAAGAAGAAGGAAAAAAAAGTATTAAGATTAAAAAAACAAAGGGTTTCCTCAAATTAATTATTAGCTAAAGCTCTCCACTTTTCTTAGGAGTGGGCTTGGATTATATATCAAATGTTGTTTTGTGAGAAGCTATTGATGGTGTCTTCTTTAAAAATTTGATAGATAAGATGTTGATGGTCTTGTTCTTATATGTAAATGCATAAGTATTTTTTTTATCATAGCAGATAACATTTATATTATATAATTAAGATCTTCCTAAAATATATAGGGGGAATGTCATGAGAAAGTCTCACAAAAAATATTTACGAGCTAAGGATGAGATTCAATTTTCAATTTGATCTGTTGCATGTTGAAATATTTACAAAACTACCTACTTATGACTAACCTATACTTTCTTTGGTCACAATTGATGTACATGCTGAAGATGTTCTTTCTTCTTTAATCTTTTATTTCATTTTTAGATATAGTAAAGCATTTCTTCACATTGAGTTAAGGATCATCTTAAACTCTAACTCTTTATTAGATAGTGATTTATCATCATACATTTCTTCTAGGCCGTCAACTATTGGGTATTCATTCTTTTTTAAATTTGGGGTTTATTTTAATGTTATGTATGACTATTTTTGTAACATTTAAAATAGATTATATCTTTAGTATTCTTAGAACTCCCTCTTATAAGAGCTTTAGGCAAATGAAGTTGGGCTAATGGGTGTGGTTGATAATATAGTAGAACTATGGGTTGATTATTGTATTGAGAAAGAAAATTAATTTATTTTTATCATTCACCGAGCAAAGCATAATGAACAACTGCTTAGTTCAACTTTATTCTTGATATTAGCTTTAAATATAATGATAAATGTGTTGGTGATTCATTATCAACATAACCCATTCTACAAACTAGGGCTTAAAGTATTCTACTACTTAGCTCCAATAATTTCTTTCATTTCTGTTCAGGCAAGGATGGTTCAACTTAATCCATGTTCCTTAGCTAGAGTGTTTATTGAATAAGATTTAGTATACAATATAACTTCATTTTGACAAAAGTGATCATTGGAAGGTACCTATTTTATACAAATTAAAAAAGTCATTCATATAAACTAACCAATCAAGAGATTAATTTGGGTCATGGATGCCATTGTAGGTAGAAAAAGATCATTAAAATCTTATAATGATGGACTCTTGTAATCCCCTATTAAGTTGGCTTTCTCTTGGATCAAAATGAGAATCATCAACTTCAACACTAATGGTAAGAAGTGAAGCAATATTTCTATTATTCTCCAAATGACATAGAATCCAAGCTTCTCAAAATGTTACAACATGCAAGCACACTGATAAAAATTCTCACCATCCACAGAGCATGAGCAGGGACCGCTTTCTTCTTAAAATAAAGAGCAGAAACCACGAGGCTACTTTTGATACAAGCTACTGAAGCTAGACTCCAGCGATCAATATGTTGGCTGTCCAACAAAAATTCGGTTGCATTCAACTGTTACAGCAGGACAGCTAAGAAGCTCCAGGGCTTGAGTAAAGCTCCCAAAACAGCCTATGGCCGCAAAGGATCAGGAGTCCATCGAACCAAATTCAAGATTGGATGCACCAACACTCAAGTGTGCTTAGCACAGACAGCTCCTTTGGATATGATGAAGGCCAACCCGAGAAGATTTTCTTGGAAACGGAGCTTCAGCGAAAACTTTTGATAGGATAGTTTCTTGGAATGTTCTCCATCTCCTCAACCATGCTTTCTCTCCCACTTCCCTTCACGCCTCCCTTCCCTCTCTCTCCTTTCCATGACTTGCCTCGACTTGTTGCCTCGCCTGGGTGTCGAACTGAAGCCACCAGCCAACCCTTCAAAGGATAAAGATAATTCAGGATCACCAATGCTATTTGCATCACCCGAATCCCTACTTCCCTCAAGATTGTCTTCAAAACTTGCGCTGCTGCTGCGTTCGACTGGTCTGTCCCTCGGCTGCAATATAGTTGGAGGTTGACCTGAAAAGTTCCTCGAGCCAGAAAGAATCATTGATGGTGTATTGAAGGAAGAAGCTGCTGTTTGTATTGTGCTCCCACTCTCATGACCTCTGCTAACAGGTCTAAGCCCTCCATCAAGTCCAGACCTCCCATTGTCTCGTTCCCGAAATTTTTCCCTCGGCCTGCTGAACAAGTGATTGACCCATCAAACCAAAGAAAGAAAAGATATTAATGGCAACATGCTGCAATATAACTCTTAAGATTTATATTGCAGCCAATATGAAATTCTTTACTACAATAGTTCAGATATATCAGCACAGTTAGAGAGAAACCAATGCTTCAGAAATTCTAAATATAATGCCGATAGATGTGCCATGTTAGTTAAGATTGAAGAAAATCATATCATATGCTGGAATGAAACCTCAAAATTGCAAGCATTTGAAATAAACGGGCTTTTATTTAAAAAACCTTTTTGACTGAAATCTCATCAATTAATGGTAAATTCAACGGTGTCATTTCCAAAAGGCTAGTTTTGTTGGATGATGGAATTTATTAAAGACATTTAAAATGCTGATATGTGCAATATGTTGCGTGATTCGTTATATCTCAAATATCTAAAACACGCTCAATGGTTTCCACCAAACTCGCCTTGCATTATTTCATTTCTCTAATAGATCCCGCCTTGCCTAAATCCTGCCTTATGGAGCCCGGCATTTTCATCCTTCCCTTTAAACGTTAAATAATTTCAATTTGACATAAGCATCAAGGTTCAAGCAATGCATCGCATCGGTCAAAAAGGTAGGATGGTCTTAATATAATAAAAAAGGAGGTTTGGAATTCCAGGTGTGCAATACATTAAAAACTTTTGTCATCCAACATTACCAGTGCACATAAGTATATCTAAACAGGAGGCACTATCACTCGTCCACAAAAACACTCGACTGCAAGCAGTGCAGTCAACCATTATTAAGCCAAATCAATCTTAATAGCACAAATACTAAGAAATAACTAAAATAAAGAAACAAACTTATTATTGAAAGAATCATATCTGCAAATTATAAAATTTTCATAAGATCAGAAAGTTATTATTTTATTGTTTTAGTCTAAACATAACAAAATCAACATAACAGTCACCTGCTAGAATTAATGGAGAATTCCCTCCGAGACGGTCGAACCCCAACTTCCAAGAGTTCCAATTCTCTTTGAAGCTCTCTCTGCACAAGGTGCAATTATAGTTAGGTATTGCTCACAAAACTGAAATAAAAGCCGTCCAGAATGACGAACTCCAAATATTATAATTCTTTAATTTACTCAATTCATTAACCAGCAGTTTCAACTAGTCAAAAAATTCCAAACAAAATAGAAATTATGCAGTTATCAAAGTTTTGCTTCAAAGTGAGGTTCTGATAGGGTATCCACATGCGTTGTTTGGTACATACCCAAGGCCTAAATGAGAGTAAAAACACAGGCCTTGGAGCCATGACCATCAACGACAAAGGTAAGGGCATGCTATTATATGGTTTGCTCTTGGCCCATGATTCGCTGATTAGTGAAGCCAAATCCCCATCTTAAAACATCGGATCATAATGTAGCTAACCACTTGCTCTTTTTTACGTCTAGCCATTGGATTGGCTTTGATCCAAATGGTGAAGATTTTCTACTCCAGTTCAACTTATGAAACCATAAATAGTTAAGTTAAAAGACTCCTAAAAGATAAGCTAAATGCAGTAAGATCCCATTCCATTTCCAATTTCAAGATATAATTTCTCAACTCATGTCTTTCCTGATAATGGATACCTGATGAGATGAGAAAAGTAACAAATCAAAATTTGTGATTCTCAATTTTAATTTAGAAAAGATTAATTTTCTTAAGCAAAACAAAAAAAAAATCACTTCATGTCAAATGATAATATAGAAGTTGCCACAATCTAAAATTCAACAAATGAATGTAAAATCTTACAACAATTAAGATTTACACCATGAAATTGATATTTAATGAACTTGAAAAGAACAAAATCGCACAAATCCACATTCAGTAATATACAAAAATATTGAGAGAAATAAAAAAATTAATGCAGTCATCCATTACAAGTGCATGTCCTCGGGTCACTATTTATAACTAAAAAAATGAAAAGCTAAAATCAGTAAAACACCTCAAAATTCTCCAAGATCTGGTCACATGTTTTAGGTTTCAATCCAACAAATTTGGATTTTACCAAGCTAACTTCCCAAGTCATTTTGAGCAAAAACAACAAGATTCATGCATTGCCTATGCATATATGGCATAGAAGAAAATCTCCAGCCAAAGTCCTCTATTGTTAGAAATACGTAAATCCACTGCTAAATAAAGGGAGCCAACTAAATGAAGCATAATTTGCACAGCAAAACAATTTAGAAGTCAATATATTAGCAATACCGCCATTATGCTATAGAGCCATTAAAAGTAAATCAACAAATTCTGCTCCAAACTATAGTGCAAACAGGGAACAATAGAAATAGATAATAGCTGAAAACAAATGATCGAGGAAATCCAAAAGCTGAATTGTAGCAGTAAATCAAATCCACTGAGGTAAAATACACTAGAGAATACAATCCTTCTTTTAGAAACCATTATCTTATGTTACACATCTAGTTAACAACTAGACAACCAAAACAATGAGATTTAAAATATATATATATATTTAAAGCATTATAGCTCAAAATATTGATGAGCTCCCTTTTGATGCTCGCAGCCCATATAACGTGCAAACTTTAAAATTCCCATAATTTCCACTACAAACCCAAAAACTGCCAGTGCTAGTCAAGTTGAAAAAAATGCTACCTGGCTTTGCCTTTCCCTTTCCATATCAAGATTGAATTGAAGTTCCCTTGTTCTGGCACGCTCAAGTTCCAATTGCCGCTGTCTCTCAATCTCTTGCTCCATTTCATGTTTCCTTTCCCTAATAGAGAGATGATAAAAATAAAAATAAAACATAAACTTTTGCAATTGTTTTGAATTTCCATAGAAAACATTTCGCAAACCTATCAAGCTCCTCCAGAAGTTCCGTTTCTTTTGAAGCTACATCTTCCAAAAATTTTTGACGAGCAAGTCTCACGACAAGTTTCTTTTGCATACGGGCTGCTACTTCTTCTTTAAGTTTAGAACGCTCTCTAGAAATAGTAGAAGTTTAAAAAATAAAATAAAAGAGAACTTGAAGCAGTGGAATCCAATTTCTGCAGAGTAACATAAGTAAAAGTATTGATTTCTAAGAACATATAAATATGATAGCTGCGGGATCCAAATTGTGGTGACGCCAAGACTCTTATTATAAGACCCGCAAGGTTCAAGCATAGAAGAAAATAAAGAGAGAGAAGGGAGATTGAGAAGCTTTAGAAATTCACTCTAATAGATTTAAATACAAAGAAATCCTCCCCATGAAATGAAACGGCCTTCTGACCTTGAATTTTATAATGTTTTGGGTGCAAAGAGAGATTTTTGAATTTTTGTGAACTCACTGGATAGTGAAATAACCACAAACGTTTTTGACACATTTAGAATTCACCAGGGCTATTAAGTCTTTGATACGCAATTTTAATTAATTAGATCAAATTATTTTTAGATAAGTGAGGAGACGGTCGAGCGATGATCAATAATTTAACTCTAATTCGCTAGAGATTGTAGGCCAGCTAAATTTAATAATTCAATATTTGACTCTATAATTCTCATTTTGATTTCATGTGAATGATTGTCAAATCATAGAGTTCCATTTCTCTTATCATTTTTTTGTTTTATTTTTATATTGCCGGTCCAAGTCCGGATGTGAAAAGTGCGTTAAGTGTCACCGTAAAACTTGTCGAAATAATCATGACATGAATCCTTTAAACCATTGAAGACGCGCAGGCGCCTTGAGTTTAATGACGACGCAATGATAAAAAAGCGCTGCATCGGCCGCGTGTTAAATAAGCAAGAGTTCCCACATTATGACGGCGAAGTTAGTCCCGAAAACTAGAATTAGATCTTGAAGATAGGTACTTATTGTAAATTAATGAAATTAATAGATATTATGGTTCATAGAAAGATAAATATTTTATGTGTTCAAGAAACTAAATGGGTTGGGGAGAAAGCCATGAGGAGATTGATAGTTTAGGTTTTAAACTTTGGTATTCGGTAAAAGTCGAACTAAAAAAATGTGTGATTGATAGATAAAAGTTTGAAGGATAATGTTATAAATATTAATAGATGTGAAGATAGAATTATAACTTTAAAGATTATTGTTGATAAGATTATCAATGTTATAATCCTATGCCTCAAGTAGGTTTGGAGGTAAGCAAAAAAGAAAATTTTGGAATGAATTAGAGGATTAATATAAAAGATACTCAAAGAAAAAATATTTATTGGAGGAGATTTAAATGGATATGTTGGTAGAGTGGTAGAAGATTTTAAAAATATTGATGGTTATGGATTTAGTGAAGATAGACTATAGATTTTGCTTTAGCTTATGATTTTGTAGTTGGTAACATTTTATTTAAGAAAAAGATGAACATTATATTACTTATAAAATGGATCTAAGAAAACACTGATTGATTATTTTATAATAAGAAAAATAGATCGCTTTAGATCAGAAAAGATCAGGTCATTCCAAGTGAAAATCTAAGTACAACATCGATTGTTAGTTTTAGATTTTAAAGAAAGATTGTAAGAGAAAAATAAACCAAATTATTGTCCTAGAATTAGATGGACACTTAAAGAACACAAATAAAATATTTTTTAAGAAAAGCTACAAGAGATTAGAATTTGGGATGTTCAAGGAAGCTAACATTATGTGGAAAAAATAAGTGAAATTAAGAGTTCTTAAAGATGTGCTTGGAGAATCAAAAGGAAAACTTCTTTTAATAAGAATAGTTGGTGGTGGAGTCGAGTAAGAAAAGATAAAAAATAAGATTATTATAAAACTTGGTTTAGATGTAAAACTCAAGAATTGGGAAAGATATAAAGCACGTAGATTCTAAGAAAGCAATATATGCAAAAAAATTTAGCTTTTAGTGATTTATACAATAGATTAGATACCAAAGAAGGTGAAAGATGTATGCATAAGTTAGCCAACCAAAGAGATAGGAGAAGTAAAGACATAGTGTTAAGTGATGTGTAAGGATGAAAATAATAAAATGTTTTTTTAAAAAAGGATATTGAAAATAGGTGATGAGGTATTTTGATAAACTTTTCAATGAAAGATCTGAAAAGCGATTGATTTTAGCAACCTTAATACCCTAAACAAAAAATAGAATTTCATTTTATCCGATTAGTAAACTGGTTAGTGAAGCTTTAAAGAAAATGAAATGTGAAAAGCAGATAGGATAATATTCCAATAGAAGTGTGGAAATGTTTAGGAGATCAAGAAATTTCTTGGCTTACAAATCTTTTAATGTCATTTTAAAGACTAAAAAGATGCCGATGAGTGGAGAAAGAGTTTGTTGGTTCCTATATTTAAGAATAAAGGTGATGCACAAGAGTAAAATTATAGAGAATTAAGTTAATGTGACATAATTAAAATTATGGGAGAGTAATTGAGCATAGATTACGATGTGACGTAAGTTTCTCACAATCTTTGGTTTCATGCCGTAGATCTACTATGGATGCTATACATTTGTTAAGGGGTTTGATGGAGAAGCATAGAGAAAGTAAGGAGGATCACATATGATATATTTATTGATTTTAGAAAGCTTATGATAAAGTTTCAAAGAGATGTTCTTTGGAGAGTTACAGAAAGAAAGGAGTTAATATTGGTTATATTCAAGTCATTGGGATATGTATACTAGAGTTGTTACTTGTGTCCAAACACAAGGAGGATTGACAAAATATTTTCCTATTTGGTTGGATTACATCAAGGATCAACTTTAAGCCCTTATCTTTTTTACTTTAGTTATGGATGTTCTTACTAGGCATTTACAAGAAGATGTACCTTGGTGTATGCTTTTTGCTGATGACATTCTTCTTGTTGATAAGACTAGAGAGGGTCCAAGAAACTTGAATTATGGAGGTCAACTTCTAGAGTCTAAAGGTTTTAGTTTAAGTAGATCTAAAAGCGAATATATGGAGTGTAATTTTAGTTGTAGAAGTTCTAGTGGTAGTGTTGTGACATTAGGTGAAAAGTCATTAATAAGAGTGGCGTTTGGATATTTAGGCTCTATTGTTCAAATGATGGTGAAATAGATGGAGATGTTATTAGTAGAATTCAAGTTGGATGGTTGAAGTGGAGGAATACATCGGCTTTATTATGTGATAGAAAAGTTCCACTTAAACTTAAGAAAATTTTATAAGATGGTGGTAAGACCTGATGACTTATGGTGCGAGAATGTTTGGCCAAAGAAGCATAAGACTAAGTTAAGTGTTACGAGAGATGAGGATGCTTAGGTGGATGAGTGGCTTTACTCTTAGAGATAGAATGCAAAATAGTATATTCGGAAAAAGTTGGAGTAGCTCAGTGGTAGATAAGATTAGGAGAGTCGCCTTAGATGGTTTGGCCACATAAAGCGTCATAGTCAGATTAGATTAGAGAGATGCATTAGATTTGCCTTATATTAAGAAAGGTAGAAGTAGACTAAAAAACTTGGTTAAGATGTATAAAAAATGATCTTAGTATACTTGATTTAAATGAGAATTTGACACATAATAGGACATAATGGAGACGAATGATTCATGTAGCCGACCCCACCTAATGGGATTAAGACTTGTTGTTGTTGTTGTTGTTATAAAGGGATTAAGTACCAAAAATTTTATAAAATTCTGGTAACATGACCGCTTAGCAGTGTTGTATTTTGCAAAATTTAGTACAATCAACATCTTCTCTCTCGCTTTAGACGAAGATCGACATAAAAAATTTTACATCTCTTGTTGGGCCTAAGATCGACGACAAAGATCTTCGTAATTTTTCCGACTGGAACTAAGATTGACATACACGGGTTTTCAGATTTTTGAACCTGAAAATGAAGATTATATAAAAAAGCTTCAATTTCATACATAAAATAAAGCTTTGGAAGTTCAATCTTTCTATCGTTTTCCGTTTCCTTTCTTTGGACTAAATTTCCCTCACTTAACTCACACACACCAAGCCCTAATTGGACAAAAACAACTTTCTCTCATATGCGGAACAAGTCCCGATCGACCCCCCTTTCACGCGACAAAACATGTGGAATGACTCCCTCTATCGCTCGATCTCTCTTAGTCTTGCATGTGTGCTTCTCCTTCTCGGCCTCTAGCATCCCTTTCTTGCAAAAGTCAAGTCCTAGCTGTATATGCGTACAAGCCCTAGGCTTGGATCTAGGCCAAACGTGGGTCGTTGCTTGTGCAACATGAATACATCCTCAAGTGATGTGGGTTGAAGCCAAGCTCATGCGACATGGCTCAAGACCAACCGTGGAGGTAGGTAGCAATTTTAGTTGCTTCGTATTCTCTTTTTTGTTTTTTTTTGTTTTTTTTGTTTCAGTTGCAAACAAATTGCCTCCCAAATATAATGTGTCAATTAGGCACGGTATATTCATTGTTTTTCTTATTTATTTGCTTTTTGATATCACCTCTTCTTTTTCAATATATTTTCTTTCATGTGCAAATTCTCAATGATGTTTGCTTGGAATAGGCCACATGGTATCCCTCCTACTAAACCTATAGAGGAATAGATATGAGCCATAATTAAAGCATACGACCCTTCCTATTTATCTCAAATACAAGATCATTTGTTGTGGCAACAAGAAATGTTGATGGGAAGGGGTGCTTATAACAATTCATTTGCTCGATCTTCTCGCATTCCCTTTTTTTGATTCAACTCTCTCAGTGGGGCATGATCTCGCTAACTAGTTTGTTAGGCTGAAGTTTAGGCATTGTGATATTGTTCCTTTGAAATGAGTTGATGATCATCTCAACTATGGAAATCAAAATGTACTTCAGCTGGATGCAAACAGTGCTCTTCCTATTGGTATTATTTAGTTTTTGAGTTATCGTATATTACATCATGAGGTAGAGGATTGGAGTCCAAAGCCCTTATTTGGTACTTCTCTTTCAGCCATTAATATGTGTAATATCATAAAAATTTGGTAATTTAAGATAATTATAATAAATAATAATATTTATAATTTAATTAAACTATAAGTATATATATTAAATTAAATTAATAGTTAATAATTATTCAAAATAAAATTTTAAATTAAAGATTCCCTAATATACCCATTAATCTCATCATTTTATTGTAGAAAGCAATTATAAATTGGTAATTGGACATTAAGCCCGGTTTCTCCCTCATTCCCCTCATTCCCCTCATTCTCCACTCTTGGTTTCATTCCAAGTGTCCCACAAGAGTGCGAGAGGAAGGCGTCCTGCGACATCGAATGTGTAGGAGTCGGACTTAGGCTTGATGGCTGCTAGAGATTTGGCCGCGTGAGGGTCGGCGTTGGGGATTTCATCGCTTGTCGACAGGTCGAAGGTGGCTCAACGCGTGGGTAAGGAGGAGCTACGAAGGAAGTCGAGGTGGAGAGATTCTTTGCTACGACCTAGTCTATGGTTTGACAACCTAGGCATTCGACTCGATTAGGAAGGGGGGAAAGCTCAGCCGATTGTGGATTAGGGATATAGGTAAATAAATTGGTATTATATATATATATATATATATATATATATATATATATATATATATATATATATATATATATATATATATATATATATATATATATATATGAGTTATTTTTTTAACCATTTAAATGAATAGCAAATGGATTTGGTATGTTGGAATAAATTCATTGCTAATAATAATCTTATACAATTATATACTAATATTATATATATGATTTAAGGATGATTTAAATGTAATAGAGTAGTTAAATTAAAAAAATTGAATTGATGACTCTTAATTTGTAAAATAAAATATTGTGTATATGTTGATAATATTATGAATATTACATCTAGCTACAGTATGAGTTAATGAAATACTTTAAATTAAGATAATTAAATCTTCATGATAAATTTTATTTTTTATAAGTTAAATATCAAATTATATGAATATTTATAATTAAATTATGATTGAATATGATATAACAATTAGCCAAGTTAATTTAGTTAATTTAATAAATCTAAATTAACTAATGATTTACATTGATAGCATAAAATTTGCAGAAATTGATTTTAATCAATTTTAAATATTTTACTGGATATTCAAAATTTTGTCATTTTCACAATTAAACAGAGATAAAGCGTCAAAAGAGAGTTATGCAGAGGAAGAACGTGCGACAATTGTCGACTCGTCAGGTAATTATTAAATGAATATTAAGAGGTGATAATTGAATTAATTCTAGCAAATCACAATATATTATTTGGTAATTAAATTGATTTCAAATTGTAGCTATTAAATTAGAAGTTTATTGGGTCTCTTTTGGTTTCGAAATGTAGGGAAGTTGAGACTTTTGACAAACCTATAATAAGAGAAATTATAAAGAAAAGCTACATCAATATAGTTTGTGTAAGAAAAAAGTTTCGAGCAGCCTGTTTAACGAGAAAAATCTCCAATTATGTAAGATTTTCAATTTTAACATAGAATCAACATTGTTATTCATGTACAGAATTAAATATTAATAATATAATTCTTCATTTTGTGAATAACACTTGTTACAAGTTTGTGTGGTCAAATTTCATGCCCAATTTTCACTTTATAAGCAATTCAATTAAACAACTAATTATAAGTTGTTTCTAGTAATATTCATCCATTAAGTGAACTATTCTATTTCATCTTTAGTTGTTTGCATATTCACATTATATATTTATTGCTAAATGAACATTGCAGATATTAAAACAAACTTGCTAAGAAATGCCATGTAATAAGAATCACATATGTTATGATGTTGCCTATGCATATTTGAGGCAAAAGAGTCATTAAATGATCAAAAGTGAGGTAAAATGATATCAAATATTATAAAATTGGGTAAAAAAGTCTCTTATAGAGGCAAAAAAGACCCTCAATATAGCTTTCGAACTAATTTACTTAGCCATTGATCTTGATAACCATACATGACACGTTCTGCAGTTAAAATTTTGACATGCATGTTAGACCTGCAAGCATGCAAGTTATGTTTCTTTTAAAGTGTTAAAATACCAAAAGTGAAATTCTGTTGATCATAAGTATACAATACTACTTTACAAATTTTTTATTAGCATATATATATTGATTTCTACACTTTAGTGATTGAATTTTATGTTAGACTTATTTATTTTGTTGAATCTTATGACTTATTAGATGAATATATGTGTTTTACAAGAAAAGAGAGAAAAGTTAGAAGAGTAGGTTTTTATCATGACTTGGTCTAGGGAATGGAACAAACGGTTGGATGGTAAAAAGTAAAAGTTTATATTTTTAGAACTCTAATAATTTAAATACAAAAGTAATGAAAGACCCAATTTAAAGAAATATATATAATTTTTTTTAAAAAATTTATCTTTGTTGATTGTTATCTCATCTACGATATACGTTTCCTCCTTGTTCACTCATTTAAACCTGAAATTATTAAATAATATAATGAGTTTTTAAACCCAATAGAATAATTTTAATTCTAAATTACAATACTCAAAGAAAGGAAAGCTAACTACATGGTTCTTTTATCAAATAATAAAAATAATTCTTATGATGATCTAAATCAATTATGACCATGGGTGTCATCTAAACTAATATATAAAATGCATATCTTTAAAATGCAATGGTAAGAGATTCTATAAGTCAAAAATTAAATCTCCTACTAAAGAGTTAGTCTAAATAAATTATGGGGGAAAGGGATTTGGCCACCAATGAAGGAGGTTGATTTTAAAAAATTCATTAAAGCTTTTAATTTTATATGCTTAATCCATTATGCAGGATCAACCATACATGATATCAATAAAAAAAATAAATTGCATAATATAAATTTTACACTAATACTTATTCATGTGTAATTTCATGTGGGTTTTTGCTTGCTTAAACTATGGTGCTTGCTCTTATGATTTGACATATGAACCGATTTATTTGAATCATTTGATATATTGCATCAATTTCTTTAGGCTCGATAGAACTATACTTCATTGAATAAAAATTCAAGTAATCATCTACTTTTTGTGGGCTGAATTTTTTAAATAGTTTCAAGTCAACTAAATGTCTTCTATAAATTATTTATTCTTCCAACAAACAAAAACTTTATGCTCATCAATTAGGTCAATGATAAATTTATTATTAAGAATACAATTAGCTTCTGAGAATGCGGATGATAATATATTTTATAAGTCAAAAACTAAATTTCCTACCAAAGAGTCAGTCTAAATAAATTGTGGTTTTTCTTAACTCTTTTATATGATAAAATGTCTTTACCAATTGGATGAATAAGCATATCAATAGAATAATCATGGTGTTGAAATTTGGTTTAGTTGTTTTAAATATTTTTAAAGAACCACAATCCCTTGCATGTAAGTTCCTATACTTCATGGTTCGATAGCATTTAAGGTGAATGTGAATCAAAATATAATCATATTTTTAAAAAAAATTTTTTTTATGAATGATTATAGCTTACTTTAATGGTGTATTATCATTACTTATGAAAATATATTTTTTTTAATATTATCACGAAGCCTTGGAAGTCACATCAATTGGTCATCTAGGGTTTTGGCTAACATTGGCTTGAATGGTTGTGGTTATGATAATAATACTATTACAAGTAAATTATGAGATGGGTAAATACAAATCTCATTTTGTAAAATATTTTTCTATATGATGTCTAAGCAAAATTTTTCCATTTCAAATAAACTAGTTTATTTTGATCGTCTATTTGAAGATAAAAAGAAGATAAAAAGTTTAGTCTCATGACTAACAATTTTATAAGATTTTTAAATGTATAAAATAAATCTAATATCTTGATTATATATAATTATTAAAGAAAGGTATGCATGCTTTTGTTAAATAATAATCTAGTTTATATGAAGCATGATTGATTTTAGAATAGGTTATTTTTGAGAATTATTGTACCCATGAGTTATTTGAATAATTCTAAAATAAAATCCATCTATAAATTATTCCATGGTTTATATAAGATAAGTAAGAAATTTATTATCCAAACTTCTATTTGATGGCTTTTTATTTAAAGGATAGACATCAAATTACTAATTTCTAAACACCTCTCTTTAGTGGAGGCAAAAATGTTGATTCTTCATTAAATAAGAATGTATTTTAAAGGCAAAAAATTCATAAGAGAAGTCCTAAGAATATATAATTATTTTACCATCTATGAATATCTAGTGATGATTGAGAAGATTCTAAGGTCAAAGGTTTAGCTAAATATTCAAGAAAAATGATTGAAAATGGGACACAATGTACTCATATGTATAATAAAGTATAAGATAGATTTTTTGAATTAATACAAACTGATCTAATTATTGACAAATAGATGTATAATGTAAAATTAGGGAAAAGACCAACATTAGAGGAAAACTAGCACTTAAACTTTATTACTTAAATTATTTGAGCTTGTTGGATAGAACCCTTATGCCACTTCTTATTTTTATTGTAGGTGTATAAGTGGATTATTCAACTACGCTTGGTTATTACTTATTCTTTTTAAAATCCATCATATCATCATAATAATATTTTATTCTATTTTATTATTATTTTTGCCTTCTTATTGTAATGTGATTATCTTGGATATAGATGACTTCAAAAAAGAGTTCCTATAAACTATAATAAAATGATAAATAATCTTTAAAATTAACTAGAGAATATTATAAAAATTAATTAAGGCTCTCTCTATCAAAATGTTTTAATTTACTTTTGCTTTCTTATATCTCCTAGATTAGATATAAGATAGAGCTAGCCAATGATTAAAACCCCAAAGTGTAATTATGCATTCATAACATGACCAAGTAAAGCATGCATTAGACATCTTCTTAAGAATAGATAACCTACATTGCATGTCATATTCCTTAAAGATAGATCCTTAGATAGACACAATTTAAACATAGGATGTTTTAGTACAATAGGAATGACAACTTGACCTAAATAAGATTGCAAGTCTAAAGTCGAGTAACTCTAGTTGCGTATAATTGGGCTATTTCACTTTCCTTCTTTTTATATGTAATTTTTTACTAATATTGAGATTGTAAATCCAACATCTTACCAGCATCTTCGTAGAAATCAACTATCTATAGAATCTTCAATTTTTTTTTCTCTTTGGTTTGAGATTGTGAAGCTAATTTTGAAAGATGCAATTCATGTTTATTGATAGAGGATGTTACAGTTGAGTTATGTCAACTATCTTCTTATGCTAAAAGACCTTAAATTTGATAACATGGGATGATAAATTCATGAAATATAGATTAAGATTATTTCACCTTATTTCTTAATCTCTTTCCTTTACTCACTTACTTCCTTGAGCCCATCGTATTCCTTATTAAGTCCTTAGTGGTTTAATGGTTATTATCACATAAGCCTTCCATATCCTAGGCTGCCATCTCAGTTGGCTATGGTGTTTCATCTTTTTTTTTATTTACAAATTGACACTTTGTATATCGATTATGATATAGAGACAATTACTATTAAATCATGAATATTCTTTAGAAAATCTAAAATATAAATTCAAATAAATTTTTTTTTTTCACTTATCAAGAGTTTCTCTTAGAGATGTTTTTGAATATAATTAACTAGAGAGAGCTTAATTCTTTTGGGGAATGGGTAACCCACATCTCTTAACTCATTTTATTAACTCGTTGACATGTCTGCAAATAAATATCTATCACAAGTTTAGATGCAAGATGATAATCTTATCGAAATTATCTTCTTATCTCATATCATGAAATATCTTATATAAAGAATGTGTTATCATATAAATATATTTTTCCTTGCACTAGAGTAGTTATAGATTCTCTATTTCACTTGGAATAAAAATCATGATACCATCAAAATATACTACTAGAATTTTTTTATGAAGGGGTAAGGATAATATTCATCAACTTTATAAAGATAATAGAGGCATTAAAAGTCTTATTAATCCATCAAGGGTTTTAGAAGTGGTTTTTTCATCATCTCCTAATGTAATTTGAATCTTATGATAACCACTTTTCAAATATCTTTTTTTTTTTAATTTGCCTTTGAGATTAAAGGCAATATATCATCTAATTAGGGGAATAGAAAATTCATATTTGATAATAGTTTTATTTAAAACTCAACTATCATCACATATTTTCCAAATTTTATCTTTATTAAGGGTTAACAAAGATGGGACTACTTGTATAGAGTCTTGCATAAATTAATTTTTTTTGTTAAAACGTTATCTTTTTAATTTAACACTTTTTAGTTAGGTTTTTCATATAATTAGATTAAAAATTAGAAATATGAAAAAAATTAATTACATATTAAGTAATTCTAAGAGAAGATAATTTATTAAGGAGTTCTTTAAAAATAATATCCCTAAAATTAAAAAGGATTGGAGAGATTATAATAGGCATGCAAATCTCATCAAAGTCAAGTGCTACTTCTTTTATAAGTAATAGGTGAAGGGATGTTAAATAAAAATTTCTTTTAAAAGTTCTAAATCATATGATCTTTAATATTAAGGCCAAAGAAGAAGGAAAAAAAAGTATTAAGATTAAAAAACAAAGGGTTTCCTCAAATTAATTATTAGCTAAAGCTCTCCACTTTTCTTAGGAGTGGCTTGGATTATATATCAAATGTTGTTTTGTGAGAAGCTATTGATGGTGTCTTCTTTAAAATTTGATAGATAAGATGTTGATGGTCTTGTTCTTATATGTAAATGCATAAGTATTTTTTTATCATAGCAGATAACATTTATATTATATAATTAAGATCTTCCTAAAATATATAGGGGGAATGTCATGAGAAAGTCTCACAAAAAATATTTACGAGCTAAGGATGAGATTCAATTTTCAATTTGATACGAGCTAAGTTGCATGTTGAAATATTTACAAAACTACCTACTTATGACTAACCTATACTTTCTTTGGTCACAATTGATGTACATGCTGAAGATGTTCTTTCTTCTTTAATCTTTTATTTCATTTTTAGATATAGTAAAGCATTTCTTCACATTGAGTTAAGGATCATCTTAAACTCTAACTCTTTATTAGATAGTGATTTATCATCATACATTTCTTCTAGGCCATCAACTATTGGGTATTCATTCTTTTTTAAATTTGGGGTTTATTTTAATGTTATGTATGACTATTTTTGTAACCTTTAAAATAGATTATATCTTTAGTATTCTTAGAACTCCCTCTGATGAGAGCTTTAGGCAAATGAAGTTGGGCTAATGGGTGTGGTTGATCTTATAGTAGAACTATGGGTTGATTATTGTATTGAGAAAGAAAATTAATTTATTTCTATCATTCACTGAGCAAAGCATAATGAACAACTGCTTAGTACAACTTTATTCTTGATATTAGCTTTAAATATAATGATAAATGTGTTGGTGATTCATTATCAACATAACCCATTCTACAAACTAGGGCTTAAAGTATTCTACTACTTAGCTCCAATAATTTCTTTCATTTCTGTTCAGGCAAGGATGGTTCAACTTAATCCATGTTCCTTAGCTAGAGTGTTTATTGAATAAAATTTAGTATACCATATAACTTCATTTTGACAAAAGTGATCATTGGAAGGTACCTATTTTATACAAATTTAAAAAGTCATTCATATAAACTAACCAATCTAGAGATTATTTGGGTCATGGATGCCATTGTAGGTAGAAAAAGATCATTAAAATCTTATAATGATGGACTCTTGTAATCCCCTATTAAGTTGGCTTTCTCTTGGATCAAAATGAGAATCATCAACTTCAACACTAATGGTAAGAAGTGAAGCAATATTTCTATTATTCTCCAAATGACAGAGAATCCAAGCTTCTCAAAATGTTACAACATCCAAGCACACTGATAAAAATTCTCACCATCCACACAGCATGAGCAGGGACCGCTTTCTTCTTAAAATAAAGAGCAGAAACCACGAGGCTACTTTTGATACAAGCTACTGAAGTTAACTCCAGCGATCAATATGTTGGCTGTCCAACAAAAATTCGGCTGCATTCAACTGTTACAGCAGGACAGCTAAGAAGCTCCAGGGCTTGAGTAAAGCTCCCAAACAGCCTATGGCCGCAAAGGATCAGGAGTCCATCAGCCAAATTCAAGATTGGATGCACCAACACTCAAGTGTGCTTAGCACAGACAGCTCCTTTGGATATGATGAAGGCCAACCCGAGAAGATTTTCTTGGAAACGGAGCTTCAGCGAAAACTTTTGAAAGGATAGTTTCTTGGAATGTTCTCCATCTCCTCAACCATGCTTTCTCTCCCACTTCCCTTCACGCCTCCCTTCCCTCTCTCTCTTTCCATGACTTGCCTCGACTTGTTGCCTCGCCTGGTGTCGAACTGAAGCCACCAGCCAACCCTTCAAAGGATAAAGATAATTCAGGATCACCAATGCTATTTGCATCACCCGAATCCCTACTTCCCTCAAGATTGTCTTCAAAACTTGCGCTGCTGCTGCGTTCGACTGGTCTGTCCCTCGGCTGCAATATAGTTGGAGGTTGACCTGAAAAGTTCCTCGAGCCAGAAAGAATCATTGATGGTGTATTGAAGGAAGAAGCTGCTGTTTGTATTGTGCTCCCACTCTCATGACCTCTGCTAACAGGTCTAAGCCCTCCATCAAGTCCAGACCTCCCATTGTCTCGTTCCCGAAATTTTTCCCTCGGCCTGCTGAACAAGTGATTGACCCATCAAACCAAAGAAAGAAAAGATATTAATGGCAACATTTATCCATAGAAACTCTTAAGATTTATATTGCAGCCAATATGAAATTCTTTATTACAATAGTTCAGATATATCAGCACAGTTAGAGAGAAACCAATGCTTCAGAAATTCTAAATATAATGCCGATAGATGTGCCATGTTAGTTAAGATTGAAGAAAATCATATCATATGCTGGAATGAAACCTCAAAATTGCAAGCATTTGAAATAAACGGGCTTTTATTTAAAAACCTTTTGACTGAAATCTCATCAATTAATGGTAAATTCAACGGTGTCATTTCCAAAGGCTAGTTTTGTTGGATGATGGAATTTATTAAAGACATTTAAAATGCTGATATGTGCAATATGTTGCGTGATTCGTTATATCTCAAATATCTAAAACACGCTCAATGGTTTCCACCAAACTCGCCTTGCATTATTTCATTTCTCTAATAGATCCCGCCTTGCCTAAATCCTGCCTTATGGAGCCCGGCATTTTCATCCTTCCCTTTAAACGTTAAATAATTTCAATTTGACATAAGCATCAAGGTTCAAGCAATGCATCGCATCGGTCAAAAAGGTAGGATGGTCTTAATATAATAAAAAAGGAGGTTTGGAATTCCAGGTGTGCAATACATTAAAAACTTTTGTCATCCAACATTACCAGTGCACATAAGTATATCTAAACAGGAGGCACTATCACTCGTCCACAAAAAAACTCGACTGCAAGCAGTGCAGTCAACCATTATTAAGCCAAATCAATCTTATTAGCACAAATACTATGAAATACCTAAAATAAAGAAACAAACTTATTATTGAAAGAATCATAACTGCAAATTATAAAATTTTCATAAGATCAGAAAGTTATTATTTTATTGTTTTAGTCTAAACATAACAAAATCAACATAACAGTCACCTGCTAGAATTAATGGAGAATTCCCTCCGAGACGATCGAACCCCAACTTCCAAGAGTTCCAATTCTCTTTGAAGCTCTCTCTGCACAAGGTGCAAATATAGTTAGGTATTGCTCACAAAACTGAAATAAAAGCGGTCCAGAATGACGAACTCCAAATATTATAATTCTTTAATTTACTCAATTCATTAACCAGCAGTTTCAACTAGTCAAAAAATTCCAAACAAAATAGAAATTATGCAGTTATCAAAGTTTTGCTTCAAAGTGAGGTTCTGATAGGGTATCCACATGCGTTGTTTGGTACATACCCAAGGCCTAAATGAGAGTAAAACACAGGCCTTGGAGCCATGACTATCAACGACAAAGGTAAGGGCATGCTATTATATGGTTTGCTCTTGGCCCATGATTCGCTGATTAGTGAAGCCAAATCCCCATCTTAAAACATCGGATCATAATGTAGCTAACCACTTGCTCTTTTTTACGTCTAGCCATTGGATTGGCTTTGATCCAAATGGTGAAGATTTTCTACTCCAGTTCAACTTATGAAACCATAAATAGTTAAGTTAAAAGACTCCTAAAAGATAAGCTAAATGCAGTAAGATCCCATTCCATTTCCAATTTCAAGATATAATTTCTCAACTCATGTCTTTCCTGATGATGGATACCTGATGAGATGAGAAAAGTAACAAATCAAAATTTGTGATTCTCAATTTTAATTTAGAAAAGATTAATTTTCTTAAGCAAAACAAAAAAAAAATCACTTCATGTCAAATGATAATATAGAAGTTGCCACAATCTAAAATTCAACAAATGAATGTAAAATCTTACAACAATTAAGATTTACACCAGGAAATTGATATTTAATGAACTTGAAAAGAACAAAATCGCACAAATCCACATTCAGTAATATACAAAAATATTGAGAGAAATAAAAAATTAATGCAGTCATCCATTACAAGTGCATGTCCTCGGGTCACTATTTATAACCAAAAAAAATCTAAAATCAGTAAAACACCTCAAAATTCTCCAAGATCTGGTCACATGTTTTAGGTTTCAATCCAACAAATTTGGATTTTACCAAGCTAACTTCCCAAGTCATTTTGAGCAAAAACAACAAGATTCATGCATTGCCTATGCATATATGGCATAGAAGAAAATCTCCAGCCAAAGTCCTCTATTGTTAGAAATACGTAAATCCACTGCTAAATAAAGGGAGCCAACTAAATGAAGCATAATTTGCACAGCAAAACAATTTAGAAGTCAATATATTAGCAATACCGCCATTATGCTATAGAGCCATTAAAAGTAAATCAACAAATTCTGCTCCAAACTATAGTGCGCAAACAGGGAACAATAGAAATAGATAATAGCTGAAAACAAATGATCGAGGAAATCCAAAAGCTGAATTGTAGCAGTAAATCAAATCCACTGAGGTAAAATACACTAGAGAATACAATCCCATCTTTTAGAAACCATTATCTTATGCATGTTACACATCTAGTTAACAACTAGACAACCAAAAACAATGAGATTTAAAAATATATATATATATTTAAAGCATTATAGCTCAAAATATTGATGAGCTCCCTTTTGATGCTCGCAGCCCATATAACGTGCAAACTTTAAAATTCCCATAATTTCCACTACAAACCCAAAAACTGCCAGTGCTAGCCAAGTTGAAAAAAATGCTACCTGGCTTTGCCTTTCCCTTTCCATATCAAGATTGAATTGAAGTTCCCTTGTTCTGGCACGCTCAAGTTCCAATTGCCGCTGTCTCTCAATCTCTTGCTCCATTTCATGTTTCCTTTCCCTAATAGAGATGATAAAAAATAAAAATAAAACATAAACTTTTGCAATTGTTTTGAATTTCCATAGAAAACATTTCGCAAACCTATCAAGCTCCTCCAGAAGTTCCGTTTCTTTTGAAGCTACATCTTCCAAAAATTTTTGACGAGCAAGTCTCACGACAAGTTTCTTTTGCATACGGGCTGCTACTTCTTCTTTAAGTTTAGAACGCTCTCTAGAAATAGTAGAAGTTTAAAAAATAAAATAAAAGAGAAAAAAGAACTTTGAAGCAGTGGAATCCAATTTCTGCAGAGTAACATAAGTAAAAGTATTGATTTCTAAGAACATATAAATATGATAGCTGCGGGATCCAAATTGTGGTGACGCCAAGACTCTTATTATAAGACCCGCAAGGTTCAAGCATAGAAGAAAATAAAGAGAGAGAAAGGAGGTTGAGAAAAATTCACTCTAATAGATTTAAATACAAAGAAATCCTCCCCATGAAATGAAACGGCCTTCTGACTTGAATTTTATAATGTTTTGGGTGCAAAGAGAGATTTTTGAATTTTTGTGAACTCACTGGATAGTGAAATAACCACAAACGTTTTTGACACATTTAGAATTCACCAGGGCTATTAAGTCTTTGATACGCAATTTTAATTAATTAGATCAAATTATTTTTTAGATAAGTGAGGAGACGGTCGAGCGATGATCAATAATTTAACTCTAATAGCTAGAGATTGTAGGCCAGCTAAATTTAATAATTCAATATTTGACTCTATAATTCTCATTTTGATTTCATGTGAATGATTGTCAAATCATAGAGTTCCATTTCTCTTACCATTTTTTTGTTTTATTTTTATATTGCTGGTCCCAAGTCTGGATGTGAAAAGTGGAGGGTTGCGTTAGGTTGTCGACAGCCAGCGTAAAACTTGTCGAAATAATCATGACATGAATCCTTTAAACCATTGTGTTAATGCTAGGCCCTTGAAGACCGACGACTTGAATACGTGAAAATGTGCTAGAGCACGCATCGCGCCGATGTTAAATAAGCAAGGTTCACATTATACGCGCAAAGAAGTTAGTCCATGAAACTAGAATTAGGTTAGGATTTTGAAATATAGGTACTCTTACAGTAAATTAATGGAATTAATAGATATTATGGTTCATAGAAAGATAAATATTTTATGTGTTCAAGAAACTAAATGGGTTGGGGAGAAAGCCAAGGAGATTGATAGTTTAGGTTTTAAACTTTGATATTCAGGTAAAAGTCGAACTACAAAATGATGTGTGATTATAGATAAAAGTTTGAAGGATAATGTTATAAATATTAATAGATGTGGAGATAGAATTATAGCTTTAAAGATTATTGTTGATACTAAGATTATCAATGTTATAAGTCATGCTCCTCTAGGTTTGGAGGTAAAAAAAGAAAATTTATGGAATGAATTAGAGGGATTAATACAAAGATACATCTTGAAGAAAAAGTATTTATTGGAGGAGATTTAAATGGATATGTTGGTAGAGTGGTAGAAGATTTTAAAGTATACGGTGATTATGAATTTAGAGTGACTAATGAAGGGGTAGACTATATTTTTTTTAGCTTATGATTTTGTAATTCAATACTTTATTTAAGAAAAGAGATGAACATATTATTATAAAATGGATCTAGTAAAAAACACGATTGATTATTTTATGATAAGAAAAATAGATCGTTTAGATTGTAAAGATTGTAAGGTCATTCAGTGAAAATCTAAGTACAACATCGATTGTTAGTTTTAGATTTTAAGATTAAAGGTTGTAAGAGAAAAATAAACCAAATTATTATCCTAGAATTAGATGGGGACACTTAAAGAACACAAATAAAAATATTTTAAGAAAGCTACAAGAGATTAGAATTTGGGATGTTAAGAAAGCTAACATTATGGGGAAAAATAAAAGTGAAATTAAGCAAGTTGCTAAAGATTAGAGAATCGAAAGGAAAACTTTTAATAAGAATAGTTGGTGGAGTCGAGTGTGAAAAGATAAAAAAAGAAGATTGATATAAAGCTTGGTTTAGATGTAAAACTGAGAATTGGGAAAGATATAAAGTCAGAGATTCTAAGAAAGCAATATATGACGCAAAAAATTTAACCTTTATGATTTATACAATGATTAGATACCAAAGAAGGTGAAAGGATGTATGAGTAAAGCCAACAACCAAAGAGATGAGAAGTAAAGACATAGCTGAGGAGGATGAAAAATAAAATAAAATGCTTTTTTTAGAAAAGATATTGAAAATAGGTGGATGAGGTATTTTGATAAACTTTCAATGAAGGATCCGAAAAGTACGATTGATTGATTTTAGAACCTTAAATATCCTAAACAAAATAGAGAATTTCATTTTATCGTCGTTAGTAACAAGTTAAGAAGCTTTAAAGAAAAATGAAATGTGGAAAAGCAAGAGGACCATAATATTCCAATAGAAGTGGAAATGTTTAGAGATCAAGGAATTTCTTGGCTTACAAATCTTTTAATCATTTTAATGTTATTTTAAAGACTAAAAAGATGCACAAGAGTGCAGAGAGTGGAGAAAGAGTTTGTTGGTTCCTATATTTAAGAATAAAGGTGATGCACAAGAGTGTGCAAATTATAGAGGAATTAAGTTAATGTGCCATACATTAAAATTATGGGAGAGAGTAATTGAGCATAGATTACGTAAGTTTGGTTTCTCAATCAATCTTCATGCCGTAGATACATTTGTTAAGGGGTTTGATGGAGAAGCATAGAGAAAGTAAGGAGGATCTATATGATATTTATTGATTTAGAGAAAGCTTATGATAAAGTTTCAAGAGATGTTCTTTGGAGAGTTCTAGAAGAAAGGAGTTAATATTGTTATATTCAAGTCATTAAGGATATGTATACTAGAGGCATTTGTGTCCAAACAAAAGGAGGATTGATAAAATATTTTCCTATTTTAGTTGGATTACATCAAGGATCACTTTAAGCCCTTATCATTTTTACTTTAGTTATGCATGTTCTTATTAAGCATTTACAAGAAGATGTACCTTGGTGTATGCTTTTTGTTGATGACATTCTTCTTGTTGATAAGACTAGAGGGAGTCCAAATGTAAACTTGAATTATGGAGGTCAACTCTAGAGTCTAAAGGTTTTCGCTTAAGTAGATCTAAAACCGAATATATGGAGTGTAATTTTATAGTTCTAGTAGTGTTGTGACATTAGGTGAACAAAAGTCATTAATAAGAGTGAGCTTTGATATTTAGGCTCTATTGTTCAAAATGAAATGATGGAGATGTTATTAGTAGAATTCAAGTTGGATGGTTGAAGTGGAGGAATGCATCCGCCTATTATGTGATAGAAAAGTTCCACTTAAACTTAAGAAAAATTTTATAAGATGGTGGTAAGACCTCGAATGACTTATGGTAATGTTGGCCAATAAAAGAGAAGCATAAGACTAAGTTAAGTGTTACAGATGAGGATGCTTAGGTGGATGAGTGGCTTTACTCTAGAGATAGAATGCAAAATGAGTATATTCGGAAAAAGTTGGAGTAGCTCCAAAGGTAGATAAGATTAGGGAGAGTCGCTAAAATGGTTTGGCCACATAAAGCGTCGGCCGTCCGATGACCCGATTAGGAGAGTAAATGCATTAGATTTGCCTTATGTTAAGAAAGGTAGAGGTAGACCTAAAAAGACTTGGTTAAGATGTATAAAAAATGATCTTAATATACTTGATTTAAATGAGAATTTGACATAATAGAATAAAGAAAGGATTCATGTTACCCCACCTAGTGGGATTAAGGCTTGTTGTTGTTGTTGTTGTTGTTATAAACGGATTAAGTACCAAAAATTTTATAAAATTTTGGTAACATGACCGCTTAGCAGTGTTGTATTTTGAAAAAAAATTAGTACGATCAACATCTTCTCTCTCGCTTTAGACCGAAGATTGACATAAAAAATTTTACTTCTCTTGTTGGGCCTAAGATCGACGACAAAGATCTTCGTAATTTTTCCGATTGGAACTAAGATTGACATACATGGGTTTTCAGATTTTTGAACCTGAAAATGAAGATTATGTAAAAAAGCTTCAATTTCATACATAAAATAAAGCTTTGGAAGTTCAAACTTTCTATCGTTTTCCGTTTCCTTTCTTTGGACTAAATTTCCCTCACTTAACTCACACACACCAAGCCCTAATTGGACAAAACAACTTTCTCTCATATGGAACAAGTCCCGATCGACCCCTTTCACGACAAAACATGTGGAATGACTCTATCGCCGATCTCTCTTAGTCTTGCATGTGTGCTTCTCCTTCTCGGCCTCTAGCATCCCTTTCTTGCAAAAGTCAAGTCCTAGCTGTATATGTGTACAAGCCCTAGGCTTGGATCTAGGCCAACGTGGGTCGCTTGTGCAACATGAATACATCCTCAAGTGATGTGGGTTGAAGCCAAGCTCATGCGACATGGCTCAAGACCAACCGTGGAGGTAGGTAGCAATTTTAGTTGCTTCAGATTCTCTTTTTTTTTTTTTTTTGTTTTTTTTGTTTCAGTTGCAAACAAATTGCCTCCAAATATATAATGTGTCAATTAGGCATGGTATATTCATTGTTTCTCTTATTTATTTGTTTTTTGATATCACCTCTTCTTTTTCAATATATAATTGAAATTATGATTTTCTTTCATGTGCAAATTCTCAATGATGTTTACTTGGAATAGGCCACATGGTATCCCTCCTACTAAACCTACAGAGGAATACATATGAGCCATAATTAAAGCATATGACCCTTCCTATTTATCTCAAATACAAGATCATTTGTTGTGGCACCAAGAAATGTTGATGGGAAGGGGTGCTTATAACAATTCATTTGCTCGATCTTCTCGCATTCCCTTTTTTGATTCAACTCTCTCAGTGGGGCATGATCTCGCTAACTAGTTTGTTAGGCTGAAGTTTAGGCATTGTGATACTGTTCCTTTGAAATGAGTTGATGATCATCTCAACTATGGCAATCAAAATGTACTTCAGTCGGATGCAAACAGTGCTCTTCCTATTGGTATTATTCAATTTTTGAGTTATCGTATATTACATCATGAGATAGAGGATTGGAGTCCAAAGCCCGTATTTGGTACTTCTCTTTCAGCCACTAATATGTGTAATATCATAAAAATTTGGTAATTTAAGATAATTATAATAAATAATAATATTTATAATTTAATTAAACTATAAGTACATATATTAAATTAAATTAATAGTTAATAATTATTCAAAATAAAATTTTAAATTAAAGATTCCCTAATATACCCATTAATCTCATCATTTTATTGTAGAAAGCAATTATAAATTGGTAATTGGACATTAAGCCCGGTTTCTCCCTCATTCCCCTCATTCCCCTCATTCCCCTCATTCTCCACTCTTGGTTTCATTCCAAGTGTCCCACAAGAGTGCGAGAGGAAGGCGCCCGGACATCTAATGTGGGAGTCGGACTTAGGCTTGATGGCTGCTAGAGATTTGGCCGCGTGAGGGTCGGCGTTGGGATTTCATCGCTTGTCGACAGTCAAGGTGGCTCAACGCGCGGGTAAGGAGGAGCTACAGGAAGTCGAGGTGGAGAGATTCTTTGCTACGACCTAGTCTATGGTTTGACAACCTAGGCATTCGACTCGATTAGGAAGGGGGGAAAGCTCAGCCGATTGTGGATTAAGGATATAGGTAAATAAATTGGTATTATATATATATATATATATATATGAGTTATTTTTTTAACCATTTAAATTAATAGCAAATGGATTTGGTATGTTGGAATAAATTCATTGCTAATAATAATCTTATACAATTATATACTAATATTATATATATGATTTAAGGATGATTTAAATGTAATAGAGTAGTTAAATTAAAATAATTGAATTGATGACTCTTAATTTGTAAAATAAAATATTGTGTATATGTTGATAATATTATGAATATTACATCTAGCTACAATATGAGTTAATGAAATACTTTAAATTAAGATAATTAATTAAATCTTCATGATAAATTTTATTTTTTATAAGTTAAATATCAAATTATATGAATATTTATAATTAAATTATGATTGAATATGATTTAACAATTAGCCAAGTTAATTTAGTTAATTTAATAAATCTAAATTAACTAATGATTTACATTGATAGCATAAATTTGTAAAAAATTGATTTTAATCAATTTTAAATATTTTACTGGATATTCAAAATTTTGTCATTTTCACAATTAAACAAAGATAAAGCGTCAAAAGAGAGTTATGCAGAGGAAGAATGTGCGACAATTGTCGACTCGTCAGGTAATTATTAAATGAATATTAAGAGGTGATAATTGGATTAATTCTAGCAAATCACAATAAATTATTTGGTAATTAAATTGATTTCAAATTGTAGCTATTAAATTGGAAGTTTATTGGGTCTCTTTTGGTTTCGAAATGTAGGGAAGTTGAGACTTTTGACAAACCTATAATAAGAGAATTATAAAGAAAAGTTACGTCAATATAGTTTGTGTAAGAAAAAAGTTTCGAGCAGCCTGTTTAACGAGAAAAATCTCCAATTATGTAAGATTTTCAATTTTAATATAGAATCAACATTGTTATTCATGTACAATATTAAATATTAATAATATAATTTCATTTTGTGAATAACACTTGTTACAAGTTTGTGTGGTCAAATTTCATGCACAGTTTTCACTTTATAAGCAATTCAATTAAACAATTAATTATAAGTTGTTTCTAGTAATATTCATCCATTAAGTAAACTATTCTATTTCATCTTTAGTTGTTTGCATATTCACATTATATATTTATTGCTAAATGAACATTGCAGATATTAAAACAAACTTGCTAAGAAATGCCATGTAATAAGAATCACATATGTTATGATGTTGCTTATGCATATTTGAGAAAAAATAGTCATTAAATGATCAAAAGTGAGGTAAAATGATCATCAAATATTATAAAATTAGGTAAAAAAGTCTCTTATAGAGGCGAAAAAGACTCTCAATATAGCTTTCGAACTAATTTACTTAGCCATTGATCTTGATAACCATACATGACACATTCTGCAGCTAAAATTTTGACATGCATATTAGACCTGCAAGCATGCAAGTTATGTTTCTTTTAAAGTGTTAAAATTACCAAAAGTGAAATTCTGTTGATCATAAGTATACAACACTACTTTACAAATTTTTTATTAGCATATATATATATATATATATTGATTTCTACACTTTAGTGATTGAATTTTATGTTAGACTTATTTATTTTATTGAATCTTATGACTTATTAGATGAATATATGTGTTTTACAAGAAAAGAGAGAAAAGTTAGAAGAGTAGGTTTTTATCATGACTCGGTCTAGGGAATGGAACCAACGGTTGGATGGTAAAAAGTAAAAGTTTACATTTTTAGAACTCTAATAATTTAAATCCAAAAGTAATGAAAGACCCAATTTAAAGAAATATATATAATTTTTTTAAAAAATTTATCTTTGTTGATTGTTATCTCATCTACGATATAATGCTTCTCCTTGTTCACTCATTTAAACCTGAAATTATTAAATAATATAATGAGTTTTTAAACCCAATAGAATAATTTTAATTCTAAATTACAATACTCAAAAGAAAGGAAGCTAACATGCATGCTAGTTCTTTTATCAAATAATAAAAATAATTCTTATGATGATCTAAATCAAGTATGACCATGGGTGTCATCTAAACTAATATATAAAATGCATATCTTAAAAATATTATTTCCTATTGTACAATTTATGATCAAGATTTTTAAATTTTAATAAACTTGATACCTTATTTTATACATCTTAGGAGCACCATCCAAGCATAACTTAACTCACCCCTAACCGATACATACCCTGTTCGGGGCGTAGACAAGTCTACTATTGTCTGAGGTGGAAAGATTAAAACTTCACCACAGGCTGATACATCCTTCGTCATCACAGTGGAGCATGGGTTTAATGTCCATTATTATCTAAAATAGTAGAAAAGTCATCAATGCGAGCAAATACATTGTGTCTCTAGCTATATCATAAGGGAGATGAATCCTTTCATCATGCATAAGTGCATTTATAAATAAATATTTTTATTGACAATCATCATAATATACATGATTTTTCTATATGACATGAAGTTTGTTTACTAATCACTAAATGTTATATAGAATGAAGTCTATATGTTATGCTATGATGATCTAGTGTTTTCTTAGAAAAAAAAATGCATATGCATACTTCAAATAAGATTAATGCATGTCTCAACCTTAACAATATGACAGATAAATTTGTGGTAGAGAACTAATTAATAAAGTCATAAAATAAAATATATAAGCCAAACATTTAATTAGATATAGAACCAAGAAATAGTATTGAAATTTAGAAATGTAATTAGTCACTTTGAGATCACCTACGAGCCTGATTTGAAGAACTTCGTTTGATCTTATTTTATAGATTGATCTCTAACCTTATCTCCTTTCAATTAACACCTATAACAATATCATATTTAAAATAAATACAAGTTACCCATTATAATTAAATTTGATTGCTATTTATTTTCAATTAAATACTTCTATTTATTAAAATTTTCTCTTCTCCCTCTTGAATTTATATAATTTTATTTATTAGCTTAACTTTGAACTATTTATTTCTTTCATTAAGTATTTAAAATTTCATAAAATAAATAATTATTATATTTTCTATATAATGAATTTAAAGTATGATTATAACTCTTATATTATTATTTTTCTATAAAAACTCATCAATTAAATAATATCTTAGTCACTCTTATGATACAAATTTGTATTTCCTTCCCTTAAAATCATATTTAAGTATTTTATACTAGATTAAATGAAATTTAGAATCATTAATTCATAATTACAACCTAAAATTATAAAATTTTTTATGTCAAGTTTATTTATAACTTTATTTTAAAATAATTCTCTTCAATAATATATATATATTTTATTTATTTTATAACATAAGAACATGAATTATTTTTAAATTAATAATTATCCTAATAAAATCTCATTAACAAATTTTATTTTTTTTAACTATGCTATAAATATAATAAATTAATTTTTTAATTATTACAATTCAATTTGTTATACATATGAATTTAGTTTCTTACAAAAATTTTGTTAACTAATAAATATAACTATTTAAGTATAAAGCATCTATAATATAACATTATATTTACAATCATTATTTTATTGTAATTAATCGCATATTATAAATCTATTTAAAATACATCAATATAAACTCAAAATTAGAGTTTAATCCTAATATTTTATTATTTCTCTCAATTAATACCTTACATTAAACATTTAATATTAAGTTAATTATTAAGATATTATTACATAATATTTATCACCTAAATATTATTTCTCAGCATTCATAAATTTCACATACCTATAACTAGAAAATTACAAATCAAATATGAAATTGCATAAAAACCATAACCTCCTTTCTTCTCTCAATTCAGTCCAAGCTTGGTTGTGCCGAACTTGCTATTCTATTTCACTAACTAGGGTGCTCTCTTGTTGTGCTCGACCACCCACGTGGTCGTCTCCATGGAAGATGCTAGCTTTGGCTTCGTTCTTGCAAGCATGATCCTCAACATTGCTCGCATATTCAAGTTCAACCTTCAAGAGGCTTGATTCAGAGTTTTGTCTTGTAAGAGATGAGGGTTCGACTCGGTTTGCTTGCTCAATCTCAGTCTTCGCTTTGCTCCCTCTCCACTCCCACTCTCTTTGTTCGTTTCTACTCGTTCTTGCCCTTCACCCTTATAATACTGAGCTCTTAATGTCGACTTGATTTGAACCGACATTACTCGGTTCAAATTTCCACAATTTTACACCTTTTTGAAAGATTTTGCAGCGAAAGCTAATTTAAATAAGTTTTAAGGTAAGTTTTAATGAATTTTAAGTTTAGTATTTTACATATGATGTTTTAAATGCATTGTAGTTTAGTATTAAAAGTTTTAATATATTGCTTATACTTATGAATATTGAGTGATTTTAGTAGGTCAATCTTATGAAAATGTTCTTGTGTACTATTTGGGGTGAATTTAAATGATTGAGTGAATCTGCCACCCTATTCTGTTGCAAATAAATTTTCAGAATAGATGTTTAAGAAATATTTAATCAACTAAATCTATCGTTATCTGTTACGACCTGCTTCTATGTGTTGTAGGATATTATAGCAGAGTGCAACAGAAAGTGGTATCAGAGCATTTAAATTTTGAGAATAAATTACAGAAACATAATCAAATTTAGAGATGATAGGAAGTGAATTGAAAATAATTTGAATACTACAGAGCATAGGCAAGTATAGTTTCTAGTGAATGGCCTAAAACAATCATAAACTTGTAATATATATTTTATATTATATGAATAAATTAATATGAACAAGTGAAAAAATATATTTTATGCTATAGTTTCCACATATAGCTGAAAAGGTGCCTGAAAGAATAAATGGCAAATAGAAATACTAAAAATCTTAAAACCATTGTACTAGCTGAGGGAAGCATATTAAGAGCAGAAAACATACTCGCACCAGATCTACTGCAATGATGCAAATGCGAATGCTGAAAATAATAGAGAAAATGCAATTTTTCGTAGCACTTACATCACCTATGGTGCTATTGGTGCCAACATCAAAATTAGTGCTAGTTATAGCTTCAGTTCCAAGCACCACTGCTAGCACAAGCATCTATTAATAAACAATTGAAATTATTTCAGAATTTGATGCTACCATTATTCAAGGGCGGAGTAGATGCCAAGGCAGAAAAGACTAGATTGTTAGGATTGAGAAGATTCTAAATGGAATAAAATGCCTAAGCGATAGAAGAGTACCTCTTGTAATGTTTGTGTTAGAGGGTGAGGCAGAGCACTAGTAAAGAGGTCAATAGTTGAAAATTTTTGCAAGCAAATGTATAGATCATATTTCTTAGAAAGAGTTTAAATAGATTTTCAGAAAGTGATTTGTTCCACCTTCGGCTAAACAAGCATTGCAAGAGATGTTTGTGAATTTGACTCAAGGTGCCAAATTAGTGATCTAATGAGGCAGAATTTACATCTCTATCAAGGTATGCTCCACAACTGTACAACACACCCGGTGAGAAGTGTTACAGATTTCTCAGAGGATTGAGAAATCAGTTAAGACAACATTTAATTCTTCTTAAGATTGAGAATTTTGTTAAGTTAGTAGAAAGTGCCAAACTTTTAGATCGTGATATAAATATGGTAGGAAAAAGTGAGAAACTAGCAATAAGAGGAGATAATTATGTCAGATTTGAGCCATTAAAAAGCAAAAGCTCATTCAGAGGCCTCAACAAACAATACCAACAAGGACAACAACAACATCAATGGGAGAGCCAACAATCCATATTAGTTTGCAATACCTATGAAAAAACACATCCATGGAGATATTTAATAAACTCAAGAAAAATCTATTAGTGTGGGAAAACAAGCCATATTAGAAGGAATTGTCCATGAAATATTCAGAAAAATAGAGAGTTAGCCTGCGTTCTTGCCTTAACTTTCCAAGAAACTAAAAATCTTAAGTGGTGGTAAATATGATAGTCATTTCAGATATACTTGCTAGAGTACATTTTGATTTAGGTGCATCACGCTCATTTATGTCTGAGTTGTTCTATGATAAACTACATCCACCACCTATATGTCTTAATCCTAGTATCCAAATTTTATTACTAATTGGCGAGTGCATGTTAGCCAATAGATTGTGTACTATTATCATTTTTTTTACTATTATTATTATTATTATCATCATCATTGTGATAGCTGGTAGACATTTCCAATGTGATTGAATTTTGCTATCTTTAACTAAATTTGAGATGATCTTGGGGCTGTATTGGTTAGTAAAATATTATGCTACAATTGAATGCTGAAAAAAAAGAGTTAAATTTGATTTGCTTGGTGAAAAGTCATTTTACTTTCAATGTGAAAAGAGAGTGATAGCCTCTCTGATAAATTCAATTAAGATTGATAAATCCATAAGAGTTGGAGATTTAATATTCTTAGCCTAATTAGAAGCTATTAAAGATGATATCAATGACAAAGACTATTTCAATGAATTTATTGATGTATTTCCTGAAAAACTAGCTAAGTTTGCACTTGAGAGAAATGTGGAATTTACAATTGAAGTGCAACCAGTAATTGCTCTAATAATTAAAATACTATACATAATGGCTACTAAAGAATTGTAAGAACTGAAAAGTTAGCTATCTAAGTTGACTAAGAGGAGTTTCTAACTTAGTATATCTCTTTGGAGTGCACAAATTTTATTTGTCAAGAAGAAAGATGATTCGATGAAATTATGTATTAATTATAGATAATTAAATAAAGTGACTATTAAAAACAAGTGCTCCTCTTCCTAGAAAGAGCTTCTGTATTCTCCAAATTAATTTGAGGTCTAGATATCATCAAATTAGTGAGAAAGAAACATTACAAAGACAACATTTGACACCAGGTATGAACAATATAAATTTTTAGTTGTCTTTTGGATTAACTAATACACCTGAAGTATTTATGAATATAATGAATAGAACTTTCAAACCTTATTTTGATCACTTTCTGATAATAGTTATTAATGATATATTAGTTTACTCCAAAAATGAGGAAGATCATGCCAGCCATCTAAGAACAATGTTAAGCCATGGACTTTATTCAAGTTTTCTCAGATCTAAGCAAGGACGTGATTGTATTTGGGTGATTATTAATAGACTAACAAAATCAACACACTTTTACCTATTCGACTAACTGATCTGATAGAGAAAGTGGCAAACTATTTGTAAAAGAAATTATCAGAATACATAAAATCCTTAAGGTCATTGTGTTAGAAAAAAATGACAGGACATCCAGACTGGAAAGATATTCACATAGGTTTAGGCACTACGTTACATTTCGGTATTGCATTTTATCCACAGACAGATGGATAATTTGAATAAACTATTCGGATGTTAAAAGACTTTCTGAGTTGTGTGTTTTAGATTTTGGTGATAGGGAGGATCAAATCCCTTTGATAGAATTTTCCTATAATAACAGCTATCAATCTAACATCAAAATGACACCATACGAAGCATTATATGACAAAAATTGCAGGACTCCTTTAAGTTAGATTGAAACTGGAGAAAAGTAGATATTAGGATTAGAATTGGTTGATCAGGTAACTGAAAATATTAAGATTATCAAAACTAGAATGAAAGCTGCACAAGATCATCAATAAAACATAAACAAAAAATGATAGAATTTGAAGTTGGTGTTTTTGTATATTTGAAGGTTAGGCCAATGAAAGATATATCCAGATTTGGCCAAAGAGTAAAGTTGAGTCCTAGATATATTGATTTATTTGAAATTATTAAAAAAGTTGGAAAGGTTGACTACAGATTAATATTACCTCTACATATGTTTGATATACACAATGTATTCTATATCTCAATGCTTAGAAGGTGAATTATAGATATAGATTAGAAAATATCACATAATGAAATTAAAATTCAAAGAGATATGACTTACATGGTACAGTCAAAAAGAAAATTAAAATTTGAAGTTTAAAAGTTAAGCATACAAATACTTTTGTGAAAGTGAAATGGAAAAGGAGGCAAACAAAAGAAGCAACCTTGGAGAAAAAAGATGATATGAAGTAGAGGTTCCTCTATCCCTTCAATTGTTTGTTCAAGAAATTTCAAAGACACAAATTTTTATAAGGATTGAAATACCACAAAAACCAAGTAAATGAAAATTGTATATATATATATGTATATATATATATATATATTGAAAACTTGAAAATATAAATTAAAATCCCTAACTTATAATATTCCGTCATTTTACTGTAGCAAAGTTGTTAGTGCCACATTTTTCATAACATGCATCGGCAAATGATGATTAGGGAGAAATCAAATCTATATTAGGTGGAAATAACTTCATTTCTTTCTACATTCCCTGCAGTTTCCACTCTTGACATCATCCTGAGCATCTCACAAGTTACGAAAGGAGTCAAGCGTGCTAAGGCGGTCCTTGCCAATTGTCACCATTCGAGTGTCGAAGGCGACTCAGCTGCAGGTGTAGGCAACTTCGTCGACGAGAATTGAAGCCATTGGAGGGGAGTTTGACATCAGCTTGGGCTTTGACTCGAGCTGTTCATAGCTTGGGTAGCGGCTCCAATAGAGGAAGGAGGATTAGGGATCGACCAACTCTTAAACAAGTAAAAAGAGAGGTTATTAATTATGTACGGATTAATTTTATGTATATATATATATATATATATATATATATAAGGTTAGCCAATTTAAAATAGTGTAAATCTTATTCGAGTAATAAATAAAAAGAGAAATAAATATAGATATATACTAATGTTAAAAGAAAAGTTGTTGCAAATAGATTAGTTAATTTAACATAATTAAATTATATAATTAATAACTATGGGCAAGTTAAGAATATATAATTAAATATGGGATAATGAATTAATTATCTTAAAATGATCATATGAATGTCTTAAGATGATTTCCATTTTATTTATAATTTTAAAAGATCAAATTATATATTTTATATTTCGATCGAATATGAATTATTAAATTGCTACTTAATTTAATTAATTGAATAAATCTAAATTAATTAATGTTTAATATTGATAATATAAAATTAATGGAAATTGATTTTAATAAATTTTAAATATTTTAATGAATAATCTAATTTTGTTATTTTCATAATTAAATAGGGGTAAAACACAAAAAATTTTTTTGGAGAGGAAGAACATGTGACGACTGCGACTGCTGTCTCGTCAGGTATTCCTAAATAAATATTAAGAGGCGATAATTGAATTAATTTTAGAAAATTAATAATAAATTACTTGGTAATTATATTGCAAATTTAATTTGATCGTTTGATTTCTAGTGTTTGGAGAGTCGGGACTGTTAAGTCGATAATATGTGATTTTATGAAAAAAATCACATCGACACAAGCTATGCAAGTAAAAGATATCGAGCAGTGCGTTTTATGAGGGGAATTAACCAATTAGATAAGATTTGCAATGCTAATATATAAAGAAAATTTTATATTTTCTACACTATTATTTACGTTTGATATAGAATGTAATACAATATCAATTTTTCATATTGTGAATTGAAAGCATTATGAATTCAAAGCTCATGTGCAGAGTATAAACACATTATTATTGCATTTCAATTTAGAAATTATATTATATCCCTATTATTACTGCAGTTCAATTTAGAAATTATATTATATATTACTTCTTGGGATATTCACTCATTTAAGCATGCTTGTAGCACTGCAACTTGTCTTATTTCATTTGATATCTGCTTTCAAAGATATATTAAACATTTCATGCTTAATGTTTATTTCAATTATTAAAACATGCTTAGCTAAGAAATGTCATGTTATAGAATTCAAGTTGGCAAAATATTATGATATCACATGTGCATATTTGGGGCAAAAAGGGTCCTCAAATGAAATGAAATGGGGCAAAATGATCCCCTATAGAGACAAAAGGGTCCTCAATGTACTTTCAAACTATTTTACATTAGCTAATGATCTTGATAGTTATACATGACATGTTCCAGAGCCCAAATTGAGATATATAAGTTATACCTATAAGCACATAAATTATATTGTCCTTCCAACATGTTACAAAGTAAAGTATTAAATTGTCAATTGTATAATCAAGTTGATCATACGTATACCATTATGTTTTTTTTTCCAAATTTATGATTAACACGTATATTGATTTCTACATTTCGGTTTTTGAATTTTATATTAGACTTGCTTATCTTGCTGAGTCTTATAACTTATTATTGTTTTTATATGGAAGGAAGGATAAGGTTGAAGAGTAGTAGGTGTTTGCCTTTTTTGAGGTTATTTATGGGAAAAGTATTTGTAAATAAGTTGAGGTAAGTCTTAGTGAATTTTAAATTTACTGTTTCAAATATGATATTTTAGATGCTCTATAGTTTAGTATTAAAAGTCTTAATTTAGATTGCTTCCGCTCAATTAATATTGGTTGACTTTGGTATACTATTCATATGAAAATGTTCTCCGGTATTGTTTGGGTGAATTTAGACAATTGTGGAATCGTCTACTATATTTTGTGGGAAAGTAAATGCTTAGAATAGATATTTGAGAAATATATAGTTAGCTAAATCTACCCTCTCTATAACGCCCTATGTCAATTGGTTGTAGGTTATTATAGTGGAGCATGACAAGAGGTTTAGTACAGCTTATGTGGCAAAGAAAAAATCTTCTGCTGGGTAAGATTTACAATTTTAAATACAAAAGCAAACCTTCTATTTTCTACATTGTTATTTAAATATGATAGTGTAATGATCAAAATAAATTGACAACTCTTCATATTGTGAAATGTACTTGTTGTAGATTCTTAATCATAAGCAAATTACATATAAAATCTTTGTTATTATAGTTATGCTATTGAGCAATTGATTTTACTCTGATTCTCGTGGAATTCATTCATTGATCCCGTAGTTGAGCAAGTTGCCATATAGGCTATGTGAGTCTTTGAGCATTCTAGTGAATTCACGGAGATCTAGGTGAATCCATAATGGTCCTAATAAATTCTCTAAGAGCATGATGAGTTCACATTCATAGCTAAGTGGCACAAGCGAGTATGTATTGATCTGGATGAAGTCATATCGACTATGAGCGGTTCATACAAATCTGTAAGTTAATCCCATATCGTTACGGTCTAGCCGTGCTGTCCTAAAATGGTCAAACTTAACCTATAGTAACTAAGAATATTTAGGCATTCAGTAATATAGTATAAAGATTCAAAGACGAGTATAAAGATTCGAAGCTATCTGTGGATTTAAATTACTAGGAAGCTCCTAAGAAACATAAGTGGGATAGCACAAAATCAACGAATACAGAATTTCTTATGCCATACACGCGAGGCCAGTCTTAGAAAACTACTCTGCATGGCATTCAAGTGTACCAATGACATGAATCAAGACTATGTTAGCCTACACCACAGAGTATTTGAGCAAGTTTGATTGGTATGTTTTGGTCAAAGATAATAGAAGCAATATACCAAATATTGTGAGTTTGTCAAGAAATCATGTACAAATAAAATAACGATGGCACATGGACATAGGCATAAACAAAATCCCAATACATCTACATTAATAAATAATAACCGATATCAAGGTCAAGTAGTTGAGCTCTATGTTTACCTATCAAGCTGTTTAGGAAAATAAAACTAAATAATTACTTAATAAATTAATTAAAATTAAAAACAACAGCGAGATTGAACAACACAAAAATAGCAATCAGAAATAAACTTCCAGACAGAATTGAACTAGACAAGTATATCAATAGGTTAAACAACTATCCTCAATACCCTGGACAAAATGAGTTAGATCTGCACAGACCAGACATGAGCATGCCACATATCAAAAGCATCTCACATATCAAAATTGTGATAGTTCATTTTTTCCATAATATTCAGACTTACAATAATCGGATATTATCCTTTATTTGTTGAAGGCGGTTATCATCCTTATCATCTGCAGAATTAATAGAAAAAAAAATTAAGGTAAAGTATCAACAAAATCTGAGATGAAAGTTCTAGATATTTTACAAGTTATATAGTCCTCCTTTAAATTGTCAAGTATTTCCCGAATCGCCTTGTCTTTTTGAAGAAGTTCTATTTCGATTTCAGCTTCTTCTAGCTCCTGATTTTTTTTCAAATGAATAAAATATAGATTAGAAAAAAACAGTTAATGTAAATCATGTTGTCAGAAAAAGAGAATTTCTATTTAACCTGGGTTTCTTGATCAGCTCTCTTAGAAAAGAAATGAAAGTACGCTCGAGTAGAAGTTAGTGATGGAAGAACCTACAAAACATTTGTATAAGAGATGCAAGAAAGCCAATAAGACCAAAACATGGAGTCAAGTTGTTCATAAAAGAGTGAAATTAATTAAGAAATTCCTTGTGAAACATATTAAATTCCAGTAGTATATTATGCTTGGTAGCTTGTGAATGATGATGATGGTGTCATAATGAGATTGCAAATTGCATTTTATTACATGTAAATTGCATATAAATTAAAGGTTTTCCAATGATCTATATGGAAAATTGCTTGGAGAAGAATTAGTATATACACTCCAGAATAGAATCGATTGTTTACAATAATCGTATTGAGGAACATTAGTCAACCAAGAGATTTGATTCACAATTGCTTTTGCGAGTAATGTAAATTGCTTTATGTGAATCATGTTGAGGAATAGAAATGCCAGCAATATACATTATTTATATTTATCCAACAATAACAACAAGCCTTTATCCCACTGTGGGGTCGACTACATGAATCCTCTTCTACATTGTGTCCTATTATGTGTCAAATTCTCATTTAATTCTAATAAACTAAGATCATGTTTTATACATTTTAATTAAGTCTTTTTAGGTCTACCTCTACCTTTCTTAATATGAGTCAAATCTAATACATCTACTCTCCTAACCAGGTCATCAGACGGGCGACGCTTTATGGCTAAACCATTTATGACGACTCTCTCTAATCTTCTCTACCATTGGAGCTACTCCAACATTTTCCATAATATATTCATTTTGCATTTTATCTCTAAGAGTAAATCCACTCATCCACCTAAGCATCCTCATCTCAACACTTACTTAGTCTTGCTCTTTTATTGCCAACATTCTGCACTATAAATCATTGCAGGTCTTACCACCATCTTATAAAATTTTTCCTTAAACCTAAGCGGTATTTTTCTATCACACAACAAGCCAGATGCATTCCTCCACTTCAACCATCTAACTTGAATTCTACTAATAACATCCACATCTATTTCACCATCATTTTGAACAATAGAGCCGAGATATCTGAAACACTCACTCTTTTTAATAACTTAATCACCCAATGTCACAATACCACTACTAGAACTTATACAACTAAAATTACACTTCGTATATTCAGTTTAAGATCTACTCAAATGAAAACCTTTAGACTCTAAGGTTGACCTCCATAATTCAAGTTTTTCTTGGACTCCCTCTCTAGTCTTATCAACAAAAGAATGTCATCAACTAAAAGCATACACCAAGGTACATCCTCCTATATATTCTTAGTAAGAACATCCAAACAAAAGCAAAAAAGATAAGGGCTTAAAGCCAATACTTGATGTAATCCAACTGAAATAGAAAAATATTTTGTAAATCCTCCTTGTGTTTGGACACATGTAACATCTCTAGTATACATATCCTTAATGACATGAATATAACCAATATTAAATTTTTTTTTTTCTAGAACTCTCCAAAGAACTTCTCTTGGAACTTTATCAAAAACTTTCTCTAAATCAACAAATATCATATGTAGATCCTCCTTACTTTCTTTATATTTCTCCATCAAACCTCTCAACAAATGTATAGCATCCATAGATCTACCTGGCTTGAAACCAAACTGATTTTGAAAAACTTTTGTATCACATCATAATCTATGCTCAATTACTCTCTCCCATAATTTTAATGTATGACAAATTAACTTAATTTCTTTATTATTTGCACACTCTTGTGCATCACCTTTATTCTTAAATATAGGAACTAACAAACTCTTCCTCCACTCATCTGACATCATTTCAATCTTTAAAATAACAATAAAAAGATTCATAAGCCAAGAAATTCCTTGATCTAATATAAGCATTTCCTCACTTCTATAAGAATATCATCAGGTCTTACTATTTTTCCACACTTCATTTTATTTAAAGCTTCTCCAACTTCAAATTTACTAATATGACGATAAAAATAAAAATATTTATTATTGTTTAGAATACTAAGATTGCTAAAATCAATCGTATTCTCAAATCCTTCATTGAAAAATTTATCAAAATATCTCATTCACCTATTTTTAATATCATTTTCCAAGAAAAACACTTTATATTTTTCATCTTTAATACACCTCAATTGAACTAAATCTTTACTTTTTCTATCTCTTTCCTTGTCTAACATATATATACATCTTTCATATTTTTTGGTATCCAATCTATTATATAAATCACTAAAAGCTAAAGTTTGTGCATCACATATTACTTTTTTAGAATTTCTACGGGTCATTTTATATATTTCTCAATTCAAGTTTTTACATCTAAACCAAAATTTATAATAATATTTCTTATTTTTTATCTTTTCTTACACATTTTGACTCCACCACCAACTATATTTATTAAAAAAACTTTTTTTTATTATCCAAACACATTTTTTGCAACTTAATTTCACTTGCTTCTTTTTTCCACATAACATTAGTTTCCTTATAAACATCTCAAATTTTAAGCTCTTATAACTTGCTCTTAAAAATACTTTTATTAGTGTTCTTGAAGTGCCCTCATCTAATCCTAAGACAAGAATTCGATTTAAGCTCTTATTTTTCATCTTTCAATCTTTTATCTTAAAATATAAAACTAACAGTCGATGTTAGGTACTTAAACTTTCACTCGGAATGACCTTATAATTTTTACAATCTAAACGATTTATTTTTCTTATCAAAAAATAATCAATCTGTGTTTTATTAGATTCATCTTATAAATAATAATATGCTCATCTCTTTTCTTAAATAAACTATTAGCAACTACAAAATCTAATATAATCCTACCTTCTTCATTACTCTCCAAATTCATAGCCATCATGAAAATTTTTAAAATCTTCTACAACTCTACAAACATGTCTATTTAAATCTTCTTCAATAAATATCTTTTCTTCAAGATGTATCTTGTGTATTAATCTCTCTAAATCATTCCAAAATTTTCTTTTGAGCCTATATCCAAATCTACTTAAAGGACATAAATACTTATAACATTGATAATCTTAGTATCAACAACAATCTTTAAAGCTATAAGTCTATCTTCATTCATATTAATATTTATAGCATTATCGTTTATATTTTTATCTATAATCACACTAACATCATTTCTAATATGACTCCTAACTAAATACCAAAATTTAAAACCTAAATTATCAATCCTTGGCCTTCTCCCTAACACATTTAGTTTCTCGTATACATAAAATATTTATCTTCCTATGAACCATAATATCTATTAATTCCATTAATTTACATGTAAGAGTACCTATATTCTAAGTTCTAACCTAATTCTAGTTTCATGGACTAACTTCTTTGCCCGCATCCGTCCATAATGTGGGAAGTTTTCATTATTTAATACGATCTGCATCACGCAACGGCTCGCACACTTTATCAGATTTCGTTTATATTGTGTGTCGCCTGTGACGCCAAGATAACACAATATTTAAAAGATTCATGTCATGATTATTTCAACAAGTTTTACGCTTACTATCGATTACCTATCGCAACCCTCAACTTTGCACATCTGAGACTTGGGACTCGGCAAAGATAAGTATGGCAAAGATCAAAGAGCTAAATTAAACATTCCACAATCAAATCCAAGTTTGACTTGAATGAACATCCAATATTACAATTGAAACATCCCATCCAGAGTTTGACCACTATAGATAAAGAAATGGACTAGTTCAAATATCTCTGGTTCAATGAATATAAGAGGCAAGAGCTACTTAGCCTAAATAATGGAGGTTTGTCTGAAGAGAAGGATCAAAATAATAATAATAAAATAGTGAAAATATAGTTGAAGCCAACAAAACAGAAACAATGGGCGGAGGCATTCAAATCACAAGAGGAGCAACATTAAAGATGGTGGCTGTTTAACCAATGATGGTGAAGGAATGGATAGGAGAAAAACCTGAGATAGATGATTGCATGATCCTAAGTTAGGGGGAGTGAGAAAGCACCATGTCGGATAATAGTTCTTAACATAAATTTACAAATAATGAATTAGATTGAAATTACAAGAACGCCATCAAGAGCTCCAAAGATGTAGACAGCACAGGAACGCCCTAGGACGCCATTATTTATATTTATCCATATAGAAAAATGATTCTGGAGCATCATTAGGATAAACATAGAGAATCGATTCAATTTTGTTCACTATATGCCAATTGAATAAACAAAGAGTATGTGCATTATATATCCATGTTTTTTGTCCGTTTATCTCAATAATTAGTGAGTCACATGATAACATGAAGAAGCACTCACCTTTAGAATTGATTCGCGAATGCTTTGAAAATTAGAATCACCTAGCTTTGTAGATGAAGTGCGTGACAAAACTTCCTTAAGAACCTTCAATGAAAAAAACATAGAAAAACTCAAAAATAACCATTAAGAGTAAAAAAATGTTAGAAATATGTTGAAGTGCTTCTTTCATTAAGAGCCTTTAATGCAAAAGAAAACAGAGAAAATCTAAAAAAAAGCATCGCAGGATAAAAAGTACTTTTGAACATGAAGAAATAAAATCAAACCAACAGTTATGAAAGATAACAAAAAAAATTTACATCAACGAAACGAAGCTTGAGTTTTTCTACCAATGATCAGCATCATTAAAAATCACCACAGTAGCTAGATCACATAAGACAAGGAACAAACCTCTTTTCCACCAACTAATTCAATTCTAAGCCTGCATAGTGCCAAACATACGCTCTTCTCCACATCATCAAGCCACCCTACAGAAAAATTAATGTTGATTAACTGCAAATTATGATAAAGATAATCAAGATACTCCAATACCTACTAACAATTCCAGAAATAATTTCACCTAATAAACTATCGAATACTGATGTAAAAAAGTGCTTTGAGGTGTAAGCAGAGTTACCAGATCTCGAAGTGCCCATCTGCTCCAAATTTCTCCAAATACTTTCAGGTAGCAATGCTATATCCTCAGCAGGAGAGTATAGGCATACATTTGCAAGAAGCCCTAAAGAAAGACGTGTCAAATAGCATTCCTCCATTAAGGGGGACAGCTTTCCAATACCCTGCAAGATATTGTTAGCTGAAATAAAAAACGACTGCAGCTGTGGACGCTTCACAAAGGGAACATAACAAGACAAGAGTGCTATTGCATGTGATCTTAACATCATAGAAGGTTCGGACAAAATCAAGGCTGCCACCCTATCCCATGTATTTGAAACCAAAGTGGAAATGGCTGACTCGGAAAGAGATGAAGCTGGCTCAGACCCACCAAAATTTGAACGAAATGTACTTGATAGCATGACTGCTCCATCATAGGTATCTAAGCCAACCATTACTCCAAGGTGGTGCAGTGCAACAGCTCGTAGTTCAGGTTCAGCGTGACAAAGCATTGTGCTGAACAAATCAACCAATGAATCCTCCAATGCATCAATATTTCCCATACCCCTCACAAATAAATAGGTCAGCCATTTATCTGTCAGCAATCTCCATGATATCATTGGAGCACGAAGACAAAAAAGCTTTATTGCTGAGCATATATTACAAAGACCATAGTCAAGAGAGATGGTTTGTGGCAACCTAAAAAGATAGTTCAGCATGGCAGATGCTGTTTGCCAGCATTCATTTTCCTGGATTGCTAATATGGATTTTGTAAAGCCTTGCAGACCATTCTTCCAAAAATCTGGAAGGTCGTCAGAGCCACAATGGGGTGTGGTTCCACCATTACTATAATTTATGACACAACCTGATATATAAACAAATTTCAAGCAGCTTGATAACAAGAAACATCGTGCAATCTTCACTGTGAGTTGGTTTGCCAACTTATAATGCAGTTTCCAGCTCTTCTCAATTTCTGGAATAAGCTTCAGAACTAACGCTTCCAACACGTCCAAGAATTCTTTCATTACTTCATTGGATAAGTGATGAATTTCTAGCTCTGGGACGTCAGCAATAGTCCCATTACTAATAAAGTCTTTTGCAGGCTTGGTTGTGAATCTCTGATCTCCATAATCTGAAAAACCAGAAGAAAGGTCTTCCTTCTCTTGAAGGCATACCCTTTCATGTGTTCCCACTAGTTCTTGTCCCTCGCAGGGTATAACGAAGCCAAACTGCCCTAACTGTTGCTCCAGTAGCATTTCACAGCTATCAAAGACCTTGCTGAAAGCACAAAGATAATCATAGAATAAGGATGTTGGTTCTGAAGAAGTAAAGTCAGCCCACAGTAACAGTGATTCCAAAATTTCAATCTGCCTCTTCAAGGACAAATCAGGAAAGAGTGTACCCAAAATAGAGATCATCAAAGATCCTTGAAATTTATCCACACCTGAACCATTCTGAGAGTCTCTCTTGTGCTTGATACTATCAAATAGTTCTTCAAAATTTAGTAACTCAAAATCCTTGCAGGATGATGCATCAGCCAACAGATTTTCATCCTGAGTAACCCTTTTTAGAGAAACGAGATAAGGGGCCTCAGCAGACACAGTACAGAATCAAGAAATGCCACATCACAATATGAGGCTTTGCAAAGTGATATCAATATTTGTGCTACCCTAGCCATCTCAGGAAGCATTGATTCCATATGCTCAGTAACAAGAGATTCCAATACGTATAGTACTATAACTTTAGCATTTGTAGCAGTATATCCTTTCAAACAATCAAAAGAGCTTGCAGCGGTAAGATGTTGAATTTTTATTGCTTGAGCATATGGATGCATGCATAAATCAGAAAACCAACCAAGTATTTCGGGAGTGGAACTGGAGGGAAAACATTTCAATTGTAAACCAACAGCCTCTAAAATTATCTCCCCAAAAATTCTAAATTGCCTTCTCATATTTGGAAAAAATTTCTGCAGGAAGGATAAAGCGCGTGAAAAGAATCCCTTTGTTCTGAAGCATATGAATGTGTGGATTCCCTCTCAACTTGTAAATACCCAAAGGCATCAGACTGCTGGAAATGTGATTCTTCTACTTTGAGCTGTAATGTATTATCCACAAATGTAAGTTCATCAGCAAAAATAGCAAGTAGCAATGTGAGTTGTGAAAGATCTGAGGCAAAGAACAAATGTTCCTTTAGATATTGCTTTGCATAACGGGACACAGCCATCCACCCAAGAAAACGAGAAATAGGACTAGCATTTGAAAACTTTGATATCTTGTTTATCCATGATGAAAGCGGAATTAAGCTTCTGCATTGATTTACATGGGTAACTTCTCTAGACATTACGCTATTGTCACTTCCAGATGATGCTATAACTAATCTTTCGAGAAGCAACCAGCGCCTCTGCAGCCCATGCAACTTTTCCAAATCAGAATACGTAGACTCTTTTCCATGTTTGTGGTACAAAGACAAGAGAAGCAAGCTAAGATTCTCAGCTGAAAACAGTATTATATCAACCACATCCTCAGGAGTGCACAGAAGTTCAGTGGCAGACTGCAAAAGAAACAATAAAGCCTGAAGGAGAACTTCATGTGACAAATGTTGCTCTCTGCAATTGCTCAATTACAAACTCAAATAACAAACTCTGATTCTGTCGAAGCAATGTCACTGCATCAACAGCCTTAATGTCAAGGGGGAGTATGTTTAAGTCCTGATGTCTGCTCCATATCATCTGGACAAGATTTTGATTGCCTTAATCTACGTTCATTGTTCACTCTGGCAGCCTTAACTAGAATCTCTATAACAGTTTTGTCCCTCTTTCTTTCAAGATGAGAAATAACCTCCAAATCAGCTGCAGTTTTCAGGAAGTCTTTCTTGAGTTCCATAATGTTGTTGCTTTGGTTCATCATAGATTTCATAAGGTTCAAGTGTTTAGCAAGCTTAGAATTAGGCATGACAGAAAACATAAAGAAAGGATTGATATAACATTCAGCTGCTAATATAAAAGCATCTATCGCAGCATCATAGCCTTCTGCAGGAATATCACCTTGGGAACATAAATATAGAGCAAGCTGTTGAAACTCAGCAGCTCTGAGCTCAAAGTCATGGAGATTTGCCAGTTTTAGATAATCTGCTTTCAAATTGAAGTAATCACCAAAAACCCAACTATCCAACTTAAAGTGGTTCATCAATATCAAATTTTCCATATTTTTATCTTCATTCCCACTATTAGCAGGCTCACAATCTTTTTCACTACAGCCTCGCATACAATGGTTAGAAAAGCTGAACAATACTGTATTTTTCAATTCTTGCGGAGCAAATAGAAAGTTGGCATCTTCAAGGACATCAGATTTAATACAATCAGTTCCATCAACCTTTCCATCCACATCACTGGAATTACTGTTGGAAATAAATACATTTGGGAAAACCAAAAAGCCAGATGGGCAGCCTTTAAATAATCCTGGCTCAACCACTTCAGCAGTTGAACATTTGCAGCGATCAATATCAGAGGGCAATGACGTCTTTGGACCTAGGATAGAAAGTAGCACACTGCAAAAGAATAGTAACATAATTATTCAATCACATGAAATGTAAAAAAATATGTTCTATCAAAGAGCTTAACTTTCATAAGAGAAGAAAATTGCATGTCTAAAAATTTTAATCAACTTAATGGAAGCAGCATCATGATTTCAAGATGATTCAAAAGCATTTCCAAGTCAACTGTTAACTGAGAAAGTATGGGATGGGGGGTTTGTTCTACACACCTTGAAGCAACAGATCCACGTCTCCATTCAATTTCCAAGGCAGGAAGAACAGTAGGCCTTCTCACAGCAGCATGGATAATATTGAGTGCAAAAGAACAATTATTATCTTGCTTGTCCAAAAAGATGGCAGATGCATCACCAAAAGGTGCGGTATTATTCATAGACAATATGGCAGAATCTAGAAAGGGTTCTAGCATTTCAATGAGAAAGAGAAGTTTGTGCTTATGTTCCTGAAAATAGACAAATGAAAGGAGTCCAGATAGAATAATATGACAATTAGTGGCAGAATACGCCACTAAGCAAAGAACCTAAGATGTCAACTAATTATTTATACAATCTTCATATAAGAGTTTACAGACCTTATACTTGGTTAATACATCATCTAAGTGCCCTGACAAACCCAATAGGATGGATTTCAATGCAACACGAGCACGATGAATGGATTGATGAGGTGCCTACAGTAAACATCAAAAGAACACAAGAAATGATAAATTTAAGTTGGCAAAGAAACAACCAAAAAAATCAAATTATCCAAGCAGAATATCATTTATAAAGCCTCATATTGAAAGAATCAGAGTTTTCAGTACAAGAGCTGCTGAAAACACATTTGTTTTGGAGAGAATTAAAAAAATTACATATGTCATTAAGGAACCAGAATTCTTCAACAATGTGTAACACCCCAGACACCAGGATAATAAAGCTACATCTGACTAAAAGTCAACACTAATGCACGCAAGTTGAACTGACAAACTACTTTGGGTTATTATATGGCTTAGATCAACCTAAAGATATAAAATTAATTCCCATCCGATTTCCTTAAAACAAGATGTAGCGTGCACTTGGCTAAATTCTAAGTCATGCCAATTGATTTCCATTTATTCCTAAGCACAAGAGCATAATGCAGGTGTGAGAGAAAGGGAGATGAGGACAAACATAAATCAGAAAATACTTTCTGAAGCGATAGAAAATCTGCCACGACCACATCACATTTCCATATGAAAGACATATCAACAGGATGTGACCATCTTCTCCTGTAGACTACTTGACAAGGGTAATTAAAATAGAGGATTTTCACTCAACAGAATTAAAGCATCGTAATACAACGTGTAAAGCTACAGCTTCCAGGAAATGACATTAGCTTAAAATAATAATAATAAAAAAAAAGTAGCCAGAAACAAACAATAACAACAACAACAAGCCATAATCCCACTAGGTGGGTCCATTCGTGAATCCTTAGTCTCATTGTGTCATTGTGTCAAATTCTCATTTAAATCAAGTATACTAAGATAATTTTTTTATACATCTTAAGTCTTTTAGGTCTACCTCTACTTAACATAAGGATCTAATGCATCTACTCTCCTGTCGGTCATGGATCGACTTTATGTGGCCAAACCATCTAAGGAGACTCTCTCCTAATCTTATCTACCCGGAGCTACTCCCAACTTTTTCCCGAATATACTCATTTTGCATTCTATCTCTAAGAGTAAAGCCACTCATCCACCTAAGCATCCTCATCTACACTTAACTTAGTCTTATGCTTCTCTTTTTGTGGCCAACATTCTCACCATAAGTCATTGCGGTCTTACCACCATCTTATAAAATTTTCCTTAAGTTTAAGTGGAACTTTTTTTTATCACATAATAGGATGCATTCCTCCACTTCAACCATCCAACTTGAATTCTACTAATAACATCTCCATCTATTTCACCATCATTTTGAACAATAGAGCCTAAATATCTCAAAACTCTTATTAATGACTTATTCACCTAATGTCACAACACTATCAGAACTTCTACAACTAAAATTACACTCCATATATTCGTTTTAGATCTACTTAAATGAAAACCTTTAGACTCTAGAGTTGACCTCCATAATTCAAGTTTCTATTGAGACCCTCTCTAGTCTAATCAACAAGAAGAATCATCACAAAAGCATACACCAAGATCATCTCTTCTTGTAAATGCCTAGTAAGAACATCCATAACTAAAATAAAAAGATAAGGGCTTAAAGCTGATCCTTGATGTAATCCAACTGAAATAGGAAAATATTTTATCAATCCTCCTTGTGTTTGGACACAAGTAACAACTCTAGTATACATATCCTTAATGACTTGAATATATAAATATTAACTCACATTGTCTCCAAAGAACATCTCTTGAAACTTTATCATAAGCTTTCTCTAAATCAATAAATATCATATGTAGATCCTCCTTACTTTCTCTATGTTTCATCAACCCCTTAACAAATGTATAGCATCCATAATAGATCTACGGCATGAAACCAAAGATTGTGGAAACTTTTGTATCACATCATAACCTATAATTACTCTCTCCCATAATTTTAATGTATGACACATTAACTTAATTCCTTTATAATTTGCACACTCTTGTGCATCACCTTTATTCTTAAATATAAACCAACAAACTCTTTCTCCACTCATCGCATCTTTTAGTCTTTAAAATGACATTAAAAGATTTGTAAGCCAAGAAATTCCTTGATCTCCTAAACATTTCCACACTATTGGAATATTATTGTCTCTTGCTTTTCCACATTTCATTTTCTTTAAAGCTTCACTAACTTATTTACTAATCTGACGATAAAATGAAATTCTCTATTTTTGTTTAGGGTATTAAGGTTCTAAAATCAATCGTCTTTCATCCTTCATGAAAAGTTTATCAAAATACCTCATCCACCTATTTTCAATATCATTTTCTAAAAAAAATATTTTATTATTTTCATCCTTAATACTCACTTGGTATGTCTTTACTTTTCCTCTCTTTGGTTTAACTTATACATACATCTTTCACCTTCTTTGGTATCTATTGTATAAATCACTAAAATTAAATTTTTGCATCATATACTTTCTTAGAATCTCTAGCACTTTATATCTTTTCCCAATTCTCATTTTACATCTAAACCAAGTTTTATACAATACTTTTATTTTTTATCTTTTCTTTTCGACTCCACCACCAATATTCTTATTAAAACTTTTCTTTTAATTCTCTTTTTAACTTTTTTTACTTATATTTTTTCACGTAATGTTAGCTTCCTCGAACATAAATTCTAATCTCTTGTAGCTTTCTTAAAAAATTTTTATTTGTGTTCTTTAAGTGTCATCTAATTCTAGGACAATAATTTGGTTTATTTTTTCTTCTGATACGTAAAATCTAAAAGTCGATGTTGATGAGATTTTCACTTGGAATGACCTTACAATCTTTCAATCTAACGATCATTTTCTTATTAGAAATAATCAATCTGTTTTTAGATCCATTTTTAAGTAATAATATGTTCATCTCTTTTCTTAAATAAAATGTTAAACTAAAAATCGTAAAATTTAAGCAAAATCTAATATAGTCCCTACCTTCTTCATTACTCCAAATCCATACAATCTTTAAAATCTTCTACTCTACCATATGCATTTAAATGTCCTCCATAAATAATTTTTCAAGAGGTATCTTTTGTATTAATCCTTCTAATTCATTCCAAAATCTTTCGCACCTCCAAACCTCTTGGGAGCGTAGACGCTTATAACGTGATAATCTTAATATCAAAATAATCTTTAAAGCATAATTCTATCTCACATCATTAATATTTATAACATTATCCTTCAAACTTTATCTATAATCCATACAATTTCTAATTTATTTTTACCGAATCAAAATTTAAAACTATCAATATTCTTAGCCTTTTCCCAACCCATTTAGTTTCTTGAATACATAAAATATTTATTTCTATGAACCATAATATCATTAATTACATTAATTTACCAGAAATTATATTCAAGATCCTAATTCAGTTTTTTATCTTTTTTTTGCGCATCCGTAATGTGGAACCCTTGCTTATTTCATGGACTAACTTTTTTTGCCGCATCCGTATATAATGGAACCCTTGTATTTAACCTCGCACGGTAGATCGTGCTAGCACATTTTCGTATTCAGAGTCATCGCCGGTAGCGTCGCTTCGCCCGCTTTACAATAATTTAAAGTTCATGTCATGATTATTTGAAAGTTTTATCTTGTTTGTCATTTGCTAATCCTCCACTTTTCACATCCTGGACTATGGTAAGCAAAGAAAATTTTATTTCCTTAGAGCTTGATAGCCTTATAAGATATTTTGGAAGAAAAGTGAACAAATGAATGCAACCAATTGTCCATGTTTACAAGACATTAACCACAAACTGCATATCTAGCTTCAGATATATAGTGCTAAACCCAAGATTTAAATTTTGTGATAAGCACTAAAACTCAAGAAAATCCTTGAGGTGTTCTGATGAGAACTTGAGATATTTTGCCATAAAGATTGCTTTTTTAATCACTCAACAAGAGTAGAAATTCACACTTCACGAGATGGGGGAAACATGACTTGAGTTAAAGCTCATTGAGAAACTTATACATGCCTAATTCCAAATTGTGCTAAGAAGTGTACACGGTCCTATTTCATTTTTATGGACTGAGAGTTATGAGCATGATCCAAGATAACTAATTATTTCCTCATTTGCGAGAACACTTTGGATTAAGGTCTCTCAACTCCACATTTTATTTTGGTGACTGCTTAAACAATACCGATGAATATGAATGCCACAAAATGTTGCTTTAGCCCAGGAAAATGGACATGAGGATTAATGGTAAATCCCATCAAAAATCTCATTATTCTTTTGTTCAATTATTTATAGTAGACACTAATCCAAAGAGTTATGGATACTTAATTGTGACAATACAACACAATGTTAATGAGCTCACTATAACTTTTGGAAATGGAACTAATTGGTGAACTTTGTAATGACTACCATGTCTTCATTAGGACCCACAGATTTTCAAGACTGGCCTTAATAAATCAGAGGTAAATATTTTACCAAGTGTATGATTATCATTCTAAGCATTAGTTCGCTTTACTGAAATATGGCCAACCATACTAAGTAGATTGAGTAGCTTAGAGGAAAACAGTTATCTAGTCGTAGTTAAATGGTAGCAAACATACAACTGCAATGAATTAAAGGCAAGGCATGAACAATTTAGTTCTAAGTTTGCGAACTTTGGTTTACCTAGAAATAGGCTGCCTTAGGCATGTGTGGACTTAAACACCCAAAATTAATCATATTGTGGCCTACTTTTGTTTTTGACCACCATTACATTTCGGTAATTGGGCAAACTTTTATGCTCAATTCTTGAATTATTGATAATGTCATATTTATTTAAGGCAGCATACTTGAGTCACTCTCAGATAATTTGTGTGAATCTTATATCCCAGGGATTTGAGACCTAATCCATAGAATATTTTTTTGGCAATGTTTTATTATTTTTAAGTACATAAATTTTACTCAATTTTTAAAACTTGTAGAACTGCCATTGAAATTTTAAAAAAAATAAGTAAATCATGGTCTCTACCAATGGTGCTTATGCAATTTTTAGTAGTTTTAAATTTAAAATTCAAAAGGATTATTATTATTTTTTTTTTGCAATTTCTAGAACTTTAAACCCTCTTAGTAAATGTAAAAATACTCTACAGAGACACATTTTTATAATATTAAATTTATCTATATCTTTTTAAAGTTAAAGAGCTTGAGTGGAAATTAAAAAAAAAGGATCAAGGGTTTTATGTATTTCCCTATTGTCTAGAATCCTTTTTTACAATTTATAAACGTTCCAAATGATACTTTGCCTATAAAAATATCATGGAAGACTTACATACATACCACACAATTATTATGCATTTACATATCTAACACCTTAAGTAAGATATTTATCAAACTAACACTTTCCTAGGCTTGAAAATGTGCATTTCACTTTAAAAAAATGAGTGATGATGGTATTTTTGATGTGATATTAAAGATTGAGGTGTTAGATATGTCAAAATTAAAGTTTAAATGTTAGATATGTAAATATATAAGAAAAACACTTTTAATTGTGTCAACTCTACATAAAGGATGATTGGAGCATTTTAATAGTGTCAACCATTTATGGAGGTCCTTTAAAACCTAGGATCCTATGTTTAAAATTACTTTGGGTATTGAGGTGTTTTTTTATGTGATGCGGCGTGAGCCTCGAGATGGTTTGAGACGTAAGCCTCACAATAAGAAAATTGTGTAAATTGCAAAAAATCATATAAAACAAATGAAGACATATCAAAGTCAAACTTTAATATCCTAATATGATTATATGAAATCATCAAGCATATAATGTCAAAAAAATAAAAATTCAACACAAAATACCTCATAATAATATAGTTTGCAATAATAGTTTTCCCAAATCATCTAAATCAAAGACTATATTAAAACAACAATTCAAATATATGTGAATTTAGAAATCTCCATCACTCTCGTTACTCAATGGATCTTCATTTGAATCATCATTATAGTGAATCGCCTTCTCGACTGCCTCATCCTCGGTGGTAACAATGTTCTCCCAATCTCCCTCCTCATCTTCAACTTCTACAATCTTTCGTTTTTTCCTAATGAAGAAAAATTAATATAATAATTGTGTTTTCAAATAAAAAAATTTAAAAAAATTATAATCACAACTTTTGTATACCTTTTATTAATTTTTGGTGAGATGTATTAGGCCTACTAGTAGTGGCATTTTTTTTCTTCCCATAAAAATAATCAATATTGAGATCTTGCAAATCATCAAGACTATTTTTAAAGGCATCATCAACTAGTCATTCATCATCTGATGGGATGTCATTGTAAGCTAAAGGGTCCTCATTGATGTCTAGAAGCCTTTTCTTCAAATATTTTTCCCCTGAACACTTCTTGTTATACATAATGTATACCAAAGAGTTCATCCTCAATATTGTCAACTTATTTCTTCTTTGGTGTGCACTTGATTGAATGTATTTCAATTTCGTTCACAATCGATGATGAACAAGTTAGACTCACATAAGGAATGCTAGATGAGTAGCATCACCAAATTGAATCCATCATTCAACTATTATTTGAAAGACATAAAATTAGAAGTTAAGCAATACATAATAACAAAAAAAATCTTTCTAGTTTAAAACTTTAACTAACGAAACTATAAAAATCACCTAGAGATCATTTTGTAATTGTATCTTTAGTTTGTTGCAATCCAAAGAAATCTTCCTTATTTCTAAAGGCAATAAGTTGTAGATCTACTCTTGCTCTCTCATGTCCCTCATCAACTATCCATGCAATGGTATAAACCTAAATTGATCTTAGTTGATTGACTTGTTATACATACTAAAATTGGGGATTCAAATAATATCCAACAACATGTAAATAGCGATGAAGTCGAAGCTCCCACTTCTCATCAATGATCTCCCAAATTTCTTTATAACTTGATTCTTCTCCTCCCAAATTTTTTGCAATAAGTTCCTTAGCATCATCCATAGCATTATAAATAAATCTCATGGTTGGCTTCTTTTCTACATCAACTAGCCTTAGCACTTGAACTAAAGGTTGGCTATCATGATAGCATAACGCACACTCGTCCCAAACCTTCATTCAATATAATTTTTCTTGTTTCTTTTCCTTCAGCCTTATTGGACCAAACACTACTTAACCATTGAGTGGAGGTGAACATAGCATCCATCCAAAATACTCTGCAAAGTCAAATAGGCAATGACAAATCTAGGGATAGCAGGTCATACTAGCTCATTCTTTGTGAACTTTTTCATTAATGCAAGTACCCAACTATGATTATAGATAAATTTACTAATCTTCCTTGCCTTGATCAGAGCATTTTTACATTGAGCAAGTCACCAAGTCTCTCAAGCATAAGATCATTACAGTGCACTGCACATGGTGTCCAATACATGTACTTCTTCTCTATCAATTTTTTTACCCGCAGCTTTGTAAACATTAGCATTATTAGTGAACTTGCACAACTAAATGCTCTCCAATCTCCCCAACTATTCCCTCCAAAATACCAAGATAATTCTCCCTTATCGATGCATCAATGGACTTCAAGAAGATTATTCCATATAGTTTGTTTACTAAGATATTAATCAAACTTCTATTTTTCAAGTCGATCCATCGAACATGATGGTAACTTTTCGACCTCATGTTCTCTTAATCTCTTCAATACTTTTTTAAGTGTTAACCACTCTTGCTTCAATATCCAAGTCCTCAACTCATACATAATAAGAGGTTTAATCCCACGACCATAAGATCAAATAGAACGAACCATATTGATGTAAGTTGGAGAAGTCGCCACGTTGAATGGAATGACATTTTCAAAGAAAAATCTCCCGGTATTCATAAAACACGTCTCCTTTACCTTGCATGCTCGGAGAAAGATAATTTACCATTGCTCCATCATTCTTATCATCAATTACATTTATCATGTATTGATCCATAAGTCCTCATGCACTTCTACTAAATTGTGGTGGAAATGACCGTATTTTGGTAGTGAGCATAGTGCCAAGTGTTTTCTCATTGCTGTCATCTTCATATAATCACAAAATTCTTCTTTCACCTCCTCCGAAACTTCTACACAAGGAGCAACATTTTTGTGAGATCTCAATAAATGTTCTTTCATTATAGTCACACTTTCTGTAACAACCTTATCACAATAATTACATTTCAAATATACGTAGCACTTCTCGCCGTCTTCAATGTCAACTTGCACACTATACTTCCATGCTCCTTCCTATGCCCTTGTACATTAAAGAAATATTTATACATTAAAGAAATCAAAATTAAAGGTGGCTAAACCCTAAAAAAGCAACAAGAAAAAATTTTAAAAGAAAGAGGAAGTACCTTGCTAAAACCTAATGGAACCTAAACAAGGAGGTAAAAGATGGCTGCTGATCTATCACGATGTTGAGGGGAGGCGTTGAGGCATGAGGCATGAGGCATTGAGGCATGAGGTGTTGAGGGCTCTTTAGGCGAGGAGAGGACCAAGAGATTTTGCTTTTGAATAAGTGGGGTCGGACGGTGTGGCGTGCACCTCACTCTAATTGCGGTGAGGCCCACCTGGACATGCGCTCCAACAATGGCGAGGCGCATGCACAACCATCCCAAGGCGAACGCCTCATGGTGCTGCGACACCAAAAGGCGTTGAGGCGTGCCTCAAGGCTAGCTTTTTAAACATTGCATAAAAGTGGTGGGTTAGGGAAAGAAACCACAAGTTGTCCATAGAGATGATAGTTCAAGGCTATAAGGTGAACCTCCATAATGGTTTTGCATGAAGAATTTTCCTATTACACAAAGTGAAAGTAAAATCATGCCACCTGCAGTCCATAGAAGAAAGGAAGTGGGGCATGATAAAGCGGCTAACCATGAAGAGGTTTCAGTGGTTTCCTAAGGTTTTCATTCACAAATCATGCAACCCTAGAGCAGCATATTGATGGCCATTTTTCTGTGACGGTAGAAAAGAGAATGTTGTGGCTTGTGCTGAAACATTATAGAGTTCACGTGGACTTATATTTAGCAAACAACATAAAGAGACTTTATGAGTGTTGGTTGACACAGTAGAAGTGGAGTTGATCCATAAGTAACTCAATATCACAATAAAATTGCATCAAGATATCAAATCATCATGAAAATGATATTGTAGAATGCTACAAAATCGATAAAATTTTTAGGGGTTTCAATAGGCTTGCAAAGAATCTATAGTTTACAGATAATATAACAACAACAACAAGCCTTTATCCCACTATGTGGGGTCAGCTACATGAATCATTCTTCTCCATTGTAACCAATTAAATGTTAAATTCTCCTTAATTCTAAAATAATATCAATTTTTATACTTCCTAACCAAATATTCTTAGGACTACACTTTTCTTAATATAAGTCAAATCTAATATATATCTATCTTTGCTATGGTCATTTATGTGACCAAAATCTAAAGCAACACTCTCAACCTTCTCGCCACTAGAGGTACTCCAAGCTTCTCACATATATTTACATTCCACATTTTGTCACCAAGTGTAAAGCCACTCATCCACCAAAACATCCTCATCTCTGCCACACTTAATTTTATGCTTCTCTTTCATTCGCCAACATTCTGCTCCATAAATCATTGCAAGTCATACCACCATCTTATAAAATTTTCTCTTAAGTCTAAATACTTTTCTATCACACAATATGTATGTTCCTCCACTTCAACCATCCAACTTGAATTATAATTAATACTTATCTTTTGAATTCAAAAGAAATTTAAAAGCGTTCACTATTTTTAATCACTTGATCACCAAATGTCACAACTCCACAATTAGATCTTTTACAATTAAAATTACACTCTATATTCGCTTTTAGATCTACTTAAATGAAAGCCTATAGATTCTAAGTTTGACCACTCACTCAAGTTTCTCTTGAACTCCCTCTATCTTATCAACAAGAAGAATATCATCGACAAAAGCATACCGAAGGTACATCCTCTTATGTGTCGAGCTTGTTAGTGTTAGACTCGTTTAAACTTTTTTTGTTTGAATTGCTCATGTTCGAAAATCTTTTGTTCATCTTCAACTTATTTAGTTCAGAATGAGCTCGCTTGGCTCAAATTTCTCATAACTAAGAGCCTTGGAGTGTTAAAGACTCACATTCAAGTGAGATGATATTTATTCATATTTAGTTAATTTCACTCTCTTTATGGTCTAGGACTCAAATATGATATTATTAAAATTAAATAAATAATATATTTAAATAAAAAAAAATAATATGTATGTTGGATTTGAATCATTCTCTTCATGGGAAAAAAGGCACACCACTCCACCACATGAGTGTATACTTTTAGATTATAATTAAATATACATAATATACTATTATATAAATAATAATATATAATTTCTTTATTTTCAACTAAAATACGAACCCGATCACATAAAGGATTGTTCATGTTCAGCTCGTTTAGAAATCAAGCTTAAAATATTTATTTGTGTTTGCTCTAATGAATGATTCAACCACGGCTATATAACAAACAAACAAGCTTTATTAACAACCTACATCCTCATATAAATGTCTATTAAGAACATCCATAACTAAAGCAAAAAAAATATGGGCTTAAGTCGATCCTTGATGTAATCCAACAAAATAAGAAAATACTTGTCAATCCTCCGCTTGAATACAAGTAATAGCTCCAGTATACATATCTTTAATGACTTCAATATAAGTAATATTAACTCCCATCTTTCATAGAATTCTCCAAAGCACATCTCATGGAACTTTATCACATGCTTTCTTAAAATCAACAAATATCATATGTAGATCCTCCTTTCTCTCTCTATACTTTCCCATCAAACCTCTCAACAAATGAATAACATCCATAGTAGAGGTACTCAGTATGAAACCAAACTGATTTTGAGAAACTTTTATACCGTGTTGTAACATATGTTTAATTACTCTCACTCACAATTTTAATGTATGACACATTAACTTAATTCCTATAATTTGCACTCTTGTGCATACTTTTATTTTTAAAATAAGAATCAACAAACTCTTTCTCCACTTATCATCTTTTTGCTATAAAATAATATTAAAAGTTTAGTCAAGCAATTCCTTGATCTCCTAACATTTCTACATATTGGAATATCATCAAATCCTAATGCTTTTCCACACTTCATTTTCTTTAAAGCCTATTCAACTTCGATTTTAATAATATGATGATAAAACAAACTTCTCTATTTTCATTTAGGATACTAAAAGTCAATCGTACTCTCACAACCTTCATTGAAAAGTTTATTAAAATATTTTATCCACTTATGTTTAATATCATTTTAAGAAAAATACTTCATGATTTTCAATTTACACTTTCGAACAAAATATTTACTTCATCTCTTTGTTTTTAACTTATCTACATTTTTCACCCTCTTTAAATCTAGTCTATTATATAAATCATTAAAAACTAAATTCTTTTCATCACATATTACTTTCTTAGTATCACTAAAGTCACTTTATATCTTTTCAATTCTTGACTTTTTAATAAAGATTTTATAACAAACTTCTTTTTTTATCTTTTCTTATATATTTTGCCTTCACCACCCATTTTATTAAAAGAGTTTTTTTTGATTCACTAAGCATTTTTCACAACTTAATTTAAAACTACTTATGTTTTCTTACATAACATTATCTTCCTCGTGAATATCCCAAATCTTAAGATCTTGTAACTCACTCTTAAATATATTTTAATTATTATTTTTTAAGTACCCCATCTAATACTAGAACAAAATAATGTTTTAATTTATTTTTATCTTCCAACCCTTCATTTTAAAATTTAAAACTAAGAATAGATGTGTTGGACTTAAACATTCACCCTGGAATGATCTTATAATTCTTAAAATCTAATCGATCTATTTTTCTTATAAAAAAATAGCCAATCTGCATTTTATTATGCCCATTCTTATAAGTAATAATATGCTTATCTCTTTTCTTAAATAAAATATAAGCAATTAAAAAATGATAAGCTAAAACAAAATCTAATATAATCTTGTCTTCTTCATTAGTCACTCCAAATCTATAGCCAAAATGAATGCTTTTAAAATCTTCTACCATTATACCAACATGTCCATTTAAATCTCCTATAATAAAAACTTTCAAGGTGTATCCTTCGTATTAATTCCTCTAGGTCATTCCAAAATTTTTCTTTTAAGCATACATCCAAACCAACTTAAAGAGTATAAACACTTATAACATTAATAATCTTAACATCAACAATAATCTTTAAAACTATAATTCTACATATAATCATATTAATATCTAGAACATTATTCTTCAAACTCTTATCTATAATCACACATACACTATTCTTAATATAACTCCTACTAGAATATCAAAATTCAAAACCTAAACTATCAATCCCCTTAGCCTTTTCTGCAACCTATTTAGTTTCTTGAATACATAAGATATTTATCTTCCTACTAATCATAATATTTATTAATTCTATTAATTTTCCAAAAAAAAACCTATATTCCAAATCCTTATCCTAATTTAAGTTTCATAGACTAAGTTCTTTGTCTGCATTTGTCCATAATATGAGAAACATTGCTTAGTTATCACTGCACCTGGGAATCGATGTAGTGGCCCTTGCACACTTTTTATTATATTCAGGTCATATAACGCATCACTTCTAGAGAATGCCCTAACATTAACACAATGTAGTAAGAGATTCATGCCATGATTTTCGACAAAATTTTACTGTCACCACCTAATGCTATCATAGAATTACAAAATTCAACTCCCTCCTAGATAAGGAAACAAAGAGAGGAAGTTGTTAACAAGTTAGTTGTAATTGGGACTATGAGACAACATTTTTAGGAGAGAGACAAATCAAATTATTAGCTGAATTAAATTAACTTTCAAAATCTTGTTATAGAGTACATTTATAACCATCAATTTTCTAATAAAGGAATTAAAATTTATAATGAAATTCAAATATATCCTAAAAATTAGAAAATATTAGAGCAATTGTATTTATCTAAATAAACTATTTGATAACACAAATCCTTATCAAAATACTTATAATATTTATTTAATAATTAAAAGAAATAAATCAAAATAGAATAAAAAATATTTCTTTGAATCCCTTTATAAGTGGTCGGTTGTGAAAAGAGTGGGAGAAAATTGTGGAGTAATAATTGGCATATTCCTTAATTCTTTGAAGGTGGTTATAGCATTTTGATCTCTCATTTTCTTATGGACAAATCATATACATATAATTTACTTTGCAATGGTAATTTTGACTTATGTAAAACCTCTTTAATCAGTGGCTGAAAGTTCTCCTTTGGTGAGTTGAACTATGAAGTTGTTTTGTTTATCCAAATTTAAATTAAGGTCAAATTTTTAGCTTCCTTGCTATTTTCAATAAAAGATCAAGTCTAAATTTCTTATTTTAGACCTATTACCATGAACTAAGGTCTCACGTTGATATCATAGGTTCCCTTGCCTATTTTAAACCATGGAGCTTATTGGCATTGATTTGGCATTATGGCATTCCTACACTTCAACCTCATTTTCTTAGTCAATCTAGTCTGAATTTGTCTGAATATAGCTTAAGAGTCCCCTGATTTGCATAAAATGCGTATCATCTCAGCAAGAGGGATTGTCAATACTAAATATTTGATTCTACTCAATTTTACTTGTGTAATATTAAATTCATTTATTTAGGAATAGTTTTTATTGACAGGTAAATATAGAAGATTATTTGGATTATCAGAAAATAAGGAGATTAATTTTAGTTATTAAACAACTTTTAGATTAAAAAATTAGACCAATAATAAAGCATAATAAAGCTTTGTTAATTGATTCATATTAAGTTAGCATCAAATATATTTTTAATAATCATCATCTCTAAGAAATAAATGAAGGTTCAAGTTGAACTCACAACCCTACTTATACCAACCATGACATTTTAATGGGTTTAATATGGCATTACGGCGAGCATTTGAAGTGGCACATTAAAGTATTGAAAGCCATTGCATCCATTCAACAAATAAAGATGTAGGGTCACAATAATGGGGCATAAAAGATACTAATCAATACTTGTATGACCATCAAGGTTGAACCATGGGATGTTGCCAGCAATTGGCAAAGTTTGTTGCTAAATAATCACAAGATTGCCTATGAAAGACCTAAGTTTATTAAGACTAGGCTAAATTCCCCAATGACTTTTCCAAGGTTACTGATAACCATTGGAGCTGGAGACAACCTCCTAATATACTTACAAGAGTTCACTAATGATCTACTGATTAATGGTCACTCCTCCCTTTTCATAGGAAAAATAACTGTCAACTTTACATGAACACATGGAATTGGCATCAAAAGTTGTTCGTTTATTCAAATAATTTAATTGATTATGCTTGTAGCATGAACATAGTTCTCTAGCGATGGGATGCAGTTCAATGACTAGCAAATTTAAATTTAAAGCTAAACAGGGTTTGACATAAACAAATATAAAATAGCTAGAGTTAAAACATAAGCAATCCATACTAACATCCATCGTAAGTCACCTATGGAAGTTTTCAATAACAAGGCTGGTGTTTATTTGCGGCCTATCAAAGGTCATCAGTGGTTAGTTGATAGTTGCTAAAACTGCAAATGAACCAATATGCATGATAAGCTACTAATGAAAAGCCTTAATTAGAGCTTGTTAATGATCTTCTAATTAAATAATTGAACAAGCTCACATACTTTTATATATACTTGATTGAAAAATAAACAACTTTGAGCAACTTAGTGTTCAATTTGGTTATGATCATGAGCAATATTATTTAAAGCTCAATAACAATCTTATTAAAAAGTTTGACTAAGGCTCAATAATATGCTCGTTAAGACTTCATAATATGCTTATTCAAAACTCTATTACAAAATTTTAACATGTAATTATGTGATAATCTTATTTTTTTCCTACTACATTTCTTTTATTCATGAATTTAAGTAACATTTTATGATTATTAAAATGCTAGTTTTTTTAAGAGCTTGTTTAATAAAAGTTTTATTTTTTAAGCTTAATATCCTACTCATTAAGCAGTTCAATAAGTTGTTCAGTTAATTAGCAAATTTCTTAATATTTTGTTTGTTAACATTATCAATGAGGCTCATTTGATTAGCTAACAAGCTATTCAATAGGATGACTCATTAATTGGATCAAACAAGCTATTTGATATTTAAAATGTGAATCAAACTTGAGTCTAGTTCAAACAAACATAATTTAAAATGAACAAAGCATAAACACTATCACAAATACTCGAATAAAACTTAAATAATAGTATGACAAATGAACTCAAGCTCAGTTCATTTGTAGCCCTTATAGTAGTTAGTGGCTGGCTAGAGAGTGCTTATGATAAAAGGTTGAAATGCATGGTGAACGGTTGGTAGGATGGACCTTTTGATAGTATTTTCCATATTTAACTAGCCTAAGCCAGCCCTCAACGAAAAATCTTCAACAAATCTTTTAAGCCCTTCTCCATTTATGGGGTCCATCAAACATTTAAAAAGACAAGCTGATAGGTTAGGCTAGCTCAACGCTTTTGAAACAGTGATAATTTTTTAAGAAATTGTGAAATAATTCTATCCTTACCACAGTCCACTAGATCTACTTCTGATCAATGAAGCATGGGCGATTTCCCAAACACAGACAATAAAATCTCATGTTCTTTAAAAAGTAGCTCATGAACAAAATTCACAATTTAATATGGATAAAAGTCAAGAACGGATGCATCAAGTCAACTAAAACATCTGGTAGATGATTAGTAGCAGATGGTAATCCAACATTAGCAGGTTCACCGCTTGTTTTGGTATAAACATTAAGGTGAGTATATAGAAAGTATAGGTGAAAAAGAAAAAAAGAAAAAAAAAACCTAATATGTTGAATCATTCTTAACGGTAATTCGTAAATTGGCTTGTGAGAATAAAACCAATTAAAATGAAACACCTGATTATACCCAAGAGGTCCTCCATAAGCTCAATTGCCAAATCCACCTAAATAAAATTTTCAACAATTAATTAAGACAAAGAGCATGCAACTTTTACGAATGGTTGAAGAAGGTGAAGGCAAGAGAGGAGTGAGAATAGGGTACCTTTGCTGTAACAGTTGATATCCATGGTGAAAACAACCCAGCACATAGATCAATAAGCACACAAGCTGTCTTTGTCTGATGTCGCAGTTGAAAATTTAGAAATAGTAACTTCAAAATGTGTAATGCCAAAAATACAAATGAAAAAGTAAGATTACAATTTCGATTAAAATATATACCTAATTTTTGCACGTTCCTAAAATGATTTAAAGCATTTTAATAATATATATATATATATTGGCTAATACAAAATTAATTTTCGATTATTATGTCATATGTCAATTTATTAATACTATTCCCTATTTATTCTACTTTAGAATCGCTAATGTCCTGTAGCCTTTTTTACCAAATCCACTAAACAGCACATGCAAGAGAGGATTTGCAAGGGAACGGCTGTGATGAGAGTTAAAATATTAACTAATATATTAATACTTACATAAGAATAATTATATAATCGCATCTAAAACAGCATTTCCTTAAAACTCATTTCCATTGCCGGGTCTAAAGTCGCAATGAGAAAAATGGAGGGTTACATTAGGTAGTCGACAACCAACGTAAAATTTATCGAAAAACGATAACATGAATCCTTTAACACATTGTGTTAATGCAAGGGCATTCCCTGTAAGTGACGCCATGTATGACCTAAATACAGTGAAAAGTGTGCCAAAGGCCACTGCATTAATGCTTGAATGCATTGTTAAATAAGCAAAAGTTCCTCTATTATGAACGGATATGGGCAAAGAAGGTACTCCATTAAACTAGAATTATGATAAATCTTGGATATAAGTACTCTTACAGATAAATTATTGAAATTAATAAATATTATGACTCATGGGAGAATAAATATATTATGTATTTAATAAAATAAATGGATTAAAGAGAAGGCCAAGAAGATTGATAACTTAGGTTTTAAACTTTAATAGAATAATTAGAAATGGTGTATATGTGATTATAGATAAGAGTTTAAAGAATAATGTTGTGAAAATTAATGGAATTGGAGATAGAATTATAACGTTAAAGATTGTTGTTGATACTAAGAATATTAATATTATAAATGCTTATGTCCCTCAAGTAAGTTTGGATGTATGGTTAAAAAAAAAAAATTTGAAATGACCTAGAAGGGCTAATACAAAAGACACCTAAACAAATATTTATTAAAGGAGAAATGGATATTTGGTAAGATTTTAAAAATATTACTATAAGTTTGGATGACTAATGAAGAAAGTTGGATCATATTGGATTTTACTTACTTATGATTTAGTAATTCTAATACTTTATTCAAGAAAGAGATAAGCATATCATTACTTATAAGAATGAATCTTGTAAAACACAGATTGAATATTTTCTTATAAAAAAATAGAACGTTTAGATTGTGAAAATTGTAAGGTCATTTTGAGTGAAAATTTAAGTAATCGATCAATTATTGGTTTTGAATTTTAAGATAAAGATTAAACTAAATCAAAACATATTCCTAAGATTAGATAATGGTACTTATAGAACATAAATAAAAATATTTTAAAAGTAAACTATAAGATCAAAGAATTAAAAATATCTATGAAAGTTAATGTTATGTGAAAAAAATAATGAAAGAGATTAAGCAAATTACAAAATGACGAGAATCAAAAGAAAAGCTCATATTAATAAAAACAATTGGTGGTGGAGCCAAGATGTGCAAAAACAATAGAAAATAAGAAAGTTTGTTATAAAAATTGATTTAGATGTAAAAGCTTAGAGAATTGAAAAAAATATAGAGTAACTCGTAGAAAGTCTAAGAAAGTTATATGTGATGCAAAAAATTGATTTAATGATTTATATAATAAGTTACATACTAAAAAAAAGGCTAAATATGTATGTATATAAGTTAGCTAAAAAAGAGTAGAAAAGTAAAGATTTAGTTCAAGAAGTTCAACAAGGATGAAGATAAAAAATGTATATTCAACATATATATGATGAGATATTGATAAACTTTCTAATAAAGTGAGAATATGATTGATTTTAACCTTAATACCTTAAATGAAAAAAGATTATTATTTTTATCAACATAATAGTAAAAGTGAAGTTGAAAAAGCTTTAAAAAAATGAAGTATAAAAAAATAGTAGAACCTGATGATATTCCAATATAAGTGTTGAAATGCTTAAGAAATCAAGGAATTTCTTAGCTTACTAATCTTTTTAACAATATTTTAAAGACTAAATAAATATAAAATGAGTGGAGAAAGAGTTTGTTGGTTCCTGTTTTTAAGAATAAAGTGATGCACAAGACTGTGCAAATTATAGAAGAATTAAATTAATGTACTAATAAATTCAAATTATGGGAAAGGGTAATTGAGTATAGGTTACGATGTTATACAAAGTTTCTCAAAATTAATATAGTTTCATGTCAAGTAGGTTTACTATGGACGCTTTACATTTGTTGAGAGGTTTGATGGAGAAATATAGAGAAAAAAAGAAGGATTAACATATGATAAAGTCCCAAGAGAAGTACTTTGGAGAGTTCAAGAAAAGAAAAGAAGTTAATCTTGCGCATATCCAAGTCATTAAGGATATGTATACTAGAACTATTACTTGTGTTCATACCTAAGGAGGTTTGACCAAGTATTTTCCTATTTCAGTTGAATTACATCAATGATTGGCTTTAAACCTATATCTTTTTGCTTTAGTTATGGATGTTCTTACTAAACATTTACAAGAAGATGTACCTTGGTGTAGGCTTTTTGCTAATCATATTCTTCATGATGACAAGACTAAATATGGAGTTCAAGAGAAATTTGAGTAATGGAGATCAACCTTAGCGTTTAAAAACTTTCGCTTGAGTAGATCTAAAACCCAATACTTTTAGTTGTATAAGATCTAATGGTGAGGTTGAAACAATGAGTGATCAAGTTATTAAAAAGAGTAAATGTTTTAGAAATCTCGGGACAATTGTTCAAAGTGATGGTGAAATAGATGAGAATGTTATTAGTAAAATTTAAACAAGTTGGATGGTTAAAGAGAAGGAATGCATCGAGCCTATGTGATAGAAAAGTACCCTTAAACTTAAGGAAAAATATTATACAATGGTGGCGAGGCCTACAATGCTTTATGACAGAGAATGTTGGCCAATAAAAGAGAAGCATAAAATTAAGTTAGGTATTACAAAGATGAGAATGCTCAGGTGAATGAGAGGCTTTGTACTTAGAGATAAAATGAAACTAATATATACATGAAAAGATTAGAATTCTCAGAAATAAGATTAGAGATTGCCTTAAATGGTTTTGTCACATAAAACATCGCCATCCGATGACTCAATTTGGAGTAGATGTTGCTTATGTTAAGAAAGGTAGAGATAGACCTAAAAAGACTTGATCAAGAAGTAAAAAATTACCTTCTTTTATTAGAATTAAATGAGAATTTAATACTTAATAGGACACAATGGAGAAGGATTCATGTAGTTGACCCCACATAGTGGGATAAAAGCTTGTTGTTGTTGTCATTTCCCATGGTTGTCGAAACAAAGAGCAATCGGGGGTTGGATTAAAGAGAAGAAAAGGGAAGAAAGAAGAAAAAAAAGAAGAAGAAGAAACTAAGAATGAAAAAGTAAAATTTAATTTTCCAAACTTTTCCAATATATCAAGTTCGATTTTGAGTTTATAAGCATAAAAGTTTGGAGAGAGTATTTTGAGATAAAACATCTTATTTGGGGTTATTTTATGTTAGAATGTCTTGTTGATTTTGGAATCAGTATTAAATTCAGAAAATCATTATTTATTTGATTGTTTATGAAAGAAAAAGATTATAAGGCAATAGAAATAAAGAAAACTATTTTTAAAGGACTCTATAATTATAGTGAAAAACTCTATCTCCAATATAAAGAACAAAATCTTTTTAAGGCTATTACATAACCTTTTCTACAATGAGATTGTTACATGCATGGTAGTGTTAATTTCTTTCATATTGAGTAATTAAATGATATTTAATGTTATCAAAAAGTCTAATGCATTGCACAAAGCTACTATTAAAAATAACCTGATGATATTTTCATACAATGCTAATCTTATGACACATCATCATATTCAAATATTTATATGTTATTTCAAATGATACACATTCATGTTTTAATTATAAATTCATACAAATTGATGATAGCATGAGCAAAAGAAAAAATTAAACTATGATGAATCTAAAAATAGAAGATATCTATCAAAGATCATGCTATGTTAAATAGATTGATAAAAGATGATAACACACAAAGATTAAAAATTCTATTAAGATAAGTCTTAATAGGAACCAAACGGGTTCTTAACTCTTAATAATCGTTAAGTTGTAGTAATCTAAACTTTATTGAAGGGCTGTTTATAACTATATTGGATTCAGCTCAAACTTTATTAATGGTTATAATGGCCGATAGACTAGGTGATGATCAAATGATATAAATGTATTAAGCCCATACAAATATTTTACAATACTTCTAAGACCATAATCAATAAAATGTAAAGTAAAGTAATTTGATACCAGGATCTATCTAGCCTAAAGAATTAAATAATTTGACACTTGATAGCTATTTTTTATTTATTATAAACATCCATACTTATGATAAGAGTATTTTACTTGTTTAATTAACAAAGCACATTCGGAGTTAACTATATTTATGACTATGGAAACTGAAATTAGTTGAAAAGGTCAATATGCATATTTTTTCCTATTTCTGAATTTTATATCATATTAGAATTAATTAAACCACTAAAATTATAGCTCATCATAACTATTAATTAATTGGGCCAAAGTCATATAACCTAGTTTTCCTTCTTAACTTAGTATTTTAGGTGTATCTTTTAGATGCATAATGTAAATGATGTAAATTAAAGATCTATGATATAAATTAATCATTTATGTAATTTATTAAAAGCTATATAATCTATTTTGATGATTTAAATTATGTGTTTTTTCATATTAATGATTATGATGAATCTATTATATGATTATAATAGTAGTGTATGCTTTGTGACAATCTAGATAAATTAATTTTCTACTTGATATTGATTAGTAAAAGTAAAGATGAATACAAATGGGAAATGTGTCTGACTAAATTGTTTGCTCTGTTATGCCTTATGTTTGACCTAAAAAGATCAGGATGACAAAATACATGTTTGAACCAATTAAAATAGTTTGAGCAACAGATAACTACAAACGCAACACAATATATGCATGTTTAAACAATAAACAAGAGCAGAAAAGGAAGTAGCAAGAAGTTACAAACATGTGATGAACAATAGGAGGACAAATATCCTGCACAAACAAGTAGGAGAGGACGGTATGTTGATGAAGACATCAGCACTATCTGCAATAACAGTTAGATGTGATATAAATTTGTTGCATACATATGGAAACATGTGCAAAATAAAGGATAACCGGTAAAACCTGCGAAAGAGCTTGCTCAACAGAAGGACGCTTCCACTGTCCAAAGGATTCATCCACTCGATATAGACTACTAACAGGAGGGCGCAGGGCTATAAAATGAACAATTAATTCTATGTTGTTTTAATAAATAACTCTTGTTTATGCAGATCATATTATATGATGTGAAAACCTGGGAGCAATGCTTGTATAAGAGGTAACATCAACCCAAACTCAAAGTTACTCTCAGCCAACTTGCAGCAGAGTGAAGGCTGTGCTATTGTCAGAGCACCATGACAAATGAGGGAATTAGAAGTGTGAAAAAATAAAAGAAATTAAAAAACCGGTGCAAAATATAAGCATTCATCATAGATCTACAACCAGAACTTATCATGAAACGAGAGTACCGTATATGCAACCTTATCCTTTTGGCAACAATATACTTAGGTGTGTAAACGAGTTGAGCCGAGCTCAAGCCACTCTATACATTGAGATTGATTAATTTATCAAGTTCGAGCTCGAGCTTTATTTTACCAATTTAAGTTAGCTCATGAGCCAGCTCATTTAGTATGAAAGATATAAAATATTTCTAATTCAAGTAATTATTATGATAAAAATCATAAAAAGTTAAGATATTAGAAGAAGAATATCAAGAAATAACTTGATATATGAAAATGAGATGTAATTTTTAAATATTATTAATAATTTTATACTTAAACTATTAAATTTTAATATATTTTAAGTATATTTTATATTATATTTATTAATCGAGCCAACTCTTGCGAGCTAAGGAGTCGAGTTAGGGTTGACTTGAGCTTGATTTGTTAGCTCATCGAGCTTGGCTCATGAGTCATTTATGAAACGGAGCTCAAGCTGGCTCATGAGTCAACTTGACTCACTTTAACACCCCTAAACATAAGCAACATCTGATCAGCACTTACATGTGATGCACAAGCATAGAGAACATGGAGAATGCCTTCTTCAATGGAGGCAATATCCAGCACATTTACAAGATCAACATTCAAATTCTCATTAGGTGCATTAAATTCTTCTCCAAACAATATTGAATAATCAGCAGTATGTGCATGAATTGGCGTTGGCATTACAGCTGCAGCTGTTTCATTGGAAGTGGAAGATGATGCTGAGTCGCTAATGGGTGTATGCTGCTCTAGGGGTATAATCAGACCAACAATTTTTTGCAGAACACATGCTGCCTACATAGAAATTAAAACATAATAATAATAATAAAAAACATAACTAATCTTGAATTAAAGGAAATAATGCAATACAATCGTTAAAGGACAAACATACTCTTCGGCAAACAACTCCAAGAGGAACATCCTTAAATGCTCTTCTTAAAAGTAAGATAGCAGCATCAGGACGAAATGCTATGGAACATGAACCAGGCTGAATAAACATTGATTGATTGCGTGATCTTCTTGGTTGAGCCTGAGAAAGAAGAAATTCAAATTCCAGGTTGTTATAGTCAACAAGTCCTGCAGATGCACATTCACAATAACCTATGTGAGCAGTTGGACAGGTGCTCAACTACTCTGTTTCCTATTCGTAAGCAGTAACTAGAATATAAATAAAAAATTGTTCTGAAGAAAATAACTAAATGAGAAAGTCGTCATTAACCAGAATGCACAACTAGAAGAAGAAGAAGAAGAAGAAGAAGAATTTGTTGTTGGAATGCTAGGAAGAAAATCAAAGTCTGAATTTTAACCATAAAACAAGCCTTCTAATGTTTTACATGCAGTATTAAAACAAGGAAAAAAAGAGGCAGAAATATTTTGCTAATGAATAATTATAAATTAAAATTAAACACCTCAAAGTCTCAAAATTCTGCAGCTTAGAAATACAAAAGAGGAAAAAGAGAAAAATAAAAATTGCTGAAAAAAGAAGTTCCAACTAATTGTTGTCAAGATGTATTTAACCAGAATTTAATATGTCAAGTCTTTCCACCTTAAAGTACAAAGAAAGTGATATTAAATGGAAAGATGAGGAAGAAAATTTTGTTGTTAGGCAAAAAAAAAAAAAACAGTTGAATTTGTCAACCTTGTGCTAAATCATATAGCAGACATAAAGGAACCATCCAATTGTTGTCATTGACTACTAGGTATAGTAAACACACACATGAACATGCATACAACTACTCAAATTTACACCATACCCAGTACTATATTAAATGGATTGAGATTTCCCAAGAAACGATCAAAAAGATAATAGTCAGTGTTATTAAACGTGAGTAGAGAATTTGTTTACCCTCCTAGGAGCTCAGGCAAGGTTATAATAACAGCTGCAGATGTTCCAAGTAGGCACAATACTTAAGTTGGCTCTATGATGCACTGACACTTTATAATAATGAAATGTGTTATGTTGGACACGGCATGATATGCGCACTTACATAACATGCCCTTGACATGTATCGAACATAACATCTACATGTCCAATTAAATATATGTAAGAATTATCAAATATGCATGTCTAACATGTGTCCTAAATAATAAATTTTAACTTTAAAAATATATTGTATAAATAACATAAGCTAAGTCAACTATTCACTTTATCATAAAAAAATATTACTTAAATAACTTAATAACTACTTAACATTCATATTATTTTATTTACTTTTTTATAATTTTTTCTAATATTTTTTTTTTTTTTTTTACAAAATAATAAGTTTTCTTACTTTCAAGCTAAAAATTTATAAATAACATGTGCCTATTCTTCTTCAATTGAATTTAAGATATTTAATAACTTTAAATACATTTTATTTAATGAGACAGAAATAAATTTATGATTTTATGAATTCATTTTATATTTATTTAATATGTATAATTACCTCTAAAATTTTAAAATATATTATTATTATTATATAAAATTATCATTGCCAAGTCCCAAGCCTCCGATAAAATACTGGAGAGTTGCATTAGGTAATCGACAATTAGCGTAAAGCTTTTCAAAAAATCATGAAATGAATCATTTAATACATTGTGTCTATGCTAGGCCGTTTCCTGGAAACAATGTGTTATATAGTCTGAATATAGCGAAAAGTATTTAATGGCCACTGCATCGATGTCTGAATGCAACGTTGTTAAATAAACAAGAGTTCGCACATTATAGACAGATATAGACAAAGAAGCTAGCTCATGAAATTAGAATTAAGATAGAAATTTAGAATATAGGTACTCTTACAGGTAAATTAATAAAATTAATAGATATTATGATTTATAGGAAGATAAATATCTTATCCACTCAAAAAATTAATGGGTTGGGGAAAACATTAAGAAGATCAAAAATTTAGATTTTAAACTTTGGCATTTAAGAGTCGTTCTAGAAGTAATTTAAATGTGATTATAGATAAAAATTTTAAAAATAATATTGTGAAAATTATAGCTTTAAAATTTAGGTTTTACAACTAGAGATAGTATTATAAATTTAAAGATTATTATTGATGCTAAGATTATTATAAGTGTTTATGCTCCTCAAATAAGTTTATTTAATAGGTACAACAACCAATTGAACCCATAGCAATAGGGGACCATAGACCAGCCATAGGGGACATAGACCAGCCAGTTCAACAACCAATTGAACCGGCCAATACAAAAGGGGCCTACAACCCCTCACGGGATGACACTCCCATGTTACAGTCTAATCACAAGCTATGTAAAATAGATCTAGATACATAGACATGTCCCCATTTGAAATTTTCTCTATCACTTTTAGTTAAAGATTTATTCACTTTATGTCTGAGACAGTGCACTGTAAGTTCGTTACATGAATGGCACTTACCTACTTTAAAGCCAAATGTACTTCTATTTCTCCTTGTTCTATTACACTACTCTGAAAGCAATGATGAATATCTAAAATGATTTGGCATCACATAGATTTTTCTAGCATGTAGGTCATGGTAAATCAGCAGAGGATCAAGAAAAAAAAAGAAATCACCTCAAAATTTGAAGACACAGTTATAGTAGATGGTTGATTGTTTCTAGATATTTCCGGATCTGAACAAATTACAGATCCCTTCGCAGCTTCCCTGAAAAGAAAACACAAGAACTTATAATTGGAATGGAAAAAGGTAAAACTTGAAAATATTATGTAATGACTTCTTCCATGCTATGAATAATATCAAAGTCCAGTGAAACTCCATACTTCTCATTCATCATTTGTAGGATAGGATAATATGGCCCAGCAAGCATTGCCAAAAATCGAATGTTAGAATCAGAAGTGTCTGTGAATGTATTAAGCTCTGCCTGCATTAGAAGGAAGTAGGCATGCTTGGTCATCAGTCAGAAAATTAAAAACTAGACCATTATGCAACAAAAATAGAAGAAGATCATGAGTGTACCTCAAGTTGCGGAAGAAAAACTAGCAGTCGACCTGCTATATCTTGAAGCAACTGTGAAATACATGGCATATTAGAAATAGCAAAACATATCAAACAAACATGAACTGTGCACAAGAACGCAAAAACACAAGAGTATGAGGCATTGGTGTCATGGGAAGTGGAGTTGCTGGTGCAAGTCAGATTATGTATATAAAAATTACCTGGAGATGCATATCATGCGCATCTTGTTTGTGTGATAAAATCTGTGGTAGTAAATAATTTATAACAGGTTGGAGCTCTGGTTCCAGTCCTTTCACAGATACGCCTATCAGCTGACAAAAGATATTTAAGAATCCAAATGATCAAACAAGTTGAAAAGAATTTAGACAATAGAAGTATTGCAAGCATTAATAGATCAATTACAGACATTCACTACAAGATCACCAAATGAGATATACTAGTAGCTTAATAGCAGAAGAAACAGTAAAGTAAAAAAAAAAAGCACCAAGAAATCAAACTATAATTAATCAACAGAGGCATTTATCAGAAATATTCTAGGTTGATATAACGATGAGCTGCAGTATAAAAAACAATATTTATATCCTATAGTGCACTTTGTGTAATACCCAAAATACACAAAAAGGTAAATTAAATTTCCCATTTCAGGTAAAAGTTGAACTAGAAATGATGTAGGTGTGATTATAGATAAAAGTTTGAAGGTTAATGTTATAAATATTAATAGATGTGGAGATAAATTATAAACTTTAAAGATTATTGATCTTAAGATTATCAATGTTATAAGTGATACTCTTAAGTAGGTTTGGAAAAAGAAAAATTTTGGAATGAATTAGAGGGATTATCTGAAAGATATATCTTGAAAAAAGTATTTATTGGAAGAGATTTAAATGGACATGTTGGTAGAGTGGTAGAAAATTTTAAAAGTATTATGGTGGTTATGGATTTGGAATGGTAATGAAGAAGGTAGGTATATTAGATTTTTCTTAACATGATTTTATAATTCTTTTTTTAAGAAAGAGATGAAACATATTATTATAAAATGGATCTAGTAAAACATTGATTATTTTTTAATAAGAAAAATAGATCGTTTAGATTGTAAAGGTCATTCAGTGAAAATCTAAATACCCAACATCGATTGTTAGTTTTAGATTTTAAGATGATGAAAGGTTGTAAGAAAAAAATAAATCAATTATTATCACAATTAGATGGGGAATCTTAAAAACATGAAATAAAATATTTTTAAGAAGCGGCTACTGAGATTAAATTTGGGATGTTCGTAGGAAAATTTAATATTTATGTGGGAAAAAATATGAGTGAAATTAAAGTTCTTTAAAATGTGCTTGGAGAATCAAAGGAAAACTTTTAATAAGAATAGTTGGTGGTGGAGTCGAGTGTGCGAAAAGATAAAAAAATAAAGTATTGTTATAAAACTTGGTTTAGATGTAAAAGCTAGAAGAAGAAAGATATAAAAATTGGCGTAGAGATTAAGAAAGCGATATATGATCTGAAAATTTAATTTTAGTGATTTATACTGATAGATTAGATACTGAAAGAAGGTGAAAGATGTATGTATAAGTTAACCAAAGAGATAGGAGAAGTAAAGGCAGTTAGTGAGGGATTAAGGATGAAAATAATAAAATGCTTTTTTTAGAAAAGGATATTGAAAATAGGTGGATGAGATATTTTGATAAACTTTTGATGAAGGATCTGAAAGTACGATTGATTTTAGCAACCTTAATACCACAAACAAAAATAGAGAATTTCATTTTTTATTAGTATTAGTAAATCAGTTAGTGAAGCTTTAAAGAAAATGAAATGTGGAAAAGCGGTAGGGACAGGATAATATTCAATAGAAGTGTTGAAATGTTTAGGAGATCGAAATTTCTTCAATCTTTAATGTGTTTAAAGAAAAGATCGATGAGTGGAGAAAGAGTTTGTTGATTCCTATTTAAGAATAAAGGTGATGCAGAGTGTGCAAATTATAGAATTAAGAGTGAGTGGAGAAAGAGTTTGTTGGTTCCATATTTAAGAATAAAGGTGATGCAAGAGTGTGCAAATTATAGAATTAAGTTAATGTACATTAAAATTATGGGAGAAATTGAGCATAGATTACGATGTGATCTGAAGTTTCTCCTGTCAGTTTGGTTTCATGCGGGTAGATCTACTATGGATCTTCATTTGTTAAGGGGTTTGATGGAGAAGCATAGAAAGTAAGGAGGATCTACATATGATATTTATTGATTTAGAAAGCTTATGATAAAGTTTGAGATGTTCTTTGGAGAGTTTACAGAGCGAGAAAGAGTTAATATTGGTTATATTGGTCATTAAGGATATGTATACTGAGCTTTTACTTGTGTCCAAACAAGGAGGATTGACAAAATATTTTCCTATTGGATTACATCAAGGATCGACTTTAAGCCTTATCTTTTTTACTTTAGTTATGGATGTTCTTACTAGGCATTTACAAGAAGATGTACCTTGGTGTATGCTTTCTTGATGACATTCTTCTTGTTGATAAGACTAGAGAGTCCGAAACTTGAATTATGGAGGTCAACTCTGAGTCTAAAGGTTTTCGTTTAAGTAGATCTAAAGCGAATATATGGAGTGTAATTTTAGTTGTAGAAGTTAGTAGTAGTGTTGTGACATTAGGTGAACAAGTCATTAATAAGAGTGCGTTTGAGATATTTAGGCTCTATTGTTCAAAATGATGGTGAAATAGATGGAGATGTTATTAGTAGAATTCAAGTTGGATGGTTGAAGTGGAGGAATGCATCGGCTTTATTATGTGATAGAAAAGTTACTTAAACTTAAGGAAAATTTTATAAGATGGTAAGACACCTGATGACTAGTGAGAATGTTGGCCAATAAAAGAAGCGTAAGACTAAGTTAAGTGTTCTGAGGATGAGGATGCTTAGGATGAGTGGCTTTACTCTTAGAGATAGAATGCAAAATAGTATATTCGGAAAAGTTGGAGTAGCTCAGGTGGTAGATAAGATTAGAGTCCTTAGCGGTTTTAAAGCGTCGGCCGTCGATGACATTAGGAGAGTAGATGCATTAAATTTTATGTTAAGAAAGGTAGGGGTAACCTAAAAAGACTTGGTTAAGATGTATAAAAAAATGTTCTTGATTTAAATGAGGCGATGATGGAGAGGATTCAGTAGCCCACTTGGTGGGATTAAGACTTGTTGTTGTTGTTGTTTTGATACACCCAAAAATCTTCTCATGCATTTTTATAATATTCTACCCATCATTATGAACATACACACATACACATACATATATATATATATATATATATATATATATATATATATATATATATATATATATATATATGTGTGTGTGTGTGTAGCATATACAGTACATATAATAGGTTTCTAATTCTTAATTTAATCTGCTAAAAGAATCTAAAATATATAATTAATTAACTCTTAGTCACTATTAATTAAATAACCTGTTTGTACAGGTTCCGGTTTTGTACTGTAGCAATTAAGAACCTCCACTTTAATATACATGCAACAGTTGATTAAGGGTTGAGATTAAGGCATAGTAAAATTAAGAAAAGGAATTAAATTAATACATATATCATAGTTAGGGACACTACTGGTCTACCTCTCCCCTTTTATTTCCTTCGGATTTGTAATATCCATTAATTTAATGCCTAATTAAATTGTTTTAGCTAATTAACCCGCTATCAGAAGGATATCAGAAGACCTAAAGTGCTAAGATGCAATGGCCGATTAAAGCACGCTGACGGCGATGGTCGGATCGATCAAGGTAAATTCATTTCCTTCCTTCGCTTCCACTGACGAGATCCCTGCTTCCTGCCGACGTTTGATTTCTTTCCTTTCCTTCCTTCACATCGACGGATTTCCTTTCCTTTCCTTCCTTCGCCGGCTGACTGACCGCTTCCGGACAGAACGCAGGAACTGGCCGCTTCTTCCTTCTAAGACGGCGTTTGCCATTGAACCGCCGATCTCGGCGGCTTTCATTGAAACGCCGCAGTGAGAGTCCTGGAACCGACGGGTAAATGGGTGTAAGTGGTTCGCTCGGATTGCTCTCGACGTAAAACTTAGGGAATTTTGTAGCCATAATTTTCTTTCCCTATCCCTTTTCTTTCAACCTGCCTTCCTCGGCGAAATACGCGATCAAGTTCCTGAACTGCTTTACGCTGCGAGTGTAATTATCGGTGATTTGTGATCGACAGCCAGTTTGTTAATTTGGGCTTTATCGATCAATAATATGCTGTGAGTCAGAATTCCGCAGTTTCATGGCAGATATCAATTCAAAGATCGCAAGATCGCGGTGCGTTAATTATGAGTTTCAATTTACAAGTGATTGTAAGCAGTTATTTCATTATGCGCATCATGGCGAGAATCATGACACAAAGACACACCTGATGATGCGCGGTATAATCGCTAATTTAAATTCAATTTCTATTCTGATACCACTGCTTTCTATCAGAGATAAATACCGAATGACGTAGAAAATATAAATGCTTTATTACTGACCAGATAGATTAACGATTTACAACGAATCGCCTCAGATTATCGATTTCATTCCAAGATATGGGAAATATTCAAAAACATGCTAAACGCAGAATGCTGATAAAATGCGAATGCCGTGAAAATCATGGATAGCTTACGTTACGCGATCGGCTAGATAAAGCAAAAAAGCTCGACGACGAGCCGCTGACAGTGGATCGCAAAGATCCCCGACTCGCATTTTGGGTCGCAGGCTATCAGTCTAACCTGCGTCGGGGCTATTGTGATGAAGTTGCTCCGTACCGCTTACCTAGCTAAAGTAAGTCGACGCCGTGACGACCCTTTTATAATAAGTCAAACCCATTTAATTATAAATGACATTTCTAAAATGATATTGATATAATCGAACCTAAAACGATGAATTTAAAAATTATCGTTCCTCGATATCGATACAAGATGTATCCACAAAGATATTACCTACAAAGATATCGGTTCGCTATATCATATATTCTACAAAGACCTTACAAAGATATCGTTTCGCCATTACATTATCGCATAGATACATCTACAGCTTTACTGTAAATTTACATATACACATCGATTTTACCGCTCAGATCAAATTTTACTTTAACATTCTTTCATTCTACCTGTTTTAATTTTAAGATGCTACCGCTGATAATTTCGTGAAAACCACTAAGCTAATCCTGAGATCACGCAGATAATTTCTTTCAAGGCTTTAATTGTCTCAAGATAAAGAATTACTCTTCTATTCTCTGATTATCACAAATACCTAAGATGAAATCTTTAAGTTTATAAATAAATACAAAGAACTAAAAGACATTTAATTCAGACGTATCTAAAAGTTCTTTAAGCTTCCCAAAAACTACAATTCAACAAAACAGAATTCTACCCAAATGCTTCTTCGCTCAAAGAAGACAGGGAATCACGGACCGGTCCAATCGAAGTCATCCTATTCTGTTACACTTCGACGACCCAAGATAAGTTCATCTCGGGACAGATTCCTCTTCCCGCACTCATCAAACCCGACGCCATGGTGTCTCCCCTCAAGAGCCAGGGGTGGTGAGGGAAATTCAACAAATGAACGACGCTAAGCTATACCGAGAGGAATAAATGGGAGGCTAAAACTCTAGCACTGGAATAAAGGGAATACCAGGAGTACTAAGCAAAGCTAATTTGAAAAATAAAAATAAAAAAATGAGAGAGAGAGAGTGACCGTGAGGCTATAAGAGAGATTTGGAACTTCTGATAACAGGTGTGTATATAAATATAAGTTATTTTATAGTTATATGATTATATATGTATATAATATAAATGATAAGTTAGGAATAATTATTGGAAACTCATTTGTTTTTATTTATTGTTCTATCACGGGTGATCGGTTTAACTTAATCGTGACAATTGGTAAGTTAATAGGAAAATTCAGGTAGTTTACAACCTATATATGCATGTATGTTGTATAATGTAATGTATTAAGCGTACTCACTTGAAGTTATTGACTGTTGATTTTATCTAAGTAATATAATAAAGAATTAGAAAAGAGAATCAAATGAGAAAAACAGTAAAAAAAGAAAATTTAATTTAATAGAAATTCTATATAATTTTATGAATATAAATGCAGGATAGTAAAATGAATTAATTGATATAGATTTTAAGAATATATATATATATATATATATATATATATATATATAATAATGAAATAAAGTTAAATGTTAAATAGAATATAGATTTTATAAAAGTGTGAACTTAATTAACTCTATATTAAATTAATCAGGTAATCAGTGTTAGCATTAGTTGAGAGTACCTTTGGAGTTGTGTTACTATTTAACTACGAAAAATTGAATGTGGTAAAGTTGGGTTTAGGTGAGAATATAATTCAAAATTTTGAAAGTATTAAGTTAAATTAATTTATAAACTTCGTGCATTAATAAAGAATATTCAATGTTAGGTTGCATAATCAATAGTGTCAAGCACGTCACGTCACTAACCCATACATTGAGGTGAGACTTGTAATTGCTAATTTATACAAATTTCTAAGACTATTGGTTGCCACGCTTTTACTACTCTTTGTAATGTTTTGTACATTGCATCTAAACATTTCTAGCATATCTTATTCATATATAAATGATTATTTGCATAGCATAAATTCATGTTTTGGTGATTTACTATGATTATGATTAAGTTAAATTCCTTGATATCATATTATATTGTTCTGCATATTCATAAATAATTCAATGTAGGTATTGTTAAACACTCAAACGAAAGGTAATATATATGATAAGAAATGTCATTAAATTGCTATAAGTGGAGTATTTCAAGATAACCTAAATAAATAGGCAAAAATTTTGACGTGATGAACTATGAGGATCTTAAAGTTCTCGACTCTTAGCATGTAAATTGAATTAGACTGAATGGTGTCAAGAGTTGTTGGTATAAAGTGTGGATACGATCAACCTTATCAATAGCTTCGACTGACAGGCCGAGTTATGACACTCATGTTTTACAAAAGTCAAACATAAACAAATATAAATGACATTTCTAATAAGGCAGTTTAATTTTGAACTAAACAAAACTTCATGAAATCAATTTCTTACCTGTATAATTATCTCAGCTACTTATTGTTTACATATCACAATCTTACAAATTACTATTCAGTCCATATACTGATTAGTATGCCTTTATTACTGTTTAGATCTTACACCTGCAAGCATGACTTTATTTACTATTACTTCCATGCAAGTTTGACTTTACATGCACGTTATTTCTTAAGTCTTATTCGGGTTTAATTTAGCATTACTAATTTCACCTTTTAACTTATGATATTACACGACTTTCAAGCAAGAACGAGGAGGGTGGACTAGTTTTGAATGTATAATTTTGACTATAAAGACCTTTTGGGGTATGCATAAAATTTTTATTTTGATATCTTTAATTGCTCGCAATTATATTTATATTCGATATTACAAGCTTTCTGATATATAATATAAATATGAAATGATTAATAGAAGAATTCAAAACAAAGTTGTCTTGTTATACATCAAGCATTAGTAAAATATATTCATTCAGCGAGTGTCACGATCTTTAGAAAATTAAAATCATTGGATTTACTCCAAAAAAAAAAAGTCAAGAATGCACAAAGTTCCATTCAATATGGAAGTCATGTTATCAAAATTAAGAAATGTTGTATACAACTATCCAAATTATTCAAGCACGAACATTTTGAATATGCTATATTAAAGATCAACAATCAAGAATCCAAGCAATTTACATGACTACACAATTTATAGATGAATAACCATCTTTATTTAGATTTTGAGAGCTCAATATCCATGGCACGGTAAACAAGTTCACCATATTATAATGTGAAATGAAACAAAACTCTAATTTAGATTACGAATGTGCATTAGTTGGTTTGAACCGAAAAACTGAACCGAATCGAACTGAGCTTATTTGGTTAATCTGGTTCGGTTTTCACGATCATTGTTTGATTTTCGGTTGAATTTGTGTATTTGTTCGATTTTTGGTTTTTAGTTCGGTTTTAATTAAAAATATTTTGGTTTAATCGAAAAAATCGATTAATTTGTAAAAATTAAAAAACCCTTTGCTGTCCGGTCCTCGACTCGTCGTCCGTTTTGAGTCATGAGTCGAGTACGAGTCATAATCCCGTCCATCTCGAGCCTCATGTAAAAAAAGGATTTAATATACTTCTTGACTCTTCAATCAATCTTTCGACCGACGCTTGCTTAGAGTTAGGGCGCATTGGCATTCCAAATTCAATTTTTTATGCAACTATGCAAGTAATATTATTGGGATGACTAATGCAAACAATATTGAATGGTAATGTTGAAATGTGACATTATATAATAATGTTTGGGATACAATACTTGATGGAGTTGATTGAGAATTGTAAACATGAAATAACACTATTCAATTATGCGATTCATGCCTTTTTTTCTTCTCAATATTATAGTGTTCAATCGTTCTTTAATTGAAAGAAGTTCTGTTGATGTAATTTATTAAAGCATACTTTACTTTTTTCATTATTGTTTAGATTTTTTTAGAGTTTAGACACATGACACAAGTTGGAGATAGTTCAAATATTATTCCTCTCCAAAGCATGACCACTACTCAATAAGTTCAAGTTACGTGAGATGCGAGGAACCAAACCACCAATTGCGAAAGAAAAAAAAGAAGCTTAAACCTAGATCTGAGGTTTGAGATCACTTTGTGAGATATACTAATGAGTAAGGAGAAAAAATGAGCAAATGTAATTATTGTGGAAAGTAATATCAGTGATCCAAAGATTAATGATACTTCAAACTTAAGGACACATTTTTCTTTGTTTCAAAAGAATCATCTTAATAATGAACCAAATCAAAATAAACTAGCCATTACAATTTGGTGTTAAAGGTGAAAGAAGGTTTGTATTGGCCTTAAGACATGGAGATTTGTGAAAATATAAGAAAAGTTTTAGATGATGGTTATTCTTAGATGAATTATCTTTCAAGCGTGTAGAAGGTTGTTTAAACATTTCATATCTCAATGTTATCTAATGTTTCAAATACCTTTACGATGGACATTGACCGCGTGATTCTTTCAATTTTATTAGGATGAAAGAAACGATAACATCTATTCAAAAGTCTGTAGGTTTTATGCTACGATACTTGGGCAATTCAATACTATATGTGTATCATTACGCATTCATTGATGATGATTGGAAACTCAATAAAAGAGTTATAAATTTTTGTCCTATCTATGGTCACAGGAGAGAGTTAGTTGGGCAACAAGTTGAGAAGTGTCTTCACGATGGACAATTAATCTAGTAAATGTGGAAAAAAATATTAATGACATTAACAAATTAGATGAAGGTATTTCTTATGCTTAAATTCATAATTGTTTATTCTTTTCAATCTTATTAATTAGAATAATTAATTATTCATTTGCATTACAGATTTAGCAAAATTTATAAGTGAAACACAAATTTCTTTTATGATCGATTCCAATATGGGTTTATGACTTTATTTCAATGGTCTTCCTTATTATTAGTTTGTTACTTTACTTATTCACTTACTCAGTTTGCTGTTAGTTTATCTTTTCCTGCTGCTTGTTTGCTTTCATCTCTTGTAATTTGCTATTGGATGGTAATTTAGTTACATGTTGGACTTTGGTGATTCATTGAGATCAAGCTTCCTTCCTGTCCATCCGAAAGTTCTTTTCGATACAAAGTGATTGATTCGAGGGACAAAGATAGTTCTCGAGCGAGCAATCAAAAGATTTGAGCACCCTCTCAATTAGATCGGCTCAATATAAAATTTGGTTTGTTTTTTATTATGTTTCTATTGAGATTACATTTGGTAGCTGAAGAGTTTAGTGCTTCGCGTTTGGCTTATGATCGTCGATTCTTTTGAATATGCTGTGACTTTTGGATAAGCCTGTTAGCCTGTTACTTTACTTATTAACTTACTCAATTTGCTGTTAATTTATCTTTAGCTGCTGCTTGTTTTCTTTCATCTCTTGTAATTTGGTGTTGGATGGTAATTTGGTTCTAGTATGTTGGACTTTGGTGAGTTTCTTTGGTATATGGGAGGTCAATAAGAGTTGACTTGTTGGTTTGTTTTTTTGGTTAATTCTTGGTAGTTTCCGGATAGCGAATTTGTTGGTTTAGCCGTTTGGCTCTTGTGGTCCCGTGCATTTTTTTCGACAATTTACTTACATGTCAATGAAATATTTACATGCTGCTTTTTTTTAGGATTTAGTGATATGATGATGAAATGATCAATGTATACATATAGTTGGTGACTTTTTTTTTGGTCTTATTACCCTCTTAAGTCTTAATGGCTTAGAGTTGGCGATTTCTCAAAATTATTATTGCCCCGTATGTATATATGGTGATCATATTTTTCAAATATTACACTTGAATCTTGTTAACAAAAGATAGTTTTATAACTGAGCTTGAGCCCCAAACTATATATATATATATAGTTTATTCTTGTAGATTTGAAGCCTTTGGAGACTTGGAGTGCTTGAAATTGAAGATTTCAAGGAGAAATGCTTGGAATGCGCTCAACATAAATGATATTTCTACAATTTACTCAAATTTATTTACTTAAATGTTGTCAATTGTCAGTTGTCAATAAATATGAATCATGTTGTACTCTTTTTTTTTGTTAGTAGTTTATTTTCTTGTTTGGTGTAGATTAAATTGCATCAATATGAAATCCACTTTACAATATGTATATATTTAGTTTAGTTAATAAATTTTCTCCTTTTTTTTGCTTGTAACTTTGAAATCTTTATTTATTTTTAATATGCTCATATTATTCGGTTTATTAAAAACCGAACCGAATAAACCGAAGTATAATTCAGTTTATTTGGATCGGTTTATACGATTTTCTTGTACTAATTTGATCGGTTCGGTTTATTTGATTTGACCAAAACAATAAACCAACTTCTAATGCATACCCTAATTACTAAACCTCTGGCAAGATTAATGAACATATATATAAATTAAAAGAAAAAATTGAAATCTAGTAAGATTGATTGTTGTTCTGCACTAACTGTTGCAATAGGCCATGAGATCAAGCAAACTCAAAAGTTACCTGAATAGAAAATACTGCTATAGGGTTCCCACGCAAACAAGATAAACGGACATAACGGCATGGTGTGTAATTTGTAGGATAACTCATGTCACGTTTGGGAGCTTCACATCGCGGACGAACCTTCACAAATGATTCAGGCTGCTGAAGAAAACACTTGTCTTAATTATGAAAATGAAACAATAAAGAACAATCTAAAATAAATGTAGTAAATGTTTAAAGGAAATAAATAATTGTAACATGAAACTAATAATATTTCAGTAAATGTTTGAAAAAAACTAAAACATAAAATGCTAGTAGCAATGGTAAGTTTGATTTGTGCAGTGCTTTAAAACTGCCACAGCTGCTGTTTAAGTAATATAACCCTGCAAACCAGTGCATCCACACCATACAGCACGTACATGCTATTATGCCTTAGTAAGGTATTATGACATTTCCTTTACAATTGAATCCACAAACAGAACATAAGCAAAATTAAAGGTGGATGGAGGCTGAAGAGGCATAAGAAGTGGTTGCAACCGCATGGGATATCCAAGGGGCAGCCCTTAAAGACATAAGTAGTGGGGTTCTCCTGACAGCCATCTGCAAATTGGTAGCGTCTAACTACTTCAGTTAACAGGAGCTAGTGAGCTGGTGCTTAGTTACACATGTAGTAGTTTTCTTTTTGTTGTTTTCATTGATACCCGAGTCTTGATTCTATAAGCTTGTAAGTATAAATATAGCCTTGGTGGTAATAAGAAAGCAGATAAGTTTTTTCACAATTTCATTATTTTCTTACTTTCCCACTCTATTTGGAGTTTGAATCCACTGGAAGGCTACCTGAATGGTCCTTTCCTTATGAGATTGTATCAACTAGCACTCTTGTTCTTGATTCATTGAAGAATGCAGATCTAGTTGATGTGTTAACAGGTTATTCAGAAGATGAAAATTCAACATTCAGTTTGTTAATCAGAGTAATTCTTGATGCTCAACAGAACTTTAGAATAAATCCAATCATTTATGGAGGTCGAGGATGTACTACTCAAAACAAACAAAAAGGTGAGTTAACACATTTTAAAATTATACCCTATTTTTCCACACATTTTAAAAATCATCAAAGGCATTTTTATAAAATCCTATTTTTCATTCCAATCATACTGATATTTAAAACCTTGTACAAATTGTAATCATAATCATAATTAGAAATTGATTTGAGTTATTACTAAATTAACTTAATTTATAATTTAAATTATATTGTTTTTAATTTAAACTATTAAATCCATGCAAATTACTGTAGCAACTTGTTTCCGCTTATAAAACATGCATTGGTTTGATGAGAGTTAGGGGCGTTTGGGGCAACATTTTAACTGTGGTGCAGCATGAAACTGCACGCGTGTCGCTTGGAAGTGCATGCTCTATTTTCATGAATATCGCAGCTCCAAAAGACGCTTTTGAACTCAAAATTTCGCTTGGGTTCAACAGTTTTGTTCAAATTATTCCAAAATTGCCTTCACATGAAACACAATCCTCCACTTGCGACCTCTCGTTCCATGGTTTTCATTTCATGACCTCACCTTCTGTCCAATCCCTTCCTCTTCTCCGCTTGGGACGTGATATGTTCTCCTATCTTCTCGATTTCATTCTCGATATTCCAATCCTACCATTTCTAACCTCCCATTGCTAACAAATTGGTCTTGTTATCCCAATTTTTATAAGGCCCAGATCAACAATGTCGGAGTTTTGGACATCAAGCTTCAAAGTATCAATGGACTCAAGGTTGGCTCCTAATTTCGATTCGATCCTCCAGGGAGCTTCTAAGTTTGCATTCTATCATAGTATCTAACCCATCTCTCCATTCTTTCTTTTATTTCGGTTAAGCTTGTTCATCCCTGGAAAACCTTCCATGTATTCAAATGCTTGTTTTGAGTAGGAATGAAAGAGGGAGAATGGTTGTCGCAATTTTGTTATGGCTCAATATGATTTCATGGCATATCAAAGAAAGATAAGATAAGCATCGAAGGATTGTTTAATAGGATGCATAAAGATATAATTTACATACATTCACATCAAAGAAAGAAAATGCAAAAGAGAATGCCTAGTATTTGCTTATTTGCACTAGCATGCTTTCTCTTGTTTTACTTTTCATTTTGATGCTTGATTGTATATTGTTTTTAATAAATTAAATTATAATAATTCCCATTTTTTTATAAGTATTTGTTTATGGCATAAGTTTGTTTCTTTAAAGTATGATTTAAAATTAAGAATAGTTAATTATAATGGTTATTAACATTTGAATACTCTTTGTATTCATTAACATATACACATAGGAGTATTTCAGCCTTTTATCCACAAATAGTTGCAGCACAGCACATTCATAACTAAATTTTCAAAACAAAAATATTGCCTTTTTTTCATTTTTTCGACATTGTTCTGCCCCAAACGCACCCTTAATGGAAATCAAATGGCTAAGATTGAATGTGTTATTTAAGTAATTATATTAGTTGATAATTAAAACTTTAGCACCTTTATTTCCTTCCATTTTTCCTGCCAAATTACCGCAACCCATAACAAGGTCGAATGTGGCATGCATGACTAGGGTGCTTGAGTGGATTCAAGCAGTTTGAGTGGTTGTTGTGTTCAGCTATTTGGGGAGCACCAAGACAATGTATGCTAGATAGCGGGAAAAACAAAAAAATAGTGAAGTATGATAATCATATTTTGAAAATTTTGTAATATAATAACTAATATATATATATATATATATACATAATTTAAGGTAATTAGTATTAACTAATTTAATTAATTAGTTTTTGTTTTAAATAATTGAGTAGTCAAATATGTATGAAAAATATAAAGGAAGCTGATTTTGACAAATTTTTATAATTGGAAATAAAAGGAAATGATTTTATTGCTCTAAGTAGAAATTGAAAAATGAAATTATTTTATTGAGATAATATATACAAATGCACATATATATTATATAATTTATATAATTATTCATTGATTACATCTAATTAAACTAAATTGGCTTTTTATTAAGTATAACCTATATAAAATTTAAATTTTACAAGAAAACATTAAGAAATTGGGTGAAATTATGTATATGTAAATAGGTAATTATATAAATTATATATACATAAGAAGAATTAAGAAATTTACATAATCTAAGAGGAATATGTTAATATTAAGCTAAATTTGTTTAAATAATTATTGAAATGTTGCATATGTATAAATAAGATAAGATTAATAACATTATCTTAATATAATCAAGTTAGTAGCATTTCATGTGAAATAAGACTGCATGAGGATAAGTCTGAGTCCAATAAAACACTAGAGTGTTTTCAGTATGCAAATTTATGTTTATTTTAAGTATTTTGTTAAATTGAAAGAAAATCAATTATTAAGTTGTATATTCCAGAAAATGACAAGTACGTAACGAGTCTAACCTAAATATGGAGGTGAGATATATAATTACTAAATCAAGTTCGGTTTTCTATAGAACTAATGTATGTTACTATTTTTGATTATATTATATATTATATTTAAATATCTTTTTCATATTACCGCACAATTATTAATCATTTTTTGTGAGATGAGCCTTTGGCGGGAATCATAGTCCTAACATTGAGATTAGATTGGACCAATTGGTGTCAAGAGAATTGTTGATATGTGATGCAATAGCCAACCTTATCGTAGTTTTTGATTGACATGTTGAATGACAACCCTCATGATATGATAGGATTCAAGCTTATGCAAGTATAAGTGACATTTCTAACAGATAACCTGATATAAAATTGAAACAACAATCTTATGAAATGAGTTGCATACATATATACTACCATTATTTATTACTATATGCATTCCACATCCATGTATAATATTGTTTAGTGTTTATGCATAAAAACATGTCTTTTCTTATTATTACATTCATGCATATTTCAAATTTACATGCATATTACTTTTTCTATCATGTACTAAATTTTATTTTAACATTGCTCATCTCACTAAGCTATTAGCTTACAATATTGCACACTGACTTTTTGGTAAGAACAAAACTAAAGCTAATAACTTATATAACTTTCAGTGTATAATTCTAAAAGATTATTAAACCTTTTTGTGGTATGTAAATTTAAAGGATTCATTATATTATTATTCGACAAATTTTTTTAATTTTAACTAACCCTCCACTTTTTGCATCCGGACTGTGTTTTACTAGATCCATGACCATATTATTACTTATAAAAATGAATCTAGTAAAACACATTGATTATTTTGATAAGAAAAATAGATCGTTTAGATTAAAAGATGTAAGGTCATTCCAAGAAATTTTAAGTCACCCTATTAGTTTAGATTTTAAGATGAAAGATTGTAAGAAAAAATAAACTTAATTATTGTCTGGGATTAGATGGGGACTTAAAGAAACAAATAAAATATTTTAAGAAACTGAAATTAAAGTTTGGGATGTTTAAGGAAAACGCGTTATGTGGGAAAAAGTATCAGTCTTTATTAAACAAGTTCTTAAAGATGTGGGAGAATCAAAGGAAGCTTCTTTAATAAGAATAGTTGGTGGTGGAGTCGAGTGTTGAAAAGATAAGAAATAAGAAGCGTTGTTATAAAACTTGGTTTATATGTAAAACCTGAGAATTGGGAAAGATATAAAATGGCGCGTAGAGATTCTAAGAAAGCGATATATGATCTGAAAAAATTTACTTTTAGTGATTTATACAATAGATTAGATCTGAAAGAAGGTGAAAGATGTATGTATAAGTTAAGCCAAGAGATAGGAGAAGTAAAGACATGGTTAGTGAGGAATTAAGGATGAAAATAATAAAGTGCTTTTCTTATAAAAGATATTGAAAATAGGTGGATGAGGTATTTTAATAAACTTTTCAAAGGATCGAAAATCGATTGATTTTAAATAATACCCTAAACAAAAATAGAATTTCATTTTATCGTCATTATAGTAAATCGAAGTTAGTGAAGCTTTAAAGAAAATGAAATGTGGAAAAGCGATAGGACGGATAATATTCCAATGTGTGAAAATGTTTAGGAGATCAGAATTTCTTGGCTTACAAATCTTTTAATGTTATTTTAAAGTCTAAAAGATGCGATGAGTGGAGAAAGAGTTTGTTGGTTCCATATTTAAGAATAAAGGTGATGCAGATTGTGCAAATTATAGAGAATTAAGTTAATGTGCCATACATTAAAATTATGGGAGAGAGTAATGAGCATAGGTTACGATGTGATCGAAGTTTCTCACAATCAGTTTGGTTTTCATGCGTAGATCTACTATGGATGCTATACATTTGTTAAGAGGTTTGATGGAGAAGCATAGAAAATAAAAGGATCTACATATGATATTTATTGATTTAGAGAAAGCTTATGATAAAGTCTCAAGAGATGTTCTTTGGAGAGTTCTGAACGAGAAAGAAGTTAATATTGGTTATATTCAAGTCATTAAGGATATGTATACTAGAGTTTGTCACTTGTGTCCAAACACAAGGAGGATTGACAAAACTATTTTCCTATTTTTGGATTACATCAAGGATCAACATTAAGCCCTTATCTTTTTACTTTAGTTATGGATGTTCTTACGAGGCATTTACAAGAAGATGTACCACGTGTATGCTTTTTTGATGACATTCTTCTTGTTGATAAGACTAGAGAGGAGTCCAACGAAACTTGAATTATGGAGGTCAACTTTAGAGTCTAAAGGTTTTCGTTTATCTAAAGCGAATATATGGAGTGTAATTTTAGTTGTATAAGTTTTAGTGGTAGTGTTGTGACTTTGGGTGACAAGTCATTAATAAGAGTGGCGATTGAGATATTTAGGCTATTGTTCAAAATGATGGTGAAATAGATGGAGATATTATTAGTAATTCAAGTTGGATGGTTGAAGTGGAGGAATGCGGCTTTATTATGTGATAGAAAAGTTCCACTTAAACTTAAGGAAAATTTTATAAGATGGTGGTAAGACGCAATGACTTATAGTGCGAATGTTGGCCAATAAAAGAAAGCATAAGACTAAGTTAAGTGTTCTGAGATGAGGATGCTCAGTGGATGAGTGGCTTTACCCTTAGAGATAGAATGCAAAATGAGTATGTTGGAAAAAAGTTGGAGTAGCTCAGGTGGTAGATAAGATTAGGAGAGTCGCCCAGATGGTTTGGCCACATAAAGCGTCGGTATGACGATTGAGTAGATGCATTAGATTTTCCTTATGTTAAGAAAGGTAGAGGTAGACCTAAAAGACTTGGTTAATATGTATAAAAATGATCTTAGTATACCGAATTAAATGAGAATTTGACACATAATAGGACACTGATGGAGGCGAAGGATTCATGTAGCACCCACTAGTGGGATTAAGGCTTGTTGTTGTTGTTGTTGTTGTTTGGCTATGCCACTAGTGAAGGAAAATTTGGTGGTGCTTATTCCCAAAAACGATAGTCCTTCAAAGTTTGGACTATAAGCCTATGTAAAACCATTTATAAAGTTGTTATTAAAATATTAGTTGCTCAACTTAAAATCCCCTTCCTAATATGATTCAAGAACAAGGAGCTTTTGTCCCACGACGTTCTATCTCTCACCATTGTCTATTGGCTAGAAAATTGTGAATAAATTTCAGCATTTCACATCTCAAAATGGGTTCATGACTATCAAAGTTGATATGGAGCAAATTACGCATGAACTAGAAAACCTTGGAGATGGTTCTTGAGAAGTTTAGCCTAGCGGTTTAACAAATGGGTGCTCCTGTGTCACTCAACCACGTTTACACTTCTCCTCAAGATAGAACCCACCGATTTATGCCAAATGCGGATTCTAGCAAGGATGCTCGTTGTCTCCCAATTTATTTATCCTTTGTTACTGAGCTATCATGGCAATTCTTGAAATGCCCCAACTCACTCTGCATAGATGCTTGAATGAGAAATAAGGAAAAAGACATATGGGGATGACAAAGGAAAAGAGGCAACTCGCTACATGGGCGATATACATGGTCTAAGATCATCAATTGGTGTGTTGGGGATGGCGCTTACATTGATCACATCAACCATTCCTAGATTGACTTATTGCCAAGTGGCGACCTTCATTAACATGGAAACCTAGACGAAGTTATATATCTACTAAGTCCGGGGACAAGAGGTAGAGCATTGATCTCGGCATTTTGGCGGACATGGTAAATAAGATTTGTGCTGTAGGTATAGATATTGATGCTCAGGCTGAACTGTTTAAACTTCCAATTGGGAGATCCATCACTACATTGGCTTATAATGCACAATTCCCTAATGGCAAGGACCAATTGAAATGGCTTAGAAATCTCAAATTACAACCCAAGGAGAAGCTATTTTGCAACCAACTGTTGGCTTTATGCTAGAGGCCTTAAAGAGAGATGTCGATGTTCATGGGGATGCAATGGAGATGAAGACATTGAACATGTGACATTGTTCCCTCACTACCAACTTCATCCAAATTTTGTCGGTGGGCTTTTCCATTCCTACCTTCAGCAATCTTGAAACCTTGATCCAAGCTTTAGCTAAAACTAAAAAAATCAACATGGTCTGGCCCCCCGAGCCTGTTGCTCTACTGTTTATCATGTCCGGAGAGCTAGAAATACAAAGGTACATAGCTGATCATACTCCAAAGATCATTGCTATCATCATACTTGAAGCCTTCACCCATACCCTGTCTTTTCCATTTCATGAGCAATGGAACATCACCCAGTGCCACAGGCTGCTCAAACCAAATATGTGATGTCCTCCCCCTCTTGAATGGCTAAAGGCAAATGTGGATGGATCCTTATCACCCTCTGGCATTGTTAGCATAGGAATTGTGATCAAAGATGATAATGGAAAGTTTGTTAAAGCCATGGGATACCAGCTCCTACACTGGGATAGTACATTTGGTGAGCTCCAAGCCATGCTACACATTAGAGAAATCATTCAGCCATGGATGTATGAATGTAGAGACCTTGTGGTTGAGGGAGACAGCAGCATAGTGGATTATCTCAGCAAGCATGCATAGCGACATATGGAAGAGTAGGCTAGTGGATTGTCCAGATATCAGCTTCTTGAATAACTTCCATCAAGTGACATTCTCCTACACGCACAAGGACAACAACAAACTAACTGACTTTTGTGCAGCTACTACTATAGGTTTTGACTTTTTTTGATATGATGGGGATAGAGATACAATTCCTCCACAGTTGTCATATTGGAGGAATGATAGAAAAACACACTGTAGTTCATAGCTTTATGTGATCTTCCATCCATCTCCTTACTTCATGTATATCTAGTGCCAACCATTTGAGTCAATCTTAAAACAAAAATATGCTTTGTGTAGTTAATCAAATAGATTATCTAATTGAAGAATGGAGAATCACTATTTGATTATAATTATGTTTACAGGTCAGTCAATCATCAATACACATGGATCACATATCATCTTTCCTTGAAACTAGTAACACAAGTCCAGCATAAGGACGAAAACTCTTATGAATCAAGCATACAAAAAGCAATGCACCTTATTTAAAGTATGTTGCGGCAAACTCATTTTGATTCATGTCAATAGAGGCACTCATCACTCATCAGGAACGGAGTAATTCTATTTCATCAACATACAACAAAAGCTTGCCCCTGATTTCTATCACCTTACATTTTTTTATGATGCCTTCTCAACAGTGAATTCAACATCAATTGTTAGTTTTAGATTTTAAGATGAAAGATTGAAAGATGAAAAATAAATCAAATTATTATCTTGGGATTAGATGGGAGAACTTAAAGAACACTAATAAATATATTTTAAAGAGCAAGCTACAAGAACTTAAAATTTGAGATGTTCATGGGAAGCTAATATTATGTGAGAAAAAGCAGCAAGTGAAATTAAGCAAGTTACAAAAAATGTGCTAGAAAAATCAAAAGGAAAAGCTTCTTTAAATAAAAATAGTTGATGGTGAAGTCAGAATGTGCAAGAAAAGATAAGAAATAAGAAGCATTATTATAAAACTTGATAAAACTTGAAGAATTGAGAAAGATATAAATTGACCCGTAGAGATTCTAAGAAAGCAATATACAACAACAACAAACCTTAATCCCACTAGGTGGGTCCTATGAATCCTTCATCTGTGTGTCTATTATGTGTCAAATTCTCATTTAAATCAAGTATACTAAGATCATTTTCTATACATCTTAACCAAGTCTTTTTTAGTCTACCTTTCTTAACATAAGATCTAATGCATCTACTCTCCTAATGGTCTGGACGACACTTTATGTGGCCAAACCATCTAAGACGACTCTCTAATCTTATCTACCACTTTGGAGCTACTCCAACTTTTTCCGAATATACTCATTTTGCATTCTATCTCTAAGAGTAAATCCACTCATCCACCTAAACATCCTCATCTCTGTAACTTAGTCTTATGCTTCTCTTTATTTACATTCCTAAGTCATTCAGGTCTTACCACCACCTTATAAAATTTTCCTTAAGTTTAAGTGGAACTTTTCTATCACATAATGGCCGATGTATTCCTCCACTTCAACCATCCAACTTGAATTCTACTAATAACATCTCCATCTATTTCACCATCATTTTGAACAATAGAACCTAAATATCTGAAACGCTCACTTGTATTAATGACTTGTTCACCTAATATCACAACACTATCACTAGAACTTTTCAACTAAAATTACACATATATTCGCTTTTAGATCTACTTAAACTAGACCTTCTAGAGTTGACCTCCATAATTCAAGTTTCGTTGGACTCCTCTCTTATCAACAAGAAGAATGTCATCAACAAAAATCATACAACAAGGTACATCTTCCAGAAATGCCAGAACATCCATAACTAAAGCAAAAAAGATAAGGGGTTAAAGTTGATCCTTGATGTAATCCAACTGAAATAGGAAAATATTGTCAATCCTCCTTGTGTTTGGACACAAGTACAACTCTAGTATACATATCCTTAATGACTTGAATATAATCAATATTAACTTCTTCTTTTTTCTAGAACTCTCCAAAGAACATGTCTTGAAACTTTATCATAAGCTTTCTCTAAATCAACAAATATCATATGTGGATCCTCCTTACTATCTCTATACTTCTCCATCAAACCTCTTAACAAATTTATAGCATCTAGTAGATCTACGGCATGAAACCAAACCGATTATGAGAAACTTTTGTATCACATCGTAACCTATGCTCAATTACTCTCTCCCATAATTTTAATGTATGACACATTAACGTAATTCTTATAATTTTTTACGCTCTTGTCGCGTCGAACTTTTATTTAAATATAGGAGACGAACAAACTCTTTCTCCCACTCATCGACATCTTTTGGTTTTAAAATAATATTAAAAGATTTGTAAAGCGAAAATCCTTGATCTTCTAAACATTTTCACATTGGAATATCATCGTCTTACTATTTTTCACATTTCATTTTCTTTAAAACTTCTTTAACTTCAAATTTACTAATACGACGATAAAAATAAAATTCTCTATTTTTGTTTATGGTATTAAGGTTGGTAAAATTAATCGTATTTTTAAATCCTTCATTGAAATGTTTATCAAAATATCTCATCCACCTATTTTCAATATCCTTTTATAAGAAAAACACTTTTTGATTTTCATTCTTAATACATCTCAGTTGAACTAGATCTTTACTTCTCCTATCTTTTTGATTGCCTAACTTATACATATATCTTTCATCTTCTTTGGTATCCAATTTATTGTATAAATCACTAAAAGTTATATTTTTTGCATCGTATATTGCTTTCTTGGAATATAGGTACTCTTCCAGGTAAATTAATGGAATTAATAGATATTATGGTTCATAGAAAGATAAATATTTTATGTGTTCAAGAAACTAAATGGGTTGGGGGAGAAGGCAGGAGATTGATAGTTTAGGTTTTAAACTTTGGTATTAAAAAGTCGACTAAATGGTGTAGGTGTGATTATAGATAAAAAATTTGAAGAATAATGTTATAAATATTAATAGATGTAGAGATAGAATTATAGCTTTAAAGATTATTGTTGATCTTAAGATTATCGATGTTATAAGTTTACGCTCCTCAAGTAGGTTTGGAGGTAGCGAAAATTTTTGGAATGAATTAGAGATTAATACAAAAGATATCTCTTGAAGAAAAATTATTTATTGGAGGAGATTTAAATGAACATGTTGGTAGAGTGATAGAAGATTTTAAAAATGGTGGTTATGGATTTGGAGTATAAAGAAGGTAGGGTACTATATTGATTTTCTTTAGCTTATGATTTGTAGTTCTTGCTTTATTTAAAAAAGAGATGAACATATTATTACTTATAAAATGGATCTAGTAAACACGATTTTGATTATTTTCGATAAAAAAATAGATCGTTTAGATTGTAAAGATTGTGAGGTCATTAATTGAAAATCTAAGTATCGATTGTTAGTTTTAGATTTTAAGATGAAAGGTTGTAAGAGAAAAATAAACTAAATTATTATCCTGAATTAGATGGACACTTAAAGAACACAAATAAAAATATTTTTAAGAGCAAGCTACAAGAGATTAGAATTTAGGATGTTCATGAAGAAGCTAACATTATGTGGGAAAAAATAGCAAGTGAAATTAAGCTAACATTATGAGGAAGTTTTCCAACCAAATGAACTCACACTTTTCAACTAACTACAAACTTTACACGTCAATTCATGGGTATTTCTTTATAATCAAAGCACACACCCACTATACGCAACCAATTTATAAAATTCCGAATTCAAACTGCCTTCAAAATCTGAAATATTCATCTTCACACAAAAATCTTGATACTGCCTTCTTGTTTCCCTTCTTAGAAACCTTTGGCAAGGTTAGTCCTCTTCTGATATTTCTTAAAATACTAGCTGGAAAGAGTTTTCCATTTTGTGTTCTTATTGATTGTTATACGGTTTGGTTGAATGCGTCTCACATTTCCATCATTCAAATACTGCAAGATGTTGTTATAATAGTTGAATTTCTGTTTGCAAGTCTCACATGGTGACTTCTAAGGCAAAAATTTGGTGATTTCTTCTAAAAAGCATCCTAACCTAGAGATTTGATGCCGCTTGACACCTTAATAATGTTTGAAAAACTTAAACAATTTAAACTTTACAAGATTAAAAGTAACCAAAAAAACCTAAGAAACTACCAGTCAAAGAGAGATACTATAATATATACTACAAAAGAACTAGACAAAATTAAATGACATCAAGAACCTCACGAAAGAATCATTGAATTGGCTTTAAGCAAAAGCCTTTATTCTTCCCAAAGAGGTTCAGTCATAATAAACTCACGGCAACTACTTCTATCCCACATGTTTCCATCTTCTTTAAAACACTCCTTGATATCACAAATCCTCGAATGAGATATATGCTGGTTGTCCAATGACTTTGCCAAAACATCTAGCTTTGCTGGAATCTCCGTTAGCCAGGAAACCGTCCAAAAGAAAAATAAACCAGTAGATTATTTGTTCAAAAGAAGAAAGAAAGAGGAAAACAAAGAATCTAGTGCAAGTTGCCTTTAGTTTAGATGAAAAAAAGATAACCAAATAAGGCCGCTAAAAATTATAGCTTCACCTAAAACCTTACTGTAAAGGGCGGTATTGCTCTGTGAGTATAGGAAATTGATAAAATTGCTAATATCTTTACCCAACTCTACCGTAACATCACAACCTTTTATGAAATGCCTTTCCTCGTTTTTATTTTAATTTTTTCAGACCATTATTTTGTCCCTTACAATGGTCAGAAAATAGCAATAAATCAGGGATGATGATAGTCACCATCTACGGTGGAGGACTACTGCAGGTGCTAAAAGCCAACCACAAGAACACTTTTCCCGCCTTGCTGGTACCAGAAACCTCCTTGACATTGGAATTACAGCAATCCTTAAACAGTCAATCCAGAGATGTTTCCCAGAGCTCTGACAACAACTGTGACAATGTTCAGAACTCCACTGCAAACACATTTCTTCTCCACCCCTCCAAATAAGGAAATCCCCCATCACAATCACATGTCTCCTCCACTACAAAATTAGTTTTTCGGTAGAAATAGATTCCACGTATATCCTATGGAGATGAAGGTGCAAGAGGCTAGCCCCTAATAAAGCTTACAACTCCTAATCACAAAACTATCACTGCAATAAAAAGGGAAACCTAGGTCTCAATAATAAAAATTAAATATAAAAAGAACCCCCAAAGACTATGATAGCTGACTACGTCATATTAAATAAAAAAGAACCCCCAACGATTATGATAGCTGGCTGCATAATAATTAACACGTCAACAACCTATAACATCATATTTGGTCATTCATTCCTCAACACTTTTAAGGCAATAGTTTCAACTTACCAAACCATTATTAAATTCCATGCAAAAGGGAACATCAAAATTATCTACAAAATTTGTTGTGATCTCAAGAGAATTACTTAGTAGAAGTAGAAAATGTGCAAAAGAATATATCACAACTCAATGTTCAGAGCGGAATTGGAGTCAAGGCCTCAGAGACAATCAAGGGAGTCACTGTGTCCAAATATAACTAAACTCGCACACTTTGAATTAATGCATCCTTCAATCCAAAGTATAAAGAACTCCTCAATGTTTTTCAATCAAATACTAAATTTTTTCCTAGATCTGTTGCAAAAAAGCCTAGGGTCAAGACATTAATGTTGCATCATAGACTCAATGTTAATAAGTCAGCAAAGCCATTAAAGCTAAGCAAAGGTGTTGCAACTTTAGGTCGAAGCAATTGTTAAAGGCCGATATCATCTGCAAGACTTAAATTGAATTTCTAATATAATATGCAGCTAAAAATCTAATCAGAAGTGGAGAATGTGTGTGAATTTCACTAACATAAACTTGGATTCCCCAAATGCAATTATCATCCACCATGAATAAGTGCACTAATTAATTCGACAATCAAGCACCTCAGAAGTTAGTTTTCTTGAGGCCTTCTTTAAAATATCAACAAATAAAATGCATCCCACCAATTACAAGGAGACAATTTCATCATTAACAAAGAGTTGTACTGTAATAACATCATATCATTTAGACTAAAAAAAATACTTGGGGCAGTTTACCAATGAATGATGTATTGTGCATTTAAAGCTCATAATGATTGTAAATATGTAAAGTTTAGGGAGACAACATGTTCATTAAAAGTACAAAAATCCACATCTCAGAATTGCAAGAAACATTTCAACTTGAAACAAAAAAAAAATCAATTTTAATCTGTAAGAGCTAATTCTTAAAAAAAAAATTCAGTTTCTTATCAAAGGAGCAATAAAATGAACCCAGATAAATTCAAAATAATTATGGATATATGACTTCTAAAATGGCTGAAAAACTACTACAACAAGTAGGGTGAATTGCAAACCCTAGCAATTTAACTCAAAGTCAAAAGATAAATGCTCAACTTCCTTCAAAATTCTTATTAGTACATGGCTACTGAAGGTGATCGAACATCTGCTAAACTCAAAATAATTCTTTATTAGCCACCTCTTCTTCAAAGTCCATAACATGGGTACTACTTATTATTGTACCTAAGAGTATACAAAGAAGTCATTAGCTCTAAGTAAATAAGAGAAAATGAAAGAAAACAATAACTAATGGACTACATAAGTAAGATCTTCTGAGGTGATAAGTTGAGATACCAAATCATGGAGTCGACTTGAGTGTCAGTCACCACTTCCTAGCTACTTCCTCTATACTTTTAAGCACACTTAATTTGAGGATGTAGCATGGTGTGTGCTTTTTGCTGATGATATTCTTCTTGTTAATAAGACTAGAGAAAAAATTCAAGAAAAACTTGAATTATGAAGGTCAACCTTAAAATCCAAAGGCTTTGGTTTGAGTAGAACTAAAACGGAATGCATGAAGTGTAATTTTAATTGCAGAAGATCTACGGAGGAGTTGTGACAATAGGTAATCGGATCTATTGTTCAAAGTAATGGTGAAATAGATGGGGATATTATCAATAGCATTCAAGTTGGATAATTGAATTGGAGGAATGCATCGTGCCTATTGTGTGATAGAAGAGTACCGCTTAAACATAAGGGAAAATTTTATAAAATGGTGGTGAGACCGGCAATGCTTTATGATATATAATGTTAGTCAATAAAAGAAAAGCATAAAATTAAGTGTTACAGAGATGAGGAAGCTCAAATGGATGAGTAGGTTTACACTTAGAGACAAATTTTGGAATGAATATATGAGTGACAAGGCTGGAGTTGCTCCAATGACAAATAAGATTAGATAGAGTCATCAAAGAGGTTTGGTCACATAAAATGTCAGTCGTCCAGCGGCTTAGTTAGGAGAGTAGATTTATTAGATTTAGCCTTTTTAAGAAAGATGGAGGTAGACCTTAAAAGACTTTATTTTATTTGAAAGTATAAAAATGACCTTATTTTATTAGAATTAAATGAGAATATGATAATTAAAAGGACACAATAGAGACAAAAGATTCATTTTGACGACCTCGCATTGTGGGATAAAGGCTTGTTGTTGTTGTTATTGTTGTTGTATTGATGATCCCTACAAGACTGTTTTATCTAAGTTGAATCATGTTGGCCGACTTCTCATGTAGTTGGTAAAGCATAGTGAATTCAATTTTATTATATAATAAGAATCACAATGAAAGAGTAGGCATTCGCAACATCATATTTCCTAATGCAAAAAAAGAATAACAACAAAAGATGACTTTCTCTGAAAACTCTGTTGATGCACCTTTGGCAATCAAAGAATTGAATTGTAATTAGGAAAGTATTTAAAAGTCCTGTCAACTTTCTCAGGCAATCAAAATTGCTTCCAAGAAGCAAAGGACTTTGTCATCTTTTTCAACATCAAACTTTTTGTGAATCAAGATAACAGAAATGAAGAAGCAAGAAGGAAAGCAATACAAAGATATATTTTCATAGTAAAAATAAAAATTACCAAATTCTAGTACTTTAATATTGCATAAATTCCCACAGAAAAAAATCAACTGTCAGCTTGTTATTTAAATGTGGTAACCAAAACAGCCAGTAGCACTAGAAACCATCTATCCAAGCATTGAACAAGTAAAAGTTTTGCAAGTTGAATTAACCTTTAGCAAGGTGGACCAATTACTTATCCTCACGCAAAACTTATTCTATAGTCAAATACCAACAAAGGATTAAGATATAGGACACTTAGAACCTGCTTCTTATTGGAGAATAATTTAGTAATTTTCCCACTTCAACATCTAATGTGCGCAAGAATGTGTGCAAGAATTTGAGTTTATAAACATCTCAAAGGATGTTCAATTTGATGAATGTGAAAGTCATTTAAAGGGAAGACCACTTGCCAATAGAATATTACTTTAAGTTATTTTTGACCTATTTCAAGGAAAGATGCAAATTGATAATTTCAATATGATGTATTCAATGTCAAAGTTTGTGCCTAAGTAACTCAAACTGCTCATAAATTGCAGCTGATATCAAACATGTGGCCATTTGTTATTAGGAAAATGGATCTACTCAAAAATTTTGGTCAAGTGATCAAAAAATTTTATTAGTGGTAAATATTGATTATTTTACAAAATGGATTGAAGCAAAAACTTTAATCAAAGTTACTGCAATAGCTATTTGTAGCTTCATAATATCATTTTTCAATGTCCTATCAATGCTGATTGTAACTGGTAATAGTTCATGATCTTCTGATAAGATAACTAACAAATTGTGTTGCTAAGGGAATTCATCCAGATTTTGCCTTGATTCATAGTTCAAAGATGAGTGGACAAATTAAAATCATAGATAAGTTGATTCTCAATCTCTCCGTGAAATAATCGAAAATGTCAAAGGCAAATAAGTCAAAATATTACCCTGCAATCTTCAACAATTGATCAAAAACCATTTGATTTGTCTCATAGAACATAAGCCATATTACAAGTCGAGTACAACCTTCACAGCCAAAGAGTCATTATAACATCAAATTTTGTATGAGAATTTGGTAACTAAAGAAATTTGAATGAAAACCTTCAAACTTATTTTGATTTATGAAAAAGGATAAAAATACAAACCTCCCTCCAATAAGAAGTTAAAAGGAGAGTTACAATGTATCATGGCAGCAAAATTTGATAAAAGAGATTTTGGCTTTTGAATCTCATCCTTCAAAAAGTAGATGCAACAGCGTGATAATCAATTCTCAACAAACTCAAATCTACATAAAATGATACATATGTCATCAAGTGGGTCATGACACCTATAGACTACAAATTTATACTAAAAAATACATAAAAGGAAGATGGAGTGGAAATGATTTAAAAATCCATCCTTGAAAGTTAAGCATCCCTTGAAGTGGGGATAACTTAAAAATCTATCCTTAAAGGTAAGTGTCTTTATGAGAATTTTTGTACTACATAAATTCTAATCAAGAATGACAAAAAATTTCTTCAACATTTGAGTTCTTTATTTTTTATTATTTATAGAAGAAAAAATCTCAACAATTGCATAAACTCTTGAATTTGATATTGCAATTAATAAAAGAACTTAGTGAATTCATCTCACAAATAACATAGAGAGCTCATCCAATCGTAACTCAGAAAGTTCAATTAACATTAGATTATTCTACTTAAAACTCACAAAACTTCTAAAATAAAAAAAACGTATTGACAATTTAGATCAAAATCAAAAATATGTGCTTTCAAAATATATTCTGACTTAGTTAAATAAAAGAGAAATTATCTTAAGGGATTATAGTGGACTTTACCTAGAATCAAGTTGATAAATTAAAAGAATACTCTCTATAAGAGAGCTACATCTCCTAACTAAATGGGTAGTCTACACCTTAACATATAATTCTAAGTATGAGTTTCATTAAAGGAAAAAGAGATAATTATAGTGAACTTAATAGTAGTATCAATTGCTTGAAGTTACCAATAATTCACTCAAAAATGATTATCCATTATGATCACTACTCGAACTCATCTATTCAACAATCCATCATTATTTTCTAAAATCAAATTCCCTAGATTTCAGATCAAGCATCTCACAAAATAGTAAGTATTTACGAATCAAAAGTCCAACCAAAGAACTCAAACTACACCCTTTGCAAAAAGATCCACATTGAGAAAGAGCAATCAATTCAAACAATACATTTTGGAGATGGTTACATGTGTTAAGGCAAAAACTCCAACGAAAGACAAGCACCAAGCAATGACTTCTCTAATAAAGATATATAAAGGATAAAAAGTACAATAAGACTTAAAGATTATGTTCAAAAATGTGGACAATGTTATTATTCAAATCATTATATTAAATGTTATTACTTGGCTTATTTGATCAACAAGAGTATTTAGATTAGAGAAGAGATTTACATTATTAAGCATATTCAAGTTCTAAAAGATATTCTAAATTCAAGTGGAATCAACAAAAACCAAGAATTTTCAAAAATTCATTCTTGTATTCCATTTTTTTTTTCAAGTCATTACTTAACATGTACAAAATTAAAAGAAAAGAAATAAAAATATAAGTGTCAAAATTTCAAGAATTCTCAAAATGTTTTCTCCCCAAGCAACTATCACAAAAGGGAAGCAACTTTTTCAAAGAAGTCATCAATTAAATACTTGGAAACTCTCAACTTCTAATCTATCAAATTTTTCATCTTCTACAACTTCAGTTGAAATCTTATTATTATCCTGCAAAATTTTAATTTACTTTGATTTCTTATGAAGCATATAATATAACTTTTATGGCTTCAACAAAACACATGTATGCCAACTCATAACAAAACTCACGATTCTATACATGGTTCATAGGCATTAACAAAGTTAAGTTGCTCATGAATTGAAATAAAAAAATTGTAAGGCTAGATCTAACATCAATTCAAATCTCAATCATACAAAATCAAAACATGAAAATAATTTTGCGCCCCTTTGAAATCCTTATTCCAATGAAAATCTAACAAGTTCTCATTGTTGACATACGAGCACTAAAAACTATGAAAAGATAGGAGCACAACATATCCTATCATGCTTATGGCACATCTATCTAACATTTATAATTCAATATTTTTGTTAATTTATTTATTTAGTTATGGTAAATGATTAAACTTTCAATATTTATATATATTTTCATTGCAAGCATTTGCTATAAATCCATATGTGAATCGAATGATTATCAAGCTTGTTATTGGTAAATTTCAATAAGGACATGGACATGGTTATTGCTCTGTTAATGGATATATATTTTATATACAAGAATATGAGAGAGGGAGAAACAATATAAATAGTGGCATGTGAGAGTAAAAGGCAATTCTTATAATATTAATGAATGTGATCATCATAGAACATTGCTTAAAATTGTATAATTCGAAGCACACCTAAGCATAATTTGCCCACAAATCATCTTGAGGTGCATGCCTCAATGTGGGTTTGATGAGGCGCGCGCCTCAATGCACATCTAAAAGAAATTATTGTAAGGTGTGAGCCTCACATCTTAGGTTTTAATGTGGTTTCAATGAGGTGTGTCTCAAGACACATCTCAACACAATTGTTATAAGATGTGAAATGGTGTGTCATTAGTTATGTTTATTTTAGTTCTTAGTTTTCAGGTTTAGCTCTTACAAGTTCCTTTAAGAGTATATTGATAAATTTAGGTGGGAGGTGTCCTTCCTCAAAAATTTTTTTATAAATACCACCCATTAGAGATGGAGAGGGGGTCTTTGTTTTTATAGGGTGGATTTCCCTAATTCTAGTGGATTTTTTAGGTGTTATGGTGAGGAGGTGTTAGGAAGTGTGATAACTAGTCAAAACAAGTTGAGGGGTGGAGGGGTGGGGTGGGGAGTGGGGAATATACCAAATTAATGGTGTTGATTCACATAGAATCGATATCATCAATTCTAACTAAGGGAAATAGGCACGGGAAAAGGGATTCAACTAAACATGAAAGAGAAAGAGTGAGAGTGAGAGTGAGAGAGAGAGAAAGAGTGAGAGGTGAGACCATACAAGTGTGACAAGCAAAGAACAGAAGAGTGTGCCGAGCCATTTTGACGCCGAGCAAGAAAGAGAATGGAGCTTATGTCAATGCCCTAACTAAACGGTCCTCGCGTGTGCCCATCGTGGTCGAGACAAGCGATCAGTGATCTTGTAAGTAATAGACTTGGCCAAGAGGGAGAAAAATAGGAGATATCGACCTCTCTGCAGAGGGATGACTGAGAGAGCAGCATAGCCAAACTCAAAGACTAAGGAGAAAAGAGGTATCCAAAATATAGGTTTTCTAAATTTTATTTCATTTTGAAGTCTAAAAATTTAGATTTCAATGTATATATATCATGTAGTAATGATTATATTTATTTGATTAAGGTATTATAAAAATCAATAAAGAACTTAATCATTTCTATTGCCTTTTTAGTGAATATTATTATATCAATTTTAAATCTATAGTTTTGTGTTGAAAGAAGTTTGATTTGATTAAGAGTGTTACAAGAAAAACAAATCAACCGTAAAATTTACTTATGCACAATTATTGATAAGATCTTCAATACAAATTTGTCTCTAATTCAATGAAATACATCTATATAAGATTTAAATTATAAAATTTACAAAACACTAAGTCTATTATAATAAGCAATTTTTAAATAGCTATGCTGTAATATAAGATTAGTAAGAATAATAAGTTTTGAAGAAAAGAAAGATTTAATAAAATTTAATTAATATGTGACAGTGCCAAAGCCTTCATTTTTACTGAAATATGAAAACTTGAGGTTAAAGATTTCTATGAAAATAATATTGGACTATATGTATTATATTTATATTAAGTGGATTTAGAAGATAAAGAGAATCAAGCATAGAAATGTAAATATGAATATAATATTAACATGTTAGGATGAAATAGATGTTAAAAGTAAAAAATTATAAAACCCTTAAACCAAATTTATTTAGAAAAGTAAGCGTTAATTAGAATAAATAAGCGTGTTGTATATGTTATATAAATTAAATTTTAAACAAAGTAAATATGAAGATCAATACTTATATAAATTAGTTTGAGGACAAATAATAAAATCCAATTAAACTAATTGAAAGGTATAAAAATATATTACATAAAAGATATATTTTAATACTATAAATGTAAGGACTCTTTTGAATATTGATCAAATTAATAATTTTATTTATAGATACTTCAATTAAAAAGGCAAGTTTTCGGGGAAAAAAAAAATCAAGAAGCTTCACGTTAAAATTGGATAATTATGTTCCTTCATTATAATAAATTTAACTCTTTCTCTAAATCAGCTGCATTTAATAATGAATTGATATGATATAAAAAGCTTATTTACTATAATGTCCTAATGCATTTATTTAATTCTCTCATATTGAATAGATAGCTTCAAAGTGAAACATTTTTGTTGTTATACATGTTCTTGTACAAATATATGATTCAATGCTTTGAAAACAACATGAACAATCTCATAAATACATGAAACAAATAATATATAAGCTAATGAAATATAATATAAAAATGAAGTAATAATTATGTAATAAATGTGTATTTTGAGAATGATGTTCACTCACTTATAGTATTAGTTGTGGATACTATTGTATCATGCACATAAATGGAAATAAAAATGAAAATGATTACCTATCCATTGGATGGATTTGAAAAATATTATTTTAGATGGTGACTCTATGTGATTGAAAACATGAAATAATAAAATTCATCAATTAAATAGTGTTTATTTCACTTTATTTCTTTTATGTCAAACTATTAAACTACACTTTACTTGCATGTCATAATGTTATTTAAACTGTTCATGCATATTATTTTTATTGTCTTGATTTACTATAATATAAAAACAAAATTATCCACTGAATTGTTAACTCATTTGTTAGTTATTACACATTTTTTAGGCAACCCTCATAATTAAATGGATAATAGAAGGGAAGATTTCGTTCAAAGAAATAAGGTAACTTATGGATATAAGTAACTAAACAGTCGTATATTTCATGTAATTTCAAACTAGAATATATGTAGTTTTAAACCGATTATGACTTTTCGAGTGGCTCTTTATATATTTGGAAGTATGTATTTTTAGGATATTTTAAATGTGTTAAATTAAAGTATATTTTGTTCGACCATTCATTCCCGTCTTAGTATTCCAATCTTCTGAGCCAAGTCGTGATAAGAAGCCATCATGGGTCCTAGGGCTTGCCAAGGTTGGTCTTTCTTGTATCTTTTCCACCACATACTATTATATTTTTCCTCCCCAAGCGCAGGAAACCAACAAAAAAGCTAGACAGCAATTGAAAGATTAAACCAGGAGAAAGAAGCCTTGCAAAACTCAACTTGAGGGACTTCAGATTCAAGAAGTTGTACAAAAAATAGGTTGTAGTCACCTAACTTGCCAACAATGTCGATGCAAATATAGGAGCCTCTAGAAAAAGTTACACAAAGTACTCACCAAAAAGTTAGTATTATTATTAAATCCTAAGTGAAAAATCTTATCAGCCAAAAAGTCAGAGTAGTTATTGCCTCAGAGATTGCTGAACAACTAGTTGAAAATTGTCGATCAAATTTGGTTGAATATGATCAAGTGCAATATCCTAAAGGATATGTGGTACCAGATTCAGCGCTTTCTTTGGCATGGAAAATCAACGATTGCATCTATAGCTCAATTCAAAGCTAATTGCAGAAATACTAGAGAAAATGATGCCTTACTGCTAAAACAATTCATTAACAATCTCACCAACACAATATTTGAATGATATGTTGAGTTACTTAACTCAATAAAACCTTTGCTAAATTAAAATATTTTTTGTCAAGAGATTTGTTGGTGCAACTAAGAAAGTGATGGTTGCAAACCTTGACTTAAAAAAGAGAAAAAAAAAAGATGAGTGTCACAAAATATGTTACGAGATAGAGAAATTTAAGCATGAAATGTAGTCAACAGTTCACAGAAAAATATGTAATATAAATATTAATGGGAAACATCGATGATCAAATAGCTCCATATTTAACAATGGCTACGATTAATACATTCCAAGAGCTATTGGACTGTGCAGCCAAGTTCAAGGTTGCACAAACAAAAAGGCTTTAATGATGGCTAAAATAAAAATTCCTCCAAAAAAGGAAAGCAAAATCAAAGATATGATTCAAAGAAGGATGATGTGAATACAACATTCATACTCACAATTGATAAAAAGGAAAATATAGGCACAATAACCTCACAACAAACAACAAAGCCAGCAAAAGATAAGAAAAAATGTCCTACCCACTAAGAGAAAATGAACAACCAGTACCCTTTCAATAAGAAAATGTACTGTTGAAATTTTTAAGCATGCTCTAAAGCTGAAATTACAATTACCGAAGTTGCGTAGACCTAATCAAATAGATAAAGTTGACGATCCCAATTATGGTCCACACCATCATCTTATCAGTCACCCAATAGATGACACTTTTGTCTTCAAGGATTTGATACGGAAGAGCTATCAAAATGGTGAGCTCACTCTATCTTATAGTGTTTTGGTACATCCTAAAAAGAAAAGTGAATGTTATACACTATATCCAAGCCAAGACATAAGAGGCAACTAGGTTTGAGCCAGCAAGGCAAGCTCTAAATCAATACAAGTAGGAAAAGTCACCATCTCAAATTCCGTACAAAATCATGAATGACAATAAAAGCAAATCATCATAAAGCCAAGGTTCCATAAATAGAAAAAAAATTGATTAAGAGACCATCATTTCAAAAAAAAAAAACTAAACAAATGATCAACATCCTTTTAGTTATAGAAATATTCATTGGAAGAATTACTGGAGCTAAATTGACCCAAGAATACTCTTGCCCAACAGAGATAATTTTTATATAATTCAAAGAATCAAGCAAAAATCAATCAATCTTTTTTGTCAAAACCTCACAAATCAAGGAAGAAGAAGCCCCAAAAATCAAAGTTTAAAATACCAAAAATGATCGACTCTTTGGGGGAGAATGAACAACCTCCCAAAGAAAGTTAAATTGGAAGCATATATGGTCAATTTACTTGACACGAAAAATCCTAAAAAGAAGATTTCAAAAGAAATGCATTGAGTCATAAGTATATATGAAAATTTTGATTTATTCAGTCATAAGTATATGTGAAAATTTTGATGAAGATAATTTTCAACCCCAAAGGGAGACATGTCACATAGTTGCATCATTAACCGACTCTGAGGAAGAGTTGTGCTTTTCGAAGAAAAGCCAACTAAAAAGAAGTCAAAAGTACGACTAACCTCCTTTTTTTTTAACAGTCATCCACACCACACCACACCACTAAGCACCGATTTATAGAAGAGATTAATGCTTATTTCAAACCTTAATCGAGAGTGCTCTCCAATTACAGTAAGAAAGGTAATTAAATATGGATACTTACGTCTATAGAAAGTAGAACCTAGTTCTAAATAAACCCTAACATGAACGTTAGAAGAAATCTGGTTGAATAAAAAGTCAATCTACCTCATGAAAAACAAACTCTCTAACATCCTAAGATAGTAAAGATTTCTAGATATTTTTCTAAGCAATCATGAAGCAACTAGCATAATGACAATTTGATGAGAGTTGATGTGAACTCATATTATGGTAAATAGCATAGTCTTCCTCATCTTTGTTTCCATCACAAGCTAGTAGAGGTGCACAAAACCCATATACTAGTACATGATGAATTTGTTGGATAATAGTGATAGCCTATCAAATTAGGACTAAAAGTATTGTAAGTGTATGCATGAATATTAGAAGATTTTTTTTCTAAAACAAACATCATTCCATTCAATGTGGTGACACCTCCATTTTATGTCAACATTATCTATTTGATAGGATCCTATGGTCAAAAGCTAAGGCCTTCTTCTATGTATGGATTGAAGACTTGGATATTAAAGGAGGAGATACCTAACATTGAAAAGATAATTTAAGAGATTAGAAAAAAATAAGTATAAACTGAAGTTATCGTCATGTCTGATGAATAGTTAGGTATCAATAATATAAATTTATTTAATATCTTGGTGACCAATCTATATGGCATAATATTTTTTGGAGTCAATTGATGCATCATATCAGGTAAAAGATGCTAACTATGTTTTGACCTTCATAAAGTGATTGAAAATATTGGAGAGCATTTACTTATGCAAATTATCACTAATACTAGTACTTATAGGACTATTGGGAATAAGTTCATAGAGAAAAGGATGCATATGTATCGAACATCATGTATAACACATTATATAAAGCTTATCATTAGAGATTTCATAGCATAAGAATGATTTAAGCAAAGCAAAAAAAAGATTAACCAATTTATCTACAAATACAATTAAGTACTTGCACTTATAAAAAAGTTTACAAAGAATGAGCTCTTACAAACTATTATTACTAAACTTGTCACTGTTTACCTAACTCTATAGAGCATATTGGATGTGAAGCAACCTTTAGAGGCTATATTCACCTCCACTCAATGGTTGAATTGTGCTTGGGCCCATAAGCCTGAAGAAAAAGATTATGCTGAATGAAATTTTTTGGGTGAGTGTGCATTTGCCATAAAAATAACTATGGTTATATTTGTGTCCTATAGTGGTTATATTTGATACAAAAATAGTTCCAGTTATAAATCATTCAATGAATAACAAGGGGAACACTAACGATGAGCAAACTAAGGTAGAGGAGTAATAGGATGTCGTTATTGAGCAGAATGTGATTCATTATAGTGGACCACAAAATTTTTTATGGGTTAGAAGTAAAACTAAGTTGATTAGTAAACATAGTCTACATTTATTTAAACGATATAGATAATCTAAATTATTACAAGTTTTGTAATATAAGGGCCACCCGTTGGGCAATTGAAATCTTAAAAAGGATAAAAGTAAACAATAAATGTCATGGAGAGACAACATAAGCAGAGGAAGAGGTAGAGTACATCTAGTCATAACTCTATCTTATTTATTTTAGTATCAGTTGTTTTGGTTTTTTTTATTTTTATTTTTTCTAATGTCTAGTAAATTTTATTAATTATACTTTTTGTGTCATTACAAGAACAACAAGCACTAGAGTATTCTTCTTCAACATACTTCAAAGGTAACAATACAATGTTTTTTTTTTTTAGTATCAGTTGTTTTGGTAAATTTGTTTTCCAAATGTGTAGTAAATTTTATTAATTATACTTTTTGTCATTACAAGAACAAAAAAAAAGCACTAGAGTACTCTTCCTAGACATACTCAAAGGTAACAACAAGGTCAAGTCATTAATATTTTAGGCCATGCATGTTACAAAAAGTTACAAAATCTAAAGGTCGTTTGGGACGATTTCATACTTTCTTTCAAGCGGTAGGAAAACAAATCGTTTTTCTGACTGATTTTAGGAAAATGATGAAAAACTATTTTAAGAACCAAAGTGTCGGTGTGATTATTAAAAGCTTTTTTTTCAAAAAAATATTTATTTGTAAATAACTTTTAAAAAAACTACTTTCTCATGACTTTCTATAAACAACTACAACCCAAATAGACCCTAAGTGAAGACAGTTTACATGGGTAGATATCCATCCTAAAAGTTAGATAAATCCATCTAGTGATCAATAATTAAAACACAGATGCCTAAAAGGGCAATCTGGTGGCCCATTCAAATAGACATGTGGAGAAAGAGGGTGGCTTAACAAAGCACAAAATGGCTCCACAACTTTCATAAACTTATCATGAACACATGGCAAAGATGCTTTAAATATAAGTTTGTAGTAATAAATAATAAAATATCATTCAGCATTATAACTTACTTTATTTTCTAATGAGCCTACGTCTCAGGAAATGACGCCCACACATGTAGAGGTGTTTAAAAGAACACATGAATAAGAGAATATGGACATGAATAAGTTTATCAAAGCATGTTCACGTCATGTGATGATTATATACCTTTAGATTGTACATCAAGAACATTAGCAATATGATGAAAAAAAATCAACATCGTACATGATATTAAGCTTTACATCATGACATTGACAATTACTAATAATCTTGCTAAAAAATATGAATAACTAGCTAGCTATTATCGTGAGCGTGAGGTTGAACTTGACGCCTGGATGAAGATTGCAACAAATTTGAAAAAGAGTTGAGTTTATAGATACACACTCAATGACACATAATGTCTCATAAATTTTCCATCAAGCATGAATTTATTGATTAATCAATTTTAAAAGAACTGCGTAATCAAAGTTTAAAATTGTGCAATAAAGTATTGAGGCATTTCTTATCTGTGAGACGAGGCTTAAGCCTCAAGGTGTTTTGAGACATAAGCCTCAAAATCAATAAGTTATGTAACGTAAGAAGTATTGTACGCAGATCAAATATAAAACAAGAAGAAAATATTAATATCCTAACCTATTGACAAATTTAAATGTAATATATTAACATCTTAATATAGCAGGAAGTAATAAATTGGGCAAAATATCAAGTAGCATAATAATATCTTGACATCAAATGATGAAATAAAAAGTATTATACAAACATCAAAATAAGAACTAATAACATAATAATTCAAAATAAGTTTAACATAATAAGTTTTTCTCTCCTAGTCCAATTCTCCAACATCAATAGTGACAGTGGTGAGCAATATTATGCATAAAAAGTGAAAAGGGCATAAGAAGAGAGATGCTTGAGTAATGTATATCCCGAGAGATTTGCATATGTGTTAGGACATGAATATTATTTGAATAATTAAAACTGAATTATTATTTTTTAAAGTTAGATCTAAAAGCACACAACTCACAAAAATTAAAGCGAGTCATGCCTCACATCTCACATCATCTAAGATGTAAGCCTCACATAGCACTAATAAGACATAAACTTCATTGCAATTTTTTAAAAAAGTTTTGAGGGCACTAATTTGAACTAGTGACTAAAGTCAATAATATATAATATTATACAGGAAATGATAAGTGGCTCCAATAGAAGCCTCCATGCATAGCCAAGGCTACAAGAACATGACAAGTTAGTAAAATATTAGCACTACTCCTGCCAACATTTCATGGTGAGTTCACTTCCACTAGATAGGTTAGGGCACTAATTTGAACTAGCCATAACATCAAACTAAAGGAATCTCCACTCCTAGTGTGAAACAATTTAAGCAATTCTAAACATATTTATGAATAATATTAGCATAAACGAAGGAATTTAGCTGATGCAGTTAAGAAAAAACAAACCAAAGGACCAGATGGTAGTTCGGGATGATAGTAAAAAGACTTCATATTAGGAAGCAGGTCTCAATGCTTGGATTAGAAGGCTTTATGCCAACATTCAAACTCATTTTACATGAAACAAAGCATCGAGCAACCACAATCTTTTTATAGCAAATTTATAAAGAATGTTTTAAACCTGGTCAAAAGAAAAGCAATAGTAATGCGAGGGCCTCATATAAATAATGCACTACTTCACTCACCTTGTATCGCAACCCAACTGTTATTTCCCATTCAAGAACAGATTTATTGTAGATCCGTACATTTGACAAGAGACAAGATTCCTGCAGACAAAGGAGCAACAGAACAGATTGGTAGACATTTCAAGTAGAGAAGTTTATTGGGTCAGGGAGACAAAAGTAAGGTAGCTTTATGGGAGTTCAAATAACCAAAGCAAAATCTCAATTATGTATCTCAATTCTATTAGAATGTGCTAAACAGAGATTCAATAAGCTAGTAGAATGACCAGTATTATTGTGTTAACTGCTGAATCGTTTCTCCAACAGTGAACCACAGTAGGGAGAAATTTATGCACAAACAGACTAAAGTCACGCCATGATGGGAATTTGTATTATATACCTTCATATTGTACCCAAATGTGTCTTGAGTTGTTTGCTCGAGTAAGCTGGTTTTATTTATAGCACATTGCAAAAGCAAAGTAAAAACAATCACAAAGTCAAACATTCCCAAATTTTCAGAAGCCTGTCATAAAGTATAGGAACATTTTTTGGAGTCGGGAAAACAAAGTATGACTTAGGTTGGTGTCTTTTTTTTTTAATGCCCTAGGTTGGTTTTTTTTATGCCATAGGTTGGTCTTTTTTATGATTTAGGTTGGTGTTGGGGGAAAAGTAGTGATTCAAGGGGGAGAGAGAAAGAGAACAAAGGAGCCAAAAAAAAAAATTTAATTAAGTAACTTGTGGTTAATCCAAGCAATATACCATGAAAGAGTCTTCATAGTCTGATCTTCTTGATAAACGTAAGGTGGGACAGGATCTAGGATGAGTCTGTCACCCAACAGCAAACCTTTATAATATTGGGAGATTGTTACCAAGCATTACAATAACTAGTAGGGCTTGTTTAGAGTAACTGCAAATACAATGATGGAGCTATTGTAGAATAAGTTGTTATCTAAAAAGTTGCAATAAGTATTACAATTTTTTTAAAAAAATCCATACTATAATTTTCTGACAACCACAACACTTTGGGTGCGTTTGGGACAACTTTTTAGTTGTTTTGTTTTTCAAAAAGCAACCATAATTGTGTTTGGCTACTAGCATTTTAACTATTTTTCAAAAAATTTTGTGGTGAAAATTATTTTTGAAAACTAGAGTTGTTAAAGTGTGGTGGTTGTCAGAAGACTATTAGTTGAATTTTTCAAAAAAAAAAAAATATTTGTAACACATCTGACTTTTTAAAAGTTATTTTTCTACGAACTTTCAGAACTTTCCAAAAGCTATCTCAACAGACTTTTATGTCAGGTTGGAAAACACAATTTTTCCACCATCAATTCTCCAAAATGCAGCCAGAACACAATTTTCAAACCGTGGTGGGTTTTTCGCACTGCACCACCGCCGCCGCCCCAAACACCATACGATGGCTTCGGAAAGATAACTAATAGAGGCCTAAGGAGTTATCAGCTGAACAAAAGAAAACAAGTATAAAAATGGTTACGAGGACTAATCCGGACTCTCTTAAGACATAACAGAGATTATTCCACATTGGACTGTTCGAAAAGGAGAGGGTGGTGAGAAAAATACAGTAAACCAAAAGAAAGAAGATGCATTCAAAAACCTATCTCCCGCTAAACAGGGAGAATCTTTTCTTCCTTCAAAACCCTAATTCATCTCTGTTCGTTCAAAGTAATTCTAATCACCAAAACCTGCAATCAGACGGATTCAAGTCCCAACGGACTTCACAAATAAGCGTATGACTTCGATGGCATCGTTACCTGCCATTACTGCTAGGTTACCTGTAAAGAGAAAGCGAATTCTAGCGCTTTCAATTCTTTACTTCTACAAAATCTCAGCGATAGAACAGATTTTCAAATCCGCAACGCGCCATTTAAAAGAAGAAACGATATAAAGACGAGAAGGGCTTACGTCAAGCTCGAGGAGGATCCATTCCTTGGTGTTTGTTCCAGTGGACCAATGCGTGCGTAAATCGAGGTCAAGAACGTTCGCGCCCTTCGCGGCCGGGGACTCCCTCGACATTGCCTTAACTTTGTAGGGTAGCGGCTTCACTCTCGGATCCAACTCCATTTCCATATAGTTCCACTTCGTCAAAGCACCCACGGAACCAAACTAAACTCCTCAACTTCGCTTGATTTTGATCAATAAAACTTAAATAAGCACTCACATCTCCCCACCAAAAACCTGCGAGCGAGCGAGCGAGCGAGAGTACAGAGAGAGAGAGAGAGAGAATAGAGAATAGAGAATAGAGAGAGGAGAGAACGCCGATATGTCAGGTCGATGCAGCACTCCACAATATAAAATATTATTTATAACTCATTTTAATAAATAAATAATTCAACTTTAAATATAAAAATTAAGAAATTTTGATTTAAAATTTTAATTCATTATTCAATAATTATTATCACAATAGTATAACTTATAATAGGTTTTAATTCATATAAATAAATGAATCACTATAACCAAACAAGATATACAAAAATCTATATGACAATAATTATTGAACCATCAAAGACTCAAAAAGAGAATGATATGATTGTAAGAGTAAATGGGCAAGAGAAATGAGATTAAAGAGTTGTTTGGTTGTGAAAAGAAATCTGATGTAAAAAAAAATCTGATATAAAATGAATCGTTGTAAAAGATTACTTTATTTATTTGGTTGAGAGTTTTACAAATTCGTGACTTTATTTTTTTCTGTTTGGATAAAAAATATAATGTAAAGTATTTTCAAGATTTTGGCCTTGGCGGCGGGTTGTGGCAGGCGGTGGTGTGATGGCGAGGGTGATAACGACGGGACTTTTAATGACAGATTTGAATTCTCAACGAATTCAAATCATAAAAATGACTGTAATGTATTTGTAATAGATTACATTACCTGAAAATTTACTTTACTTGGCCAAACAAAAAAAAGTTAAAATCTGATTTCTTTACTTTGCACTCAAAATTCTTCCAACCAAAAAGCCCCTAAGAAAAGGTAGAAAGCACCTTAGTCTTGATCTCATGGATTTGTCATCTCATGCTATAAAATCTAATATCATTTAATTTAGAAAGGAATTAGCTCAATAAAGATGTTCAATACTCTATAAATAATCATGAATCACTTCTTTCAAAGTTAGTCTCATGACTTTGAAGTAAAAAAAAAAGATTTCTCTAGAAAATTTCACAGAAAAAGGCTAAAAGATGCAAAACTTATAAAATCTTTATATAGATTGAGAAAGGTCAATAGAAAAAAAAAAAATGAGATAGCATAGTCATATGTGACTATAGCTACACAATGTTGAACTTACGATATTGTCTTAGTTAGGTTGTCGCAACTTAGCTTACTAAGATTTCCTATGCATAATTAAAATCATGCCCACCTAGGGCTTTATCTTAAGAGATGGCATGAAATGCAAGTTCTTTATTCTTAAGTGAAGACCACTAATACATACTTGACTTGGTTATATAATGCATGTACACTAATGTCTAACTTTATCTTACACCTTCATGTACTAGGGCGTGAATTAAAAATTTAGCCAGAGAAAGCCTAAATTTAAATTTTTAAATATTTTTTAATTGATTTTAAGATTATTTATCATTTTATTAAAATTGATAGAAAATATTTATCCCATGAACCTAACATGAAATCCTTTATAGCCTGACAATCATAGTATAATGAAAAAGTAATACATACTTTCAAGTAAGAGCAAAAATAAATAATCACTATACTATGATGGTTTTAAAAGAATATTCGGTAGCGGTGGGTAATCTACTTATACATTTCTAATATAAAAAATAAAAATGTGTAGCTAAGTTCTATCCAATAAGTTTGGACAAGTAATAAAGTATAAGTTTAATCTCCCTCCACTCTTGGTCCATTCTCTTGGTTCAAAGTGTACAACTACACTTAAGAAATTGGAACTATTTGTACTAGTCAAGTAACTTAACTTATACTTTACATATGAAATTCTAAAAATGTAATATCCCATTTAATCCCATTTCTTTTTCTTTCTTGCCTAATTCTTTTGTCATTCGTAGCATTAGTAGTAGCGGTAAGTATGCATCGGGATTAAGTCATTCGGCGTGTATGGTTGGATCTCTCCCAACTTCCTATTTCATTTCCTTCCTTCCCACCTCGGTCCTTCACGCGAGTTCTCCTCCTTTCCCTTCCCCGGCCCGACGGACCGCTCCGTGACAGAGAACGCGGGCCGCCGCTCCTTCCTCGTGGCGTCGGATTCGAGAGCTGGCATGAACCGTGGGGAGGATTTCAGCGGCCCCTTCCTCCCGCGTCAGTAGTGAGGTCTTATATGCTTCGACGGAACCCGTGTGAGGAGGTAAGATGCAGTAGGGAGTTTAAATCATCGGTGGATTTGGAATTGGGTCCGCCGATAAGAGGGAAGTCCGGGAGTTCTGACTTGAATTTTCTTTCCCTATTCTTTTTTCTTTCAGCCGGCCTACAGCCTTCCTTAGTATTGAAATGCGTGATTAGGGAGTTTGACTGTTTTACTAGGTGAGTTGTAAATTGTGTATTATTAAAATGGGGTTTAGGATTGGCATTTTTGCTAATTTTAGTTTGTTAATTTAATCAGGTAATATTGGCGTTAGTAGATTACTTTGGAGTCGTACTCCAGTAAGCTTATGAGGAGATATCAATTTCAGGTAAGATTGCAAGATTGCAGGTTAAGTTAATTATGAGTTTCATGTGAAGAGTTATTTCATTATAGGTTGTGTACTCGAGGAGGAATCGAGGAGCACAGCATGACACTGGTATAGACACTGAGGTGAGATACAATTGCTAATTTAAATTCAGTTTCTATTTTATGTATGCGTTCTACCACTGTATAAATTGTATGAATGGAGAAATCTGTGAGATGACAAAAGTTCACGAGATGAGTGATTAGGGATCTTAGTATCCCACTCGACATTTTGAGGTTGGAGGCTGTTAGGTCATTGGTGTCAGGTAAGTAAGTATGGTTCCGACCTTTACCTTGCTTTAAGTGCAGTGACATGTATGAAAATGAAACTTAAAATTATAAATAACATTTCTAGAAAATGATTTGATATAGAAGAAATGATTTTAAAATCATCCGCATTGATCTGATATGAACTCTGACATATTACGGTTTATTGATGCTTTGATTAGATACACCTTTCACTTGCTCATTCCATGGCGAAACGTTGGTGGAATCTATCTATGTCGTCATCCTATTCTACACTTGGTGACCCTAGCATAAGAGAGTCATCTGGGGTGTGACAAAAAATATATATATAATGAAGAAATATCCTAGATTAAATGGAGCCATTACAAACAACAAAAATATCATAGGGCAAATAATATAATGAATAACTTGACATCATAATATATATATATATATATATATATATATATATATATATATATATATATATATATGATATTGTGTGTGTGTGTGTGTGTGTGTATGTATGTGTATTAATGATTAAATAAATGAGAAATAGATTCTTTTATTATCTAAAATAGCAACACATATTAAATAAATTACAATAAAACATGTTATAGTGCTAATACCAAATTACACCTATAGGGAACATCATATGCTTATGTGCCTTAATAGGGGCAAAGTGGTAATTTATCAATATAAAGATTTCTTTGTTAAAATTTTAGATAAAATATATTTAATCTTATAAAATTCTTAAAAAAATTTAAAAATATATTGTGTCACGAAAATTCAATATAATTTTTTTTAGAATTTATGGATATAAAAAATATTTTATAAAATTAAAATAAACTTAATAATTATTTTTAAATTGCATTAATTGGATAAGGCACATTAGAAAATTGTGAAAATTTGTATATCAACATATATTTGTTTCAAAATCATTTCATAAATTTTTTAGAATTTGTAAAATTTTGGATTAATTATTTTTTATTTTTTAAACTATTGGATTTTGGTTTGGAAAGTTATAATGTGCCACTGTAATTTAAAAACACCTCCCAATTTTTATGAATTGTTGAACATGCTACATAAGATATCTTTAATTAATATCAATTTTTTTCTAATATGTTTCATGGTCAAATAATATATAGAGAGGACAATAACGTTTTAAATGGTAAAAATATTTAAAATGATATATTTTTTCTATATTTCCCATGTCAAATAATATTTATAGAAAATTTTAAATAAATGGATTATAATAATATTTAGAGAAAAATAAAAGTGAATGCCTTGAAAATTGATAAGGTTGGATGGACATGCTGTTCAACTTTATATTAGTGGTTGAATTATATGTATGTATATTTTAGAGCTAAGGGTTATCTTTAACCTCTTCGAGGCTACATAGAGAAAATTAGGTTGGCCTCAAGTAAACGATATCTGAGCCTAGCGTGTGGGTAATTATCTTTATGTAAGACATTTTAGATGAAAAGTATTCATCAAGATAATAAAAGATTTAGAAACTCTATAGTTGAATAATTGTATGTTATAATAACATTCATGTCATATTGTTCCATTCTTGAATATAAAGGATCTCCACTCTTGCACACAAGGGACAAGCTTGGCCTTTGAGGTCTCTTGTAGTGGAGAACACCTCTTCTAGCTGATTTAGCCCATAACTAAACTTCATCATGCTTGTAGGCATAATTTCCCTAAGCCTTAGTTCAAAAAAAATGTGCCAAACTGATCCAAAAACTTATAAATTTTTAACATTAGTCTAAGTCATGTTTGCATACCAAACATTATCTAATATTTTATTGAGTGAGTGTAGGATTTTAGCTTTCTTTCTAATTAAATAACAACCTAACTATCTTGCATCTACATAAGACCGACCTACTTGATTTTAAGGCTATGAGGTGTTAGCTAGTAATAACTTCAAGAGGTTGTAAAAAAGAGTCGGGATATGTTCACTCTTTCTTATGGAGGTGAACCATTATATCCTATTCTTCCGACTAGATTTTAGGTCATGTTTTTAGCTTTGTACTAAAGCATTTTAGATTAGGTTCTAAGTTTTGTTACTCTTTTCATATAAGTTCTCATTTCTTAGGTATCTCCACAATCGTATGTTGTTGGGTTATAAGTCTTAGCACTTTAATAAAATTTCAGCTTAAACAAAAATAAATCCTCCTCCTTAAAAATATAAAGTCTCATCATAGGATAGATTTGAGCAATCATTAAATTTCATAATATCTTGGATTCTCCCTTACTTATCTTCTTGTGGAATCCATAAATAAGTCTTCCTATTTGAACTCTTTCTATTTGATTTCTAATAACAACCAATTCTTTGATAGTCTAGCCTTAAAATCTTTGGTGATATTTATTGACTATTTTAATTGAGAGTGTTCTTAGTAAACTTTCATTTCCTATGATATAATTAACTATGGGGGCTTTCCTCTATAGGAAACTAAAGAAACCTGGCTTAAAATAAGCCCTGCTCTACTTTATTCATGTAAAGTGGGGGAAAAATCTCTCGTATATATGAAGACTTATTTGCATTAAGAGTCCTTATTAGGTGATTAAGTCTATTATGGGGTGATGTTTCTATCTTTTAAGATAATACATCATACCTTATCATCGATCACTTCAATAAGTACCCATTAAGATCTATGTGATGTTCCTACAGCTCAAAATAAAAACACCACAACCCATTTAAACTTAATTGAAGCATCATTAGGATTCAATTTGGCCAATTGGATCACTTAGTCCATGTTAACCCAATTGAACCCAACAGGGCCAAAATTAAACCCTATTTAATTTGAGCCAAATTAAGTTAATCAAAAGCTTCACAATCGAGGTAATCACATACTTCAACATTCCTTGCAATTAATTGCAATCGCTAATTAGCCACTTTGACCCCACTTAGCCCAATTTGACTTTAAGGGTCAAATTGAACCAAACTCTAATTCAACCCAAACCAAATCAAATCATTCTCTACAATCACTTTAAAATTGATTATTGATCATATTCCAACATCTAATTGAAGTCAAGTAGGTCAATTTGGCTATTGACCCATTAACCTCATTTGACCTAAAGGGTCAAGTTAAGCGAATCTTGATTTAATCTAAATTAGATCAAATTAATTATTGAAATCAATCCAAGATGATTATTGATCATGGCTCAATACCAATGGAACCCATTTTACCAAGTTGGCCAAGTTGGTTCACTTAATAAATTGGCCAAAAGTGCCAAATTGAACTAAAATCAATCTTAGCCAAATTAAATCAAATCAAAGCCTATGATTAATCCCAAATGAACAAATTAAACAAAATTCAATCTATAATTACACCCAATTTGGCCAATTTGACCAAATTGATCAATTTAACCCATTTGATCCATATGAACCGATATGAGCTAAATTGAAATATATTCCAAATCAAGTCAAACCAATTGCACCAATACATCCTAAATCATCATTTGAGCTTTACCTACAATAACCCTTGGGCCCCAATTGGTCAATTGAATTGAACCCAACCCAAATTGACCTATATGAGTCCAAATAAGCTAACCCAATCAAACTAAGTTTAAATCCAATAACCTTGGCATGATTCATCTTTGGACTCTCTCTCACCGCCAAGTGGACCCAACTTATGGTGAATCTCGTTCAACCACAAATAAGTGAACTAAGAGTTCTAATTAAGATAAAATCAGAAAATAGAAAGTCCAACCCCTCTCTTCGGCCAAGGTGCCCTTAGTATTCCTTGAGCTCTCCCCAATTGACCCAAGCTAAGACAAAGTTGGGTTCACCATTGGCCGGAGAGGTCACCCTCACCATGGCTAGCTCTTGGTTCACCAACCATGGGTTGTTCACTTTACTATTGGCCACTGAACTCCCTCAGCTATTAAGGGAGGTCCAGCTCGCTAGTCCAGAGCCAAATTCATCCCTACTACTTGTCCATCATGGTTTGAATCAACCCCTTTAGGTGATTCACTTGGAGAAGCGTATACACCCCATTTAGACCCTTTAGGTCAAAAGGGTTAGGTTAGGTTGAGTTGAATTGATTGTGGGTTTGATTGGTTTTGATTGATAGCTTTGGTAGAGTGTGGAATGATGATTGAATGGTTGATTGATTTATAAGAAAATCAATTGAGTTAGGATTGATTGAAGGAGTTTTAGCTAAGTTCATAGGATTGAATCATGGGCTTAGGTTTAGATAATTATGAGTTTGATTTTGATTTGGAGTTTGGATTTGAGTTGGGATTCAATTGGATTTTGGTTGCATTTGAGGTCAAATTTTGACTAAGGAGATAGGCATGGGTTTTGTTAGGCTATAGGCTAGGTGGGTCTACCTAGGTCCTAAGGCATAACATGACATAAGACTAATCCTAAAGTCTCTAGTTTAGGGATAAGTGTTCACTTAGCCACTGTGCCTTATGACTATGGAGCTCTTAGTATATAGAGGACTTCAAGATTTATGATGGAAAGATTGACTCCTCACTCTAAAAGTGAGATTAACAAAAGGACCCCCAATAGGTGTGGTGTAACTAACAAGGCATACCTCACATATTGGCATTGACCGAGGTGATCAATAACATCTAGAAGGATTGCAAGCGCTAACGAAGATGATTTATACCTAAACCAAAAGGTAGATATAATCACAATCTTAGTGCAATGCAAGTCATCTCATGCCAAGGGCATAATATAGTCAAGAAGATTTGGTTTTGATTATGGTTGAAAATTGATTTCTTGTCAATGACATGAAGAGAGATCCACTGGAAAACCACACATGAATTTAATTTGATTGATTTAGTTTGGGAGGAATCCACTATGGTTAAAGATTTGAATTTGATTTGTTTTAATTTGTTTTCTTTGATTTTTGGAAGGGAGATCCACTGGGGATACATGTTTGAAATTGTTTGGTTTGTTGATAGAATTGAGACATATCCATCGAGGGATATAATCTTGAATCCATTGGGGATCAAGATTGGATTTATTTGATTTAGGATTGATTTAATTTGGAGATGAATTTGATTTATTGACTGAACTTCACTAGGGAAGTAAGTTTGGGTTTGTATTTTTTTTTTATTTGGGTTGGCACCACTTGGGAGAAAAGTTTTGAATTTTATGTGTTTGTTGATTGAATTGATTTAGTTTGGTTTAATTTATGGACCCTATCGTGTCATGGAGAAGAAGGGGCCACAGGGGCCTTGGCCTATCTTAGATTTACCAATCCAAAGGGAGAGTCACCGAAGACTATCCAACACGAGGGTTGCCTTCGGTGCAATGGTTGTGCGGAAGAAAGCGTAGAGACTTACATCTTCCAAAGTGGGAATAGCCATTGGGGTGACTTGTTAGTAGCACAATAAATCAAACCTGACCTAGGCCGACTACTGAGTGAGTGTCGCTGGGGATCTTACCTCAACTCAGGAGTAGTCAGGGTTAATTTGATTTAATTTAGATTTAATATGGACCCTGTCAGTGTACGATGGACGGCACTAAGAAGGGGCTTACATAATCCTTAGCCTATCTTAGATTTATCAGTCTAAAGGGATAGTCTACTGGCCGAAGGGTAGGACTATCCAACCTAAGGGTTGCATTTCAGTGTGCAATGATTGTATTAGGAAGAAAGTGTAGAGACTTACATCTTCCAAAGCAGAAATAACTGCTAGGGTGACTTGTTGGTAGCACAACAAATCAAACCCAACTTAGGGCGACTATTGAGTGAGTGCCACTAGGGATCTAATCTCAACTCAAAAGTAGTTAAGGCGATTCCTATAGGGAGTTTTGTTGACACTGCCCTAAAGATAGGATGCCTACTTAGGAAGAGGTGCCACTGGGGGCACTCTTCTAATCCACAAGCAATCATATTTTGTTTATTGAGCGTGGACCCTATTGGTGTGCGAGGGACCACACTACGAAAGAGCCATAGAGGCTTTGACCTATCTCAAATTTATTGGTCTAAGGGAGAGTCTGTACATCCGCAGTACATAACTTCCAACTACAGGTGTGGTTACTAAGAAAGGGGGACTATCCAATCCAATAGTAACCCAGGTTGCATCTAGATGGCGTTGCAAAGGATGTGATCCAAATAGAGTGCTCACATGGGAGGTGCTACTAAGGGCATTATCCTGATCCCTAGAAAGGAAAGCTTATATATACGGTGGATAACTCAAGGAGAAAGCGCAGGGACATAAATATGCCTAAGCGGTGTTTTCCACAGGATGGGTCGTTGTCAACATAGTAAACACCAACCAACCTAAGGTGCCCGTCAGTGTGTGATGATCAATTTAAAAAGAAAGCATAAAAGACTTACATCTTCCTAAGTAGAAATGATCATCGGGACAGTCTATCATCGGCTAGACAAATACTATCCGACTTAAGGCAAGTACTAAGTGGGAAGTCACAAAGAAGGACTGAACCCAAACTTAAAGTAGTCAGGAGGAAAGGAGCCGCTGGGGGTCTTACCCTAAACCTCAAAGATAAACTTGACCTAGTCAATATATAGTGGCTAGTTCAAGAAGAAAGCACGGGGACTTACATCTTCTTAAACAAAGTCAACAACAAGTTAGCCTATTGGTGATGCAATAAGACATACCATACTGACAAGATGCTCATGTATAGTGGTGATACTAGGAAGAAAGCATAGGAGACTTACATCTTCCTAAGGAAGAGAGAACTGGGGTGACACACTAACTAGATAGTGAATCAAACCTGACCTAGAGCAGCTACTGAATGAGGACCGTTAGGGTATTATCTTGACTCAAAGTAGCCTGAAACAAAGGATTTGTGTTTGTTTTGTTTATGTTTCTGTTGTTCTAATAAGGGATAGGATGCCACTCTAGTTCTCTTACACCTACCCTAAACACGCCACAAAGATCCGTAAAGGGAAAATGCTTTTAATTTGAAGAGATTTTGATTTGAAATGGAGTTTTATTGATGAAATTTGTCTTTAAATATTATTTTGTGGGTAGTATTTCTTAAGGTAGAGCCCATTAATTGGAATCATCAGCCTCCTTTATTGTTGATAGGTTGGTATGATCTTCCTTGGTAAGCTTTCTATGAAAAAGGGCCTTCCTAAGTGGGTTCAAACTTGCCCCCATCTTGTGATTGGCAATAATTGATCTCTTTAGAACTAAAATAAGCTCTCCTACTTGAAAAGCTCTAGGACCAACTTATTGTGAGCTTGAATTATTTTGACTTTGTATAACTCAAGATTTTGGCATGCTCGCGAGCACTTCCCCTCCAAACTTTCAAGCTCTTCTAACCGCAACTTGGCATTTTGCCCCATTATGATTTTGCTACCCACAACTATTCTTAGTGATGGGTGTTGGACTTCTAATGGTAGAACATATTCAGACCGATCCGAATCATACGGAAAGAGGAGTAGACTGAATTGGAGTTCCGTAGGTAGTGTGGTAGGCCCATAAAGCTTCACTTAACTGCTCATGCCATTGTTGTTTGTTGTTAGCGAGTGTCTTCTTGAATATTTAGATGAGAGTTTTGTTGAAGGCTTCTGCTAAAAAATTTGCCCGTTGGTAGTAGATGGTAAAATATCTCCAATCTTTGTTGTGTCTCCGGGTGAAGCTGTTGATTTTGATGCTCTTGAATGCATACATTATCAAATATAATTCGGAGGTACCCCAAATCTTTACGATATGGTTCCAAAACTAGAGCACATGCTAAGATTTTACCTCCCTGAGCGGAATCGCCTCCGCCCATTTGGAAATGTAATCAGTAGCAACTAAGATGAACCGGTAACCCTTAGAAGAAAGAGGATCAATCAGACCCACTATGTCAATACCCTAACATTTGAATGGCTAGTAAGACCACGCCATATACTTAGCATTGGTGGTATCGCTTAGCTACATCCATGCAATTGATGATCATCGACGGCCAAATAGTATCCAAGTCTCTTGATTTTGGCTTTGATCTTGTGATAGGATTGGTGAGCTCCGCATAATCCTGAATATACCTTGATCACGATATATGGGCTTCGTGCTTATCCAAACAACGTAACTACATATAATTGAAGGACCACCGATATAAGACACCATCCACAAGGGTGTAGGAAGGTGCCCTTTGCTTCACTTGATGTGCTTTGGACTTCTCTTGAGGTAGTTTGTATTTGTTTAGGTAATCAATGAGTGGGTGCCTCCAATGTAGCTCTTTGTCCTTTTTGTCAATGGCAACCTCTCCTCAAGGGAGTATTTTTCGAGTTCATTATCAATAGCGTGACTTGCCATCTCTATTGATATGGACTCATCTTCCGGACATGCCAACTCATTGGCAAGCTTGGAAAAAGCATATGGTATGGCATTTTCTCCTTGAGGGATCTTGTAAATGGTAACTTCTGGGATTTGGGCCAATAACTCCATGGTATATTAGTGGTAGTGATGGAGTCTGAGCTTTAGGACCTAGTAGGATCTAGCAATTTGGTTGACCACTAGTTAGGAATCCTCAAAGATGTTGATGTCCTAGATGCTTAACGAGATGGGTAACTCTAAATTGGCAATCGGGCCTCATGACTTCATTGTTAGTGCAAGAATCAGATGATGTGAGAATCTGATCATATCATGGTCTGGAATTAGGAGAACTATTCCTACCCCTACCTTCCTGGAAGAGTAGATTGTGGTTCTTCTCCTCTTTGAGAGGAAGTCGCGCCATCAAAGTACATCTCTCAATAGTGATTGTTAGTATCCCCTAAGTTCATAATTTGTTCATTGGGGAGATCATCACTAAGTGAAGTGTTAACGGGAAGAGGGTGTGCTGTTAGGAAATCTATGATTACTTGTCCTTTCACCACACGGAGGGGTACGAAAGTGATGTCAAACTGCAATAAAATCATGGACTAACATGCTAACCGTCTGGATAGCGTTAGCCTTATCATGATATATTACAGTGGGTTGATTCTAGAAATCAACTTTACTTTATAAGAAAGTATGTAAGATTGCAGCTTTTGGGATGCAAAGATTAAAGCTAAGCAATGCTTCTCAATGGGTGGATAGTTTGCTTTAGTAGGGATTAGATGATGGCTAAGATAGTAAAGAACATTCTCTCTCCCTTCACCATTGGTTTGGGCCAATAAAGCACCAAAGGAGTTGTGTAATGCAGCAGTGTATAGTATAAGCGGCATGCCCGAGATAGGGATTACTAAAATTGGTGATGTCATCATGTACTACTTGATGCTCTTGAAGGCTCGACATTGGTCATCCCACTTGAACTTGGCATCCTTCTTGACCAGTGCTGAAATTGGTTGGCATTTACCTGGAAGGTTGTATATAAAGCATCTTAGATACACCAGCCATCCTTGGAATAATCTGAGTTGAGTTAGAATTTTAGGGGTGGCATTTCTAATATCATTTTAATGTTCTCGGTCAATTTCAATTTTGTGGTGTCGGACAATGAACCCAAGAAACTTTCATGAAACTACTGAATGCACACTTCGAGGATTCATTTTGAGGTTATATTATCTTAACCGCTGAAAACTACTCTCAAGTCAAAGTGGTGGTATTCCTTTTCTTTGCTTTTGACCATGAGATCATTGACGTAGCATTCTACTTAATGATGAATGAGTTCATCGAAGATTTGAGTCATAGCCCACTGGTATGTGGCACTAGTATTTTTAAGGTAGAAAGGCATGACCTTGTAGCAATAAAGGAAGAGATTTCTCTCATCTTTAGGGGCCATCTTTATTTGATTATATCAAGATAAATCATCCATGAAAGAGAAGACTGCATGAGATGAGGCAATGTCCGCCATCAGTTATGGTATTGATAGTGGAAATTCATCTTTTGGACATGCCTTATTTAGATTCTTAAAATTGACGCATATGCAAATTTGGTCATTCTTCTTCTTAATTGGGACAACACTAGCCAACCAGGTGGAGTATTTTTCCTCCCAAATGAAACTAGCATTGATCGCTTAACTTTAGAAATGATTGTTATTCAATGTCTAATTGCATGCTTGCTTAATAGGGTTAGCATCGTCAGCCTTTTTATGAACGCTACGTGCATAACTGACATTTTTTCATAACTCCATGCAATGCAGTTCTTAAACTCAGTGAGTAGCCTAACTAAGTCTTTGGTTTTAGTTTCATTCAACAAAGAACTAATGTATGTCAGACATGGCTGTCTTCAATTTCTAAGTTGATCTCTTTGAGTTTGTCGATGGTTGACTTAATTTCCTCTTCAAACTCTAGCGATGCATCCTTGACTTGGAAATCATCTGGGTCATCTGAAGTTTTTAAGCACACCTCCTCATATGAGTTAATGTGATTTGAAAAGAACCTATCAAATTTGAAATGATTAGTGATGACCAAACAGTAATCGTCATTGTCGACTGGGCCTAATGTACCAAAGTTGAGTTTTGGTCTTGATTGAGAATTCTTGCATTTATTGTTCCATAGCCTTTTGAAGTAATTTTACATGTGCTTAGAACATGTATATGGAATTAAACCTTTCTTAGCTAAGTTATGAACACAAGGTGAGTACCAATCAAAAGGAAATTTTATTAATTCTTTATATGAATCATTTTCCGTTCTATGTCAACTTCTTGACTTGAGGATGATGCTCCGTGGATAGAACCTCTGAATCTTCATAGTTGTGGATGATTTAGAGGCATCCTTAACTATTAAACCCTCAATTTTTTATGAAGAAAGTGGTGTTAGAGCTAAGGTTCCCAATTTATGCCTAATAGTTTCACATAATGAGGACTTGGATACACTTATGCTTTGCTTGAAAATCTAGTCTTTATAATTGTTAAGCTCGAGTGTCACCTCCAATGGGATCTGCTATCGAGAAGAGCTGGCCGGTGTGCTAACCATATAAGACTCATCATCTGAACTAGATTTAAAGTCTATGAGGATAATAGGTGTACTCCTAGTAGCTGGGATGAATCTCCTGGGGTGTATGGAGGCCTTCCACCTCGTGACTCCATCTGGACTCTCTTCCTAGTCTTGGTGGAGGTCGGGTCATCCTCCCCACTTGTTCGAATAGAGTAATGAACTATGGGTGAAATCTAATCTCAGGCTTCACTTCCTCCCTAAGGTCTATTTCTCATTCCCTTTATTTTCTTTTCTCTTTCTTTTCTTTCTTTTCTTTTCTATCACATTAGGATTTTGACTAAATTCATGAGAATAAACTTTTATTTCGTGAGGTAGTAGGCGCATCCTCATATATCGACCTCATGAACTACAAAGGGTTTGAGATCTCCTTTAACACAATAAATTCCACATCTCATGAACTTGATGATATAAAGAGGATATAACCATGTTGTTTTCATGTATCTATGGTCTCCCAACCAAAGCATTGAAAGATGTGTCCAGTCAATTATGTGAAACTTGGCTTAAGTACTCAAATCATCTATTTTGATAGGCAACACTATGGAGCACAAGGCCCTCTCCTTATTCATTGAATCTTTTCAACATTATCATCTTCATATGGATTTAGAGATGTCAATTCTCAAGTAGGTAAGAGTTCTTAGGCTCATAATATTCGCTAATGCACTTGGATCAAACATAACTCTAGATAGCTTAAATTTGCCAACATCCACGATATTGTAGAGATGAGGGTTGTGCTCGATCATTCCTAGAAGTAGGTATTCATCGCTGAATGTAACTCCTAGTATCTCCTTTGAATGGCATGCTTCCTCTTCAATAGTAGTCAGCTGAGCTAAACATATCTCTGGATCAAATAAGGCTTTGATTAGAGATTTCCTCTTCTCTTTGGATAAGATAAGGGCATCATATATGCTTAGCTTAGTTGGAAACTTTATAAGATGTGAGGACATTGTAATCAACTTTGACCGATCCTCCACAAGCATATCTATAGGTGGAGCATCTTGTGCAGGGGCTATCTGCTCACTAGAACCAATGACTTGCTTACCCTTATCCTGAGGTGCTACCCTAGGAGGTAGAACTTTGCCACTACGGAGGTTGATTTCAATGATTTCTTAGAATGATGAGTTTATGGAAAGTTTTGCTTGCTCATCAGGTATACCTGTGGTGTTTATTTTCAGATGGTTTGTGTGGACACCACGTAGATCATAGGGGGTACTTATTGAAGTGATCAGGTGTGAAATTGAGGTATGATGTACTATCTCTAAAGATAGAAACATCACCCTACAATAGACCTAATCACCTAATAAGGACTCTTAAGTCATGGTGGGTCTTGAATATACTAGAGATTCTTCCTCTACTTTATATGAAAAAATAAAGTAAGATTTATTTTAAGCTAAGTTCTTTAGTTCCCTATGGAGGCAAGCCTCCATAGTTAATTACATCTTAGGAAATGGGATTTCCTAAGAAAACTCTCAATTAAAGAAATTAATTGTTGTCTCCGAAGATTTCAAGGTTAAGACTATCAAAGAATTGGTAATTTTAAAAAATCAAGTGGGATCATTCAATTGGAAGACTTATTTTGGAATCCAAAGGAAAATAAGTAAGCAATGCTCATGATACTTAGAGCCTAGTGAGAATTCTAACATATCCTATGGTGAGGCTTTATATGTTTGAAAGTGAGAGGATTTATTTGGCTCGAGTTGAAATTTTATTAGATTGCTAGGGCTTATAATTCAATAACATAATGTTATGGAAATGCCTAAGAGGTGAGGATTTATGCTCGTAGCATGGAGCAACCTCTGATCCTAAATCTATGGAGCTTTAACACAAGTTAAAGCATGACCTAAATCTAAGCGAAGGGGGACATAAGGATTTATCTCTACAAGAGAGAATAAATCCGTCCAACTCTTCTAGACTTGTAACCACCTGGAGTGGCCGCCAGCTAACACCTCCTACAATTCAAAACCATATAGGCTGATCTTATGAAATTGCAAGATGGCTTAAGCTATTATTTAATTTGGAAAGAAACTAAAGTCCTAATCCCACTCCCTAAGAGATTAGAGCATGAGTAGTATGAGCATATGATTTAGTCTAAACATGCAAAACCTTTTCAAATTTTATATTATTTTTGACAAAACATTTTGGACAAAGGATTTAGGATATTTATGCATAAATTCATGATAAAATTTGGTTGTTGGCCAATTCAAAAAAGAAAGAGGGTGAATCTCCACCATGAGGGGTAGTTCTTATAGGTCAAGCAGTTCCTAAAGTTTAAGAGTGGAGGCCCTTATTTTGTAAGAGTGATTCAATATGATATGTATAATGTGAAACATAAAACATATCTAACGGGTTGCTAAATTTTTAATTATCTTGATTATATCTAGTCTTTATGATGAAGTTAAAAGTTGCTTAAAATTTAATTATAAGTTATTAGTTGGGTAGAAAAATTAGTTTTATCCTAAGAGTCTATCGCATCCATGCCACACATTCAATCATTAAGTTTAATAAACTATGAAGAAGATTCAATTCTAACGCATAAGCTAAACATAACAACAATCATTTTTATAGACTACCGTGAAAGAATAAAAAGTCGGTGCGGTCGGGTACCACCGTGCACCCTGTAAAAGAGAAAATTAGGTAGCTGAGCTCTACCCTTATACAACCCAGAATCATAAAAGAATGTAAAAATTGAAATTGAATACATGCTATGGGGGTCTTCAATTCTTCTTTTCTTCTTTCTTCTTTTGATTGGCTCCAAGGTAACACAGGGCACCCCGAAACTAAACCTTCTGGCCACTGCTCATCCTAATCCCTCATAGCACTAATCCTAATTCCTATTGCAAAATTATAGTTTTGGTAAAGTAACTACACCTACAAGAAAAAAGTTAAAACATAAATACATTCCCAAGCAATTATATTTCATAATTTGGACTGCACATGGGTAACCTATCCTAAGAACATATCTGTAAAGAGAACATATTGAATCACACAAGACTATCCAATATTTAGTCTAAGTCATACACCCTAACATCCGCCTAAAATATTACATCACAAAATAAGATATAACATCACACATACACCCCTAACTTAGACTAGAAATGGTGGCTTAATGTGTATGCTAAGATTTTGTGGTATGTCTTAGCCAAGCATTAGAGTTATGATTTTTTAAATTTAGAGTTATTTAATTTAGCATTAAGGTTGATTTTATTTTAAGTTGTTTAGATGATTTGCACATTTTAATTTATATTTTATTTTATTTCATTTGATTTACACTTAGCATCTGAGTGTTAAAAAGAGAAGAAGAAGGCTTACCCATCTTAATCCCTACCTTAAGTCACTTTCTAAAGCACATTCTTATGATTTGGTTTTCTTTAGTGAATGACTTATTAAATATTTTTATTAAACCTAAGTTTGGGTTAACCTTAAAGAATCCTATTCAACATGAAAGGCATCTTAAGATTAATGTAATTGAATTACTAACACTTGGAATATGCTGAGTCATTCCTTTCCATCACCCATAATATGCATATGATTTAACGCTTAGTATTCCTATACATTCAATATATTTAGGCACACTTGAATGATGAATGAATACATATATTTGGTAATTATATTTTGTTTGATTGAACTATTCATACATGTAAATTAAAGCTCTATTCAAATTCATACAAATATACATAAGAATGAAATTAAATAAGTATGCATTTTTGTTAACCAGGGAAGTGAGATAATCAAATGACCTTCTTGGGGCTACTTGAAGCCTCGTATTCTCGGGATGTCTAGACTATATACTTATTAGCATTCAAACATATGTAAATCTATATATGAATCATAAGAAAGAGAACACTACCTTTACATGTAATATATTTTAGTGATTTAAGTGGCCATGGATGCATGCATTTTTAATAGAAAAGAGGATTGTCATCCTTTAATCAAATTCACATACACATGTATAAAAGATGTAAGCAAGTACGTGTCATTATTACCTAAGAAAGTGAGATAATCAAATGACCTCCTTTGGGCTACTTAAAGCCTCGTATTCCTGGGATGTCCAGACTATATACTTGTTATCTTAAATACATATGAATATATACATAATTGGAAGAATGAAAATCATGCACAAGATTGTATTTTGTTTGATTAAATTATTTATGCATGTGAATTAAAGCTCTATCTAAATTCTAATGCAAACATACATAGAAATGAGATTAAATGAGTACATGCCTTTGTTAACTAGGGAAGTGAGATAATCAAATGACCTCTTTGGGACTATTTAAAGCCTTGTATTCCCGGGATGTCTAGACTATATACTCATTATCATTCAAACTTATGTAAATATATATATGAATCATAATAAAGAGAGCTTCACATCTAGATGCCTAAGCTATAAATACATGCAAGTCCTATATATTTATAACAACTATCATTCCAAAGATTGTTCTTAACTTATACACTTTGGAAAATACATTTGAGTTTAATAGTGAAAATAGCCACACATATAATAAATTAAGCCAACACATGCATGCTTACATAAATAAATTTCATTTGAATTTGAAAACATGAATGCATGGGATCACATAACATACAACATTTAAAGTGATAAAAGGAATAGATAAACACAATCATATGATTCATTCAACTACACATATTCCTAAGGATAATCACATTAAATAAAACCATTTAAAGAAAAGTAGCTTCTTATTAATTTAATTTTTAGATTTGGATTGAACTTAAAGAGGAGAGATTATCATTTGCCGTGTTAATCCCATTGCCAAGTTGGTAATCATAATTGGTTTAAGAAATAATAATTAGATGGATTTTATGAATTAATTAAGTTGGATAATTAGTCAATTTAATTACCCTTTCCTATGCTTCTTTAATTTGATTAATCATTTTAATCATGAGCCATAAATGATATGAACATGTATCAAAATAACATTATAATGCCCCTAAAGGACCTAATGCAATTAGCTCATAATTAAAAATTAATTAAGTTAAAGAACATAGTTAAGTACTTTAATGATTTCCCATACTTATGAGTTAATCATAATTTTCTTAAGGGTCTTTATATTATTAAATACATAAAGAGGAACCCTTAGTTCAATTATTAATTATATGATGTGATTAACATTTGAATTTGAATTGATTTAGTCATTTAATTGATTAATTAGCCCTTAATTAAATCTCACACTACTAATTCTCTCTCTTTAATGAAATGGACTTGGAAAAGTAATTAGGAAAGAGGTCATAATCACTCTCTCTCATCACCCCACTGCTAATCAATGATTAATAGAGGTAATAATAATTAATTTTATTATTTATAATTTTGATTAATCATTAAATTGATTAAAGGGATAATTAAGGTTTGAATTATCAATTCCCTAATTACATAACCAATAAATTCCAAGAAAATCATGGGAGGCAAAGCTCATCCCATTGAATTAACACACAAAGTTTGGAATTAATTACCCAAGTAATTTATAGATTAAGTAAGCTAATTAAGTAAACATTAAACCCTAATTGAGCCTTAATTACTATTCAAAATCAAATAGAAATATTTTAAATAAAATATCTTATATTTTACCTTTCCAATGAGTATTTATTTATATTTTTTGGATTTTTCTATAATTAGTTATGAATTTATGAAGTTTTAGCCATTAAAATGGATTATTAAGCCTAATTAACCCTTAATCCCATCGACGCCACGTGGACCGCTAATGTGACAATGCTTTCCATGTGGTACTATAGGATTGGTCACTTAAACTTATCTAATGCGATGCTGACATGGCAGTGACGAACACACTTTTATCCTCGCCGTTTGATCTAAGATCGGACGGTGGGGATCAAACTCGCTATTTCTAAGAGAATTAAACCATATTTAATCTAAATCATGATCGCCCATTCTAATCGCAATGACGATGGATGATCCTTCATCCTCCGATGAGAAGACACGCCGCCTCACCCACTCGGTTCGAGCTCACCGAGCTTATGGAGGCTCGGGATCTATCCAAAATGTTCACAAGGAAGATCTAGAAGGATCTAATGGTGGAAATCACATGATATCAAACTTTTCTTCAAAAAGGCTAAACAAAAATTGAAAAATTTACAATTTGCCAGAATTTACCTCGTTAGAGCTCAGGACCAGTGGCTAACGACCGAGGTAGCTTCATTTTGAAGAGAGGAAGCCCGGTTGAGAAGATGATGCCTTGCCTCCTCATTGATAGCTCTGTGGATCAACCGTCACTAAAAACCATGTTAAAGTTCAGCTTAGAGTGGTTTCTAGTACTCGAATCGCTTGGGAAAAGATTTATTTTGCCTCACTGTAGCTTGGTGAACATGTGGATGAAGTTAATTTGAAAACTATGGAGATTTGGTGGAGTTGGATGGAGATAAGCCTTATCCTATTTTGGGCATGCTCGGTTTCAATGTTGTCGGTGATGGGAAGGCCTTGGAAGCTCGGGAAATGCTTGGGGGAGTTTGTCAAGGTGCCAAAGCTCTATCGAATGCTAATATGTGTATTCGAATGAGAATGTGGGGAGCATACCCCTCCCCTTCTCCAATCTGATGGTGGAGATTACTTCTACCTTTTGAGTCCCACAGCGGGTGGGTCGCAGGAGGAGGCGAGGTGTCTGGGTGGCCAAGGGAGGAGAGGTGGTCGCCCTGACTGAGGTGGTGGCTTGGTTTGGCTTTCCAATTGTTTCAATGGGGCTCCATGGGTTAACTTACCTCCACTTAGCTCATGCCTGACGTAAATATCTTTGGGTCAAGTGAGCCAATGGTCCTTATGTCCATTTGTAAGTTAGGGTGGCTGCCAAGGGGAGGGGAGTGGGCATGACCAACAAAATGTGGGTTTTTGTCTCTTATGGGAGGGTTTTCCATTGGGTAATGGGTCAATTTAGGTTTAATTTGGGTTGGGTTAGATTTAAGCTCAGCCAAGGTGAGTCAAGGATGGGTCATGCCAAGTTTCAAAGGGTTTGGGCTTGGTTTTAATAGGTTTGGCTCAATTTGACCTATGTAGGTCAAATTGGGCTAGTCAAGTTGACCAATTGGTCAAATTATGTCAAACCAAGGCTTGGGTAAAGCTCAAATGAGTATTTGGAATGTCTTGGTTCAATTGGTTTGACTTAATTTTACTTGATTTGATTTTGACCCATTTAGATTCATATGAGTCAAAAGGGCTAAGTTGCTAATTTGGCCAAATTGGCCAAATTGGTTTGGGTGTTAGTTTATGTTCAATTGATTATTTGAAGATGATTGTAGGCTTTGCTTTCAATCAATTTGGATTTAGTAATGATTTAGGCCAAGTTGACCTTTTAGATCAATTTGGGCTAAATGGGTCAATTGGGTTCAATTGATCAAAGTGGTGATCAAGGATTTCATCAAGTTCAATCATTAATTTGGAATGATTTTGAGTCATTGGTTGCAATCAATTTAGATTAGATCTTGATTTGACCCAATTTGGCCCTTTAGGTCAAATTAGGTTAACTTGGGTCAAGAGGCCAATTAGGTTTGGTTTGGCTCGATTGATGGTCAAATCATGTTTAAGGATTAATTTTAGGTTGGTATGAATCATTAGTTTCAATTGATTTGGAATAAGATGAGGTTTGGTTCATTTGGCTCATGTAGGTTAATTGGGTTAATTTGGTCAAATGATCAAATTGTCTTGGTTTGACTCAAATGATTGTAATTGATCAATCAAATATGATCAACAAACATTGCAGGAGGTTTTGGATGGTCCGGTAATCCGCTAAGTTAAATTGAAGATTGGCTCAAATGAGTCCTTTAAATCACTTTGCAAGCCTAATGGGTCATTGGCTTGATTTTGGGTTGAATTGATTCTTAAGCTATCCAAGATGATCAATAATCATCATGGAGAAGATTTGAGGTTGATCCAATCCAATTTAGGTTGGATTGGAGTTTAGTTCAATTTGGTCAAATTGATCACTTTGGGTCTAATAGACCAATCAGGCTAATTTAGTTGGATTAGGTTTGATTTGAGTTGAATTGAGTTTGATAATTGATTTTGAATTGGTTGATAGCTTTGATTGCAATTGGTTTAGGCATAATTGGATTTTGGCTCATTTAGGGTCAAATGGGTTAGGTTAGGTTGATTGAATTGATTTTGGCTTGATTGGTTTTGATTGTAGTTTGGCAGAGTGTGGAATGATGATTGAAAGATTAATTAATTTATGAGAAAATCAATTGAGTTTGGATTGGTTGAAGGAAATTATGGTTAAGTCCATAGGATTGAATTATGGGCTTAGGCTTAGATCATTTGGATTTGATTTTAGTTTGGAGTTTTGATTTGAGTTTGGATTAAATTGATATTTGCTATATTGATTTGAGGTTTGATTTCCAAGGTGGTAGGCATGAGTTTGGTTAGCCATGGCTGTAGGTTTCCTTAGGTCCCAAGGCATAGCCTAATCTTACGCTAATCCTTCTAAGTCCCAGTTGGGTTAAGTGTTCACTTAGCCACCGTGGAGTGTCCTATGATTAAAGATCTCTTAGTATCCGGAAAATTTCTAAATTTATGATAAAAGATTGAATGCTCACTCCAAAAGTGAGGTCAAGAATACTGCCTTCTCCTAAAGGATCCTGAGTCGGATGATTCCAAGTCAATCTCAAGAGGTGAACCCGATTGATTCAGAAAAGAAATGCCCATTTCTGAATCTGATTGGGATTGATTAGAATTATTTGAGTTATTATAACTCGGAGTGCTTTCAATTGGAATATAATCAACATACACATTAGAAGTAGAAAAGATGTAAGTGGAATTAGATTTCTTCATCAATTTCTTTAATTTTGGAGGAGGTACGTAATAGAAATCTAGTAAAGTAAGTGGGACAAGGGGTTTGGTGCCCTCATCCACTGATACAATGCTCCTACTGGAGGTGGAGGAGCTAGTAGATATGGTAGCTACAACGATGGAAGGAGGTGACTGGATGGTGGTTGCGCTACATATCTATCCCGAGCAAGTGAGGTAGGCCGCTGTTGGGCTTCCACCTTCACAGAGTTATCCTTCACAACTAGCAAACTTTCCTTGATGTTGAAGGTTTGAGCTGCTTTAAGCACCTGCAGAGAAAGTTTCTTGATTTTAGAAATGATCTTTTTAGAGGTATGTGATAAAGAAATATCTCAACCTTCTTTTGTCTTGAGAGGATCAGATGTATCCCCAATGATTGCTCTAATAGAACCATATGGTTATTATACTGAGTATTTCATAGGGATAACTAAAGCTCCTAACTTGAAACTATGTTCAAGATAATATTTGAAGGTAATGTAATCCTCTAGGACATGGCCTAACATGCAATAGTATGGGCAGTAGCTAGGATCATCACTCATTTCCACTTCCTCCAGCCTTCAGTTCTGTAGTTGAAAATCGTTTCTTCAAGAGATTCTTGAATATCTTCTTAACTACCTCCCTTGAATGAGTATGGCTTGTTTAATTTTTCAGCAAGAGTAGGTGGAAAATGGCTACATAGTGGATCTGGATACCACTCAATAGGCTACTATGGCGTGGCCAGGTGGCCTTGTAGTGGAAGAGGAGGGGCAATGATGGCTATTGAAACCTAGGCCTCTCAAATTGTACTCTATATTGCTACTTCCCTTATCCACCCGACATAACTATCCCAAACTTCTTTTAAAGACCTTCTCGAGGCTTGGGAAGATGGTCCAAAAAAGTGTAACTCTTTGGCTTCCTCTTGTAGGTTAGTCCTTGCTGATTAGATTATCAAATGTCTTTATGGTGAAATCCTTAAGCATGAAGGCGACCAGTTCATGGATATTTTTGAGTATAATGTCATTGGCATGCTGCTCTTGCAGCTGTGGTTCACATTTTATACTTAGGTTCCGCCACCTAAGGATATAATCAATAAGGGACTCGTTGGGTTTTTTCTTTCTCTATAATGAGGTCACCTATAGTTACCCTCATCGAGCTCCCCAAATCTCTTGATGAAGAGATGCTCTAACTCTGCAAAGTATTCACTGAATCATTGGGTAGTTCGACATACTAATCAAATGCAACACCGCTAGGCTACCGACAAACGATGGAATAAAGCATCATCGCCACCGACGTTGCAACAAGGCCCGAAATATGCTATATGTTGTCTTGGGTTCCCACTGCCATCAAAGATCTTAAAAGATGGTGGCCCAAAACCCTTGGGGTATTAAACTACATCAAATTTCTCTGCATAAGGTCTACCCTATGGAATAGATGAGCTTCCTGCTTGCCAATGCTTCCTTCACTTACTACTCTACCATATGCATTATGTTCTTTTCATGCATGGAGGTGCTATCGGATCTTCTTATGCAAACTACTAGCATCGCCTTCCATGGGAGTGCACTTGGGATGATCTAAAGTATGAACTAGCTCGGGCCAATTGGCCTCCATGGAGGATGGTTTTGAGACTGGGGCTTGGTTCTGCAGGGCTAGAACTACTGCCACCAACTCCTCTACCTTCTTCTCTATCTTGCCAATCTGATCATCTTTTTTCTTGATTTGTTGGAGGAGGTGTTGAGTTGAGTGAGAGATGTGTTGTCTTCCTTAATTACAACACCTTCGACTATGTCGCTCTATGCAAGGATCCTTGGGTATCAACCATGTGGACTGCTAGATCATCAAACATGTCATCCTCATCGACATCAAACTCTAGTCTACCCTCCTCTGACCGATCATCTCCAACTATCCACGCATGTACTCCTCTAAAATGTCATCTAAGGAATGATAATCTACACGCCCAGCTTCTACTGAAATATAAGCTAGATGACTAACAACTTGACTAAGGCGTGAATCTATGCAATCAATAGTATCGACCGGTGGAGTGCACTCGACCGCTCAACATCGGGGGACGATCTATCCCCTCCCCTCCTCCAACCATCATGGGAGTGATCACGCACTCTTGGGTTGCCACTCTTTCCTCACTATGTTGGATGGAAGGTCGAGGAGCTCGACCTCACCTCAATGAGTGGGGTGATGGAGAGATCCTTGACCGTAGCTGATCACCGGAGAAGCTCTCTCCATATGGGGACTTGTGGAACTTAGTGGGGATTGTAGATGGTGGGACTTGAACTAGTGAAGGTAGACGGTGATTGGAGCGGTGTGATATGGGTGACACAGCAAGCAGAGATCTCCTCCCGGACATGCAGCAAGGATACGCGAATGATCATTTAGCTCACCAATCAAGGCAATCGATCAAAGCGGAGGTCACTAACTATCTAGAAAACCTCCTCCTTTCTCTCTTACCTGCTTGGACAGTCACCTTGGCCTCAGAGGCCCTCTCTTGATGAATTTGATCCCTAACACTCCTAATGCAATGTACCAGACTCCGAGTGTCCGTGGGCTCTACCAACTATGCAAAGAATAGACTGTAGACTAGCATAGGGTTTCCTCCTGTCCCTAGCTAGTGTCTCATACACTATAAGTGGTGGGGGTAATGCAGCTATCCTCTGGTAGTCCTCCTCTCCCTCTAAAGCGGAAAAGGGGTTAAACCTACTACCACCCAAGAGTGGAGAGGTCTCAAGAGGGGAACCCTCATTAGTAACATGGGAGGCTTCATCTACCTCCTTGGCCACACGCTCATGCTGCCTCTTGATCTTGTGATTCTTATTATGGCATTGGGTGTTGGTGAACAGGACATAATGAGAACTAGAACCAACCTTGAAGGTGAGGGAGACTATCTCAGAAGCTAATATAGCCTTCTCCTTTAGAGAAGGGGGAACCTTAGAGGTGGTACTAGCTTGTGTTGGGATTGCAGTAGAGGTAACTGACTGAACAGGCACAAACACAACTGATACTAGCAGTTGAACCTCAACAACCTTCCTCTTTAGAGAGGGAAACTTAATACTGTATTATAAGTCAAACTGGAGAAGTGGCTTCTTGCCTGCCACCTCCTCTCTACTAATAGTGGTAAGGGCTGGTCCCTCACAAGTGACTTTGAAATGCTCAAAGCCAAGCCCAAACTTGATGATGGAGGCATCGGTGGAGATCCTGGCAAATCCACATCGAGGCAAAGGAGAAAATCAGTTTGCTGGAAGACATGATAAAAATCTCACTGAAGAAAGGAAGGAACCAGACATGAATTTGTATCTTTGCTGCACTATTGGAAAAGTGAACCAAATTAGACCTTCACTTTGATGTTGTCTTGAATTGTTGATTTTAAATTGACTTTTGAATTGGAACCCACATTCAACAAATTCAGGTATGCTAAATGGGGTTGAATTGTATGTTGGAGAGATTTTGAAGATTTGGAGGAGAAAATTTGTTGAATTTGTTATTGGATTTTGATTTGTTGGAACCCTCATCGTAAAAAAATTGGCTATGTTGAATGGGGTTCAAATATTTTGGAGAGACAATTGGAAATGAGATTGTTGTTTTCTTTTTGTTGAAGTTTGATTGATTTTGATTTATGAGTTAGAACTCTCATTTAGCAAATTTGAGTATGCTAAATGGAGTTCTATTATATGTTGGTTGTTGCTTGTTGATATATAATTTTGTTTTGATTTTGAAAGTGGACTCTCATTTAATAAATTTGGTTATGTTAAATGGAGTGGGTTAATCTTGTTTGAAAATATTTAGAAATTTTGAAGAAGAGATTTGTTTGTTGTTTGTTGATATGTGAATTTGATTTAATTTTAAAAATGTGACTCTCATTTAATAAATTTGGTTATGTTAGATGGAGTTAGTTAATTTTTTTGAAAAGATGTTTGAGAACTCAAGAAGGGATTTTGTTTGTTGTTGTTTGATTTAATTTTGATTTTGAAAAGGAACTCTCATTTAACAAATTTGGGTATGTTAAATGGAGGTTATTTGTATGTTGGAATTTTGAAGGCTTTTTTTTTGCTTTTGTTTGAGGTTGATTGTTGTATGTTGATATTTAATGTTATTTTGATTTTGAAAATGTAGCTCTCACTTAAAAAAATTTGGGTATGTTAAATGGAGCGATTAATTTTGTTTGAAAAAGGGTTTTGATATTTTGATGAATGGTTTGTTGTTGATAATTTGATTTTGAAAAGGAACCCTCATTTAACAAATTTGATTATGTTAAGTGGGGTTCATTAATTTCATTTCAATAAGTTGTTTGAAAACTTTATGCAATATTTCTCTTTATTTTGCTTTGGATTTTATTAGAATTTTGTTAAATATGGGACAAACCTTGATTTACCATGCTAGTGGTAAGAGGTTCTTAATTTTGTTTGATTTATATTTATTTATTTTTCTTTCTTTAGTTAATTTATTTTTACCTATTGGGGGACCCAATAGGGGTTTTAAGACCTACATGGAAGTGATGTCCTAAAACCTAAAGGATGTTGGCCACCTTTGCTTAAGGATGAAATAAGCAAAGTGCTAATGGAAAGAAAGATAGTCTTGGGCTAATATAAAATATAAGTCCACTATTGATGCTTGGAGACAACAATTATCTACTAGAGATGGAGAGAGAAACTCTCCCCAGTGGAGCCACCAGAAAAATCTATGATATTTATTTTCGGATGCACCGTGTGGACACCACCCAGATCATAGGGGTATTTTTTGAAGTGATCGGGTGTGACATTGAGGTATGATGTACTATCTCAAAAGATAGAAATATTACCCTACAATGGACCTAATCACCTAATAAAGACTTCTAAGGCATGATGTGTCTTCGTATATACTAGAGATTCTTTCTCTACTTTACATGGAAAAGTAAAGCATGGTTTATTTTATGCCAGGTTCATAAGTTCCCTGTGGAGGTAAGTCTCCATAGTTAATGACATCCTAGGAAATGAAATTTATTAAGAATATTCTTGATTAAAGTAGTCAATTATTATCGCCAAAGATTTCAAGGTTAGACTATCAAAGGATTGGTTATTTTAGAAAATCCATTGGGAATGTTCAATTGGAAAGACTTATTTTTGGATCCAAAGGAGAACAAGAAGGAAATGCTGGTGATACTGGGAAGCCTAGTGAGGTTTCCATCCTATCTTATGGCAAGGATTTATATGTTTGAAAGCGAGAGGATTTATTTTGTTTGAGTTGAAATTTTATTAGATTGTTAGCGCTTAGAATCCATCAACACAAGATTATGAAAATGCCTAAGAGGTGAGAATTTATGCTTGTAGCCCGAAAAAAATAAAGAACCTTGGATCCTAAATCTCAGGGGCTTTAACACAAGTTAAAGCATGACCTAAATCTAAGCGGAATAGGGACATAAGGGTCTATTCTATAATAGAAGATAGACCCGTCCGACTCTTCTGGACTTATAACCACCTGGAGTGACCGCCAGCTAACACCTCATATTTCAAAACCATGTAGGCCGATCTTATGTTATTGCAAGATGGTTTAAGATGTAATTTAATTTAGAAAGAAACAAAAGTCCTAAACCCACTCCCTAAGAGACTAGAGCATGAGTGGTATGAACTTATGACTTAGTCTAAAAATGTAAAATCTTTTCAAAATTTATAATATTTTGACACATTCATTTGGAGAATGGATTTGGGATTTCTTATGCCTAAATGCATGATGAAATTTTATTATTGGCCAAATTAAGAGAGACAAAGGGTAAAGCTCCATTATAAGGGGTTGCTCTCATAGGTCAAGCGATCCCTACAAAGGTAAGAATGGAGGCCTTCATTTTGCAAGAGTGATTCAATGTGATATGCATGATGTAAGACATACAACATATATCCAAGGGATTGCTAAAGCTTTTAATTATCTTGATTATAGCTTAAGCTTTTAAATGGGGTTATTAGTTATTTTAAAATTTAGTTTTGAGTTGGTAATTGAGGTAGAAAAATTAATTTTGTCCTAAGAGCCTACCACATCCAGGCCACACAGTAAAATATTAATCATAAAAAAATATGAAAAGATGCAATCTTAATGCGCAAGCGAAACAAAACAACAATCATTTTTTAAACTATTGTAAAAGAATAAGAGGCCAATGCGGTTGGTTCACTTACACAAAAGAGAAGAAAAGATTAGGTAGCTGAGCTCTGCCTTTATACACCAAATTATAAAATAATATTACAATTGAAATTGAATACATACTATGGGGGTCTTCACTTCTTCTTTTATTTTTTCTTCTTCTTTTTTCCTTCTGTCTTTCTTTTGATTTGATTTGCTCCAAGGCATTACAGGGCACCCAAAATTAAGCCTGCTAGCCACTGCTCATCCTAATCCCCATAACACTAATCCTAATTCCTACTAAAAAAATTATATGTTTGGAAAATTAAATCTAACTACACCTGCAAAGCAAAGGTTTGCTAGACATACATACATTTCCAAGCAATTATAGTTTATAATTTGGACTTAGCACCCTGCACATGGGTAACCAAGCCCACCTATCCTAACTCGGATTATCCTTATGGGCATAAGCAACTTGCAAAGATAACTTTTGTATTTATTTTTAAGTGGCCCCTTAAGCACAATCCTCTATAAAAAAGAAAATTAAACTAATAACGCTTAACATCCATAATGAGTCATACACCCTAACATCCATAAAATATTACATCACAAAACAAAACATAACATCACACATACACCGTTCTAACTTAGGACCAGAAGTGGCGACTTAATCCTAGTGTGTGTACTAAGGCTTTGTGTGGTATGTCATAGTTAAGTATTAGAGTTATAATTCTATAAGTTTAGAATTTGTTTGTTAACATGATGGTGGGTTTCATTTTAAATTATTTAATTAATTTATGGATTTTAATTTGTATTTTGTTTTGTTTCATTTGATTTACACCTAGTATCTAAGTGTTATAAAGAGAAGAAGAGGCTTACCCTTCTTCATCTCTACCTTAAGTCACTTTCTAAAGCACATTATTATAATTTAGTTTTCTTTAATGAATGGCTTAATAAATATTTTATTAATCCAAAATTTGGATTAACCTTAAAGAATCCTATTCAACATGAAAGTCATCTTAAGATTAATGTAGTTCAATTGTAATCACATAGCATATGTTAGACCATTCCTTTTCATCACTTATAAACATGCATACGATTTAACACATAGCATACCTATACATACAATATTTTTAGGCACACTTGAATGATGAATGAATGCATATATCTAGTAATTATATTTTGTTTGATTGAATTATTCATATATGTAAACTATGGCTCTATCCAAATTCTAATACCAATATACATAGGAATGAAATTAAATAAGTACGCCTTTGTTAACCAGTGGAAGTGAGATAATCAAATGACCTCCTTGGGGCTACTTAAAGCCTTGTATTCCTAGGATATCTAGACTATATACTTATTAGCATTCAAACTTATGTGTGTGTGTGTGTGTGTGTATATATATATATATATATATATATATGAATCATAAGAAAGAGAGCACTACCTTTATATGTAGTATATTTTAGAGAATTGAGTGGCTATGGATGCTTGTACTTTAATAAAAAAGATGATTATCATGCTTTAATCAAATACACATACACATGTATAAAAGATGTAAGCAAGTACGTACCATTAATAATCAGGGAAGTGAGATAATCAAATGATTTCGTTGGGGATACTTAAAGCCTCATATTCTTGGGATGTCTAGACTATATACTTGCTATCTTAAATACATATAAATATATACATAATTGGAAGAATTAAAATCATGAAGAAGATTATATTTTATTTGATTGAATTATTTATACATGTGAATTAAAGCTTTATCTAAATTCTAATACAAATATACATAGGAATGAGATTAAATGAGTACATGCCTTTGTTAACTAGGGAAGTGAGATAATCAAATGATCTCTTTAGGACTACTTAAAGCTTCATATTCTCAGGATGTCCAGACTATATACTTATTAGCATTCAAACCTATGTAAATCTATATATGAATATAAGAAAGAGAGCTTCACATCCACATGCTTAAGCTATAAATACATGCAAGTCCAATATATTTATAATTAGCATCATTCTAAAGATTGTGATTAACTTATACACTTTGGAAAAATACATTTGGGTTTAATAGTGATAATAGCCACACAAAAAATAAATTAAGCCAACACATGCAAGCTTACATAAATAAATTTCATTTGATTCATTTGAATTTGAAAACATGAATGCATGGGATCGCATGACATACAACATTTAAAGTGATTGAAAAGGAACAGCTAAACACAATCATATGATTAATTCAACTACATTAATTCCTAAGGACAATCACATTAAATATAATTATTTAAAGGGAACCTATGTTTTATATTAATCTTCAATTTTAAATTTTGGTAAGTTTAAAGAGGAGATATTACTTGCTATTTTAATCCCATTCCCATGTTGGTGATCTTAATTTATTTAGGGAAAGATAATTAGATGGATTTTATGAATTCATTAAGTTGGATCATTAATCAAATCACTTAATTATTATTTTATGCTTCTTTAATTTGATTAATCACTTAATCATGAGCCACAAATGACATGAAAATTGATGAAAATAAAATTACAATGCTCTTTAATGACCTAATGCAATTGGCTCATAATTAAGAATTAATTAAGTTAAATAATCTAATTAAGTATTTTTATGATTTTTTTACACTTATAGGTTAGTCATAATTTCCTAAAGGGTCTTTATGCTATCAAACACATAAGGAGGAACCCTTAGTTTGATTGTTGATTATCTGTTGTGATTAGCACTTTAATTTGATTTGATTTGATCATTTAATTATTTAATGAATAACTTAATTAGATCTGACATTAATTAACTATCTCTTTAATGAGATGGATTTGGGAAAGTAATTAGGAAAGAGGTCCTAGTCACTCTCCCTCATCACCCCACTGTTAATCATTAATTAATAGAGCCAAATTAATTAATTTTACTATTTAGAATTTTAATTAATCATTAAATTGATTAAAGGGGATAATCAAGGTTTGAATTACCAATTCCCCTAATCACCTAGGAAATAAATTCCAAGAAAATCATTGGAGGCAGGGGTCATCCCATTAAATCAACACACCAAGTTTAGGATAAAATGCCCAAGTAATTAGAGCTCAATTAGCTAATTAGGTAAACATTCAACCCCTAATTAAGCCTTAATTACAATTAGAAATCAAATGGACATATTTTTAATAAAATCTGTACTTTACCTTTCCAATGAGTATTTACTTGTATTTTTTTGGATTTTTTTATAATTAGTTATGAATTTATGAAGTTTTAGCCGCTAAAATGGATTATTAAGCCTAATTAATCCTTAATCCCATCAGCGCCATGCGGACTACTGATATGGCAGTGCTTTCCACATGGCACCATGGGATTGGCCACTTAAACATATCCAATGGGGCATTGATGTGGTGGTGGCGACGCGCTTTCATCCCCACCGTCCGATCTAAGATTAGACAGTGGGGATCAAACCCGTGGTTCCTAAGGGAATTGAATTGAATTAATCAAATGACTAATAAAGACCATCCATTCCAATCACACAGAATGGATGGCGGATGATCCATCATCCCCCGAGCGATGGAAGATGAACACCGTTCACCTTCCCCCGCTCGATCCGAGATCGTCAGAGCTCGTGAGACGTCAGTATCGATCCAAAAAATTGGCAGAGTAGATCTAAGAGGATCTAATGGTGGATTTTGTATGACATTTCAATTTTCTTCAAAAAGGCCAAACAAAAATTAAAAAATGTTAGTTTGCCAGAATTTACCTCACCGGAGTTGAGGATCGGCAACTAACCGACCTATGTAGCTTCGTCTTCAAGAGATGAAGGCCTGCTGAGAAGATGCCGCCTTGAATCCTTGTTGTCAGCTTTGTGGACTAAAAGTCACCATAAAATTCATCGGAGTTAGGCATGGAGTGGTCTCCGATTCCCGAGTCACTTGGGAGAAGGTTCGTTTCATCTCGCCAAATATTGAACATGTGGGTGAAGTTAATTTGAGATTGGTTGAGATTTGGTGGATTTGGACAGAGTTAGGCCTTGTCCTATCTTGGGTATGCTCAATTTCATTATCGTCGGAGGTGGGGAGGCCTTAGAAGCTCAGGAAATGCTTGGGGGAGTTCATCTCAAGGTGCCAAAGCTCCGAGGATGAGTGATGAGTGGATTCAAATGAGAATGAGGGGAGTATACCCCTCCCCTCTTCCAATCTGACGGTTGTGATCCTCTCTACCATTTGTAGGCGTCAGGCTATCGCAGGCAGCCGTGGGTTGTAAGAAGAGGCTGAGGTGGCTCGGTTTGAGTGGCCAAGGGAAGGGAGGTGGCTATCCTTGGCTGAGGTGGTTGTCCTTGGGTTTCCAAGTGTTCCAGTGGAGGAAATGGGGTTAGCTCACCTCCACTTGGCTCATGGCTGACCAAAATAGCTTTGGGTCAGGTGAGCCAGTGGTCTTTGAGTCCATTTGGAGCTTAGGGTGACTACTAAGGGGAGGAGAGTGGGTTTAGGACATAAATTGTTGTAGCATTTGGCAGTAGAAGGAGAATGGCATTACAACTAATAAAATACAAATTATTTTAACATTTTTTAAATCTGATTAATAATTAGAAAAAAAGATAATTTAATTTAGGTTTAAATTGGTTTATATATATATATATATATATATATATATATATATATATATATATATATATATATATATATATATATATATATATATATATACATATATATACATATTATGTGTGTGTGTACATATATATACAAAGTGGCAGAACCTAGCGTAACTTAGGGTAGGCAATTACTTACCCTCGATTCTTTATCTTCCTTGGTCTATTTGACCCCCCCACTCCCCACACACACACACACATCGAGAATCCAAGCCAACAACTCCAATCCCCATCACCATTGTACAACCCTAATCCGTCGTCATCGTGAATCTTGTCGAAAGGCCGAAAGAGGTACTTGCTCTTCTCTAATTAAATTATTAGGGGCTATTTAGTTGTACAATTTGAGCAGGAAGTAAACTAGATTTTACTTTAATTCAGCCAAAATGGTGTTTTTGGAGAAGCTAAATCCACGACTTTGTGTGATTTGCTAAATCCACTTTGCATGGTTAAATCCAGATTTACTAAATCATGTAGGTAGGCGGATTTACAAGATTTAGATAATTAGAAGTGCACGAAGTGGGGTGGGAGAAAAGATGAAGGTTACCTTCATAATGTCTCCCTTTTCTCTTTTTTGGGCAGCAAATGAGCGTAAGGGAAGAAAGCCGAGGGTTTTGAACAACATAATTCGTTTCTCTTTGAGGCTTTCAGGTGGAATAGATGAAAAAGGTGAGTTTAATTTAAAAATAATTTCTATGTATGAAAATTTTAGCCAATGAATTTGAAATTAAAGATTAGAAGCCCCAAAATAGTTCCTTGGTATAGACATTGCAAAATCAATGAAATATATATATGCTTGTCTGCAAAAATATACATTGCATCTTTTAAAAGAAATTGGGATGTTGATATGCAAACCTAAATATACTCTTATAAATCATCATTTTCATAACTGTTTAATTCTGTATTTTGTTTTTAGGTGATTTAAGAATATTGGTGAAATCAAAATATTCACTCGTTAAAAGTCAATCACAATTTGTTAAGGTATGTGAAGCTATATTTTCTTATTTAAATAAGGCTAATGGTGTGCCTTTTTTTTTAGTTAGATTTGTATTTTTTTAAATAAGACTAATGGTGTGCCTTTTTTGTTAAAATTATGATTTTTTTTAAGACTAATGGTGTGCCTTCATTTTTTTTAGTTGACATTATATTTTTTATTTTAAATATGGTTGATGGTTTGCCTTTCTTTGTTGAAGTTGTGATTTTTTTAAGGCCAATGGTGTGCCTCTCTAAGTTTTTATATGATATTTGCAAAATTTGAAATTTGAACCTAAATATTTATGAAATTGTTCTTCTTGAGGGAATGATATTTGAAGAGTAAATATCGAGTGGAGATTGATATTGATAATATACTAGCTAACCTTAAACTTTGACCTTCAATTTGGAGTTACGATATCAATGATAGAGATATGATTCATGGAGCATATTTGGTAAAGGGTCCTCATCAACTAAAAAATCATAAATTTTAATAATCAATGATGGGTAATGTTGCATGAAAATTTAATCCAAAATGGTTTGAAGAATATTTATAGTGGTTAGAGTATATTGTACCAAAGGATGCTATATTTTATCTTTATTGTTATCTATTTAAGCCTAAAAGATAGGTTAGCACAAGTAAAGGTGGTGTAGATGCATTTGTTGGCGAGAAATTTAGAAATTGGAAGAGAAAAGAAAAACTTTTAACACATATTGGAGAAGATAATAGTGCATATAACAAGGCAAGATAACAATATGAAGATTTGATGAAGTCTCGATCACAAACTATTCCAACTATATAGATGAGTAAGGATGAAAAGAACAAAAAAGATTATCATATCATATTGATTGCCACTATTGATTATGCTTGATTTCTTTTACAACAAGGGTTATCTTTTCATGGCCACAATGAGTTAGTTGAATAAAAAAAAACCCAGAAAATTATTTAGAGTTATTACATTTTCTTATTGATCATAATGAAGAAGCTAAGAAAGTTACATTTGAAAATACAAGTACAAAATTAAAGTTGACCTCACCAAAGATTCAAAAAGTAATATGTTGTGTTGCACCTGTTGTGAGATTAAAATATATCATTACTGATATTAATCATTCATATTTTTTCTGTTATTGTATATGAAGCTCATGATGTTTCTACAAAAGTGCAATTGGCCTTAGCAGTTAGATATGTTAACAAAAAAATGGGAAGTAATTGAGAGATTTATTAATATAAAAAATGTTTCCTTAACAAGTTCAACTACAGTCAAAGTTGCTCTCGAAGCTATGCTTGCTAAATGTTCTTTAAACTTTCATAGAATTCATGGTCATGTGTATGAAGGGGACCCTAATATACGTGGGGAATTTCATAGATTGAAAGCACTTATTATGAATGATAATTATCATGCATTTTATGTTCATTGTGTTTGTCATTAGCTTTAACTATGTTTGATTGATGTGGCAAAAATCATTGACAAATGAATTACTTTTTGAGATTACATCAAGAATTATAAATATTGTAGGGGCATCTCGTAAAAGAAGTGACGTTTGTAAAGCTCTCTGTTGACATCACTTTTGGAGTGAGTTCTCAACTTTCTCTTCATAGATCTAGGACTCTTATAGACACCAAGAGCTCCTTAGTCTTAAGATACTTCTAGTGATTAGGTGAACACTTAACCTAAGCCTAGAGACTTAGAAGAGTTAACCTTAGGAATAGGTTGTGCCTTAGGGATTTAGGAGGACTTGCCTACCCTATAGCCTAAACCCAATCCATGTTTTCCTTCTCAAAACCAAAATCAAATTCAAAATCCAAATCCATATTTCCAATCAATTCCAAATCCAATGATTGAAATCCATGACCAAATTCAAATTCCAAAATCCTTCCTAAGCCCTTTGATTTCATCTCATAGACTTAGCCTTAATCAAATTCAAATCAATCCCAATTCAATTGATTTTCTCAAAATCAATTCAACCTCAAATCAAATATCAAATTAAAATCCAAATCCAACTCCAAAATATTGAAACTAAATCAAATTCAAATTCCAAAAATCCCTTCTTAAGCCTTATGGACCTACCTCCATAAGCTTAATCAAATCTTGACCCAAATCAACACAAAATCAATTGGTTTCTTTATAAATCAATTATTCCTTCATTTATATTCACAAATATAAATGAAATCCACCTTAAAATGATCAAAACCAAATCAAACTAAATCAAAATCCAAGTTAGACCTTTTGACATACACCCATGAGTTTGGTCAAAATTGCTTCCAATCACTCCAAATTCAAGTGATTTTCTCAGGACCCATTTATATCTTCATTTATATTCACAAATGTAAATGAAATATAAATTCAAATTACCAAAACCAACCTAAATTAAATAAAATCTCCAATTTTATCCCTTTAAGCCATTTCCTTGAACTTGGCCAAATGATAACCAAATCAATTCAAAACCCATGGATTTCTTCATGATTCAATCATTCCTTCAATCATTTTTCCAAATATAAACATAAACTACAATTGCCAAGCCAAATCCAAGTCAACCCAAGTCAAGCCCATGTTGACCCCTTTTGACTTGAAATTGTCATATGAACCAAAATCCATTTGACTCCAAACCAATTGCAACTGGATCTATATTTTCATCATAAATCCATGTAAAAGCCAAACTAAACTTGAATCAAGCCATTTGATCCCTTTAGGCTCACTCGACCCAAAGTGACCTAAGGAATCTTTTTGAGCCAAGTTCTAATCTAACCCAAATTGGATTGAACCAATCCCATCTAAACCTTATAACATAACTAACAATCACCCTAGAGTGATCAATTGCCTTAAATTGGGACAAACCAAGTCAACTTAGCCTTTGACCAAGTCAACCTTTAGCCCGAATAAAACCCAAACTAGCCAAAACTCATCATAAGTAAAATTGATTGAAACCAACTCATAATCAATGATTGATCATAACTACACCCTCACTTGAGCCAAACCAAGCCCAATTGGCCATTTGACCCAAGTTGACCCAAATTGACCTAAAAAAAGCCAAAATAGTCAAATCATGATTTAATCCAAATTCATTGCAACCAATGGCTCAAGTTCATCCCAAATTGATTATTGAATTTGACCAAAGCCATAATTGAGACCAATTTGACCAATTAGTCAACCCAACCCAATCTAGCCCAAATTGACCTTAAGGGTCAAATTGGCCAAAATTCAAATTAAACCCGAATTGACTCAAATCAAAATCTACAATCATTTTCAATTAAGCAATTGAACATGAACCAATACTTAACCCAACCCAATTTGGTCAAATGGGTCAAATCGATCAACTTGACCCATTTGACCCATTTGAACCCAAATGAGTCAAATCCAAGCCTAAGCTAAATTAATCAAAATTAATTGAACTAAAACTCTTCAAATGATTATTTGAACCTAACCCAAGCCTTGGTTTGATCGAATTTGACCAATTTGTCAACCCAACCCAACCTAACCCAAATGAGCCCATTTTGATCAAATGAAGCTAAAGCACCCAAAACCAACCCATGGGACCCTAAAGGCTGAGCAAACTTGACCCAAATTAACCATAGGTCAGCCCATGATCATCCCATATGCAAAGTGGACCCCACACAAGGGAATTAGCCATTGGACAAGCCTCCCCACATAGGATTCCTTCTCTATTTGGCAAAGTCCACTATCCCATCACTCGGGCAACCATCCCATTATCATATTGAGCACACTTAAGCTTCCTAGCCCACCATAGAATAGCTAGGATCGGCCATGGACTATAGGGAGTTCACCTCTTGCCCTCTTAAGCCAAACTGAGCACCCTATGGACAAAGAAAATAAGATCTCCCCCATATCAGCCTTGGAGACTCTTGTTATAGCTTCCTCCACTTCTGGAGAGCCACGTGGACTAGATGGAGACAAGTCTGGCGGTCTGATGGTGGCTAGCCGATGAGAAAATGGGATTGAATCCCATTTGTCCACCTCTTCAATTGAGGGGATATCCCCCTCAATTCAAACAAAAATTGGGCCATTCTACTTTGTTTGAGCAAGAGAAAGTTTTTTCGGTCTCACACAGCCTTTCCCCAAGCTTCCATGCTCCCCCATTTTCTCCCTTCTCGATTTTACATCAAACCGAAAAAAAGGAGTCTTCCCTTGATTCGAATCCATCCATCCCTCAACCAAACTTCAATAAAACTTGCACAAACCTTCCTTAGACCTAATCAAAGCCAAGCAAATAATTTCCCAAGCCTCCAAGCTGACTGAGATAGGAGTTTGACCAAGACTGAATGCTAAATAAGAGGAGCTTAGCCTCTAAAGCAAACCACCTCAAATCAAAGGTCGTGCGGCTCATCAAGGCTTCATTTCTACCAAACGAAGCTTCCTCAATTGTTGGAATCGCCGATCATAAGCTCGTGAGGTATGCCATTAAAATTGATCATTGAATGAAAATAGTTTGGAGCTTTATGAAGGAAACTTGCATTTGAGCCCATCTTAGCCATTGGATGTTTGTGGATCCTTCAAAGGTGTGGGTTGAGTTTGGAGTGGATCCGAGCTCGGGTGACCTCAGATAGAGCGATCCATGGTGGATGGGCTCCGTCTCCCATCGCTCATAAGAGATAGATCATGGGTCGCCCATTCCACGTGATTGGAATGGATGACTCTGATTAGATCACACTTAGAACCCCCCCTTTGTTTCCTTCTTAACTGTGTGATTTGATCATGGCCATTCGATCTTAGATCAAATGGTCCACAGGAAAGCGCATCCACTGCAATCCGAGTTAGCGTCTCAATTTGACTACTTAAATAGTCCACCACATCGCACCATGTGGAAAGCGCGCAGTGTCAGCAGCCACATGGCGCCGACAGGATTAGGGCTTTAATTAGGTTAATTAATCCATTTTTAAGGATGAAACTTCTAAAATTCATAACTAATTCTAGAAAAATTAGAAAAAATACAAATGAGGGCTCATTTTGTAGATATTTCAAAGGAGAACCCATTAAAATTATTATTAATTAATTTTGAATAGTAATTTATACTTAATTAAAGTTTAATTAAAAATTTAATTAGCTAATTTCTCTTTGATTAATTATCCAATTAATTTCAAACTTTTCAGAGATGTTTAAGGGGATGACCTCTGCCTCCCCTATTTTTCTTAGAATTTATTAGTTAGTTAATTAGAGAAATTGTTTGATTAAGTCTTAAATACTCTCTTAGCTTAATTAATTATAATTAATCAAATGAATATAACTTAATCCACTAATTAAGGTTATTGCCCTCTGTTAATAGTGAAGAGTCTTAGGCTAATGGTTTAGGTTCATCTTTTATGACCATTTCATTAAGCCTCTTTATCCATTTCAATTAATTGTAGAATAAGTGATTAATTAACCTTTTGATTAACTAACCAATTAGAGATTTCTATTTAATTAATTAATTGGAATGACTTAGTGATTGGGATTGAGACCTCTCTTGATCTCTCTCCTAAGTTAATTTCATCATCTTAATTAAAGATAATCAAAGGTTTTAATTAATCAATTAATGGCTTAATTAAAATTAAATTAATTTAAAATCCAAATCATCTTTAAGCAAACCTAATCAAATTTGGGTAGTCCTTTAGATGTTTAATAGTCTAAATGAATTTAATGAAATTATAGTTAGCTTATATGTTTAAGAAAACCATAAAAGTAATTATTTAATCCCTTATGCCTAATTAACTATTAATCATGAGCCAATTGCATTAGGCCCCTTTCATTTCTTAGGAGCATTGCTAATTTATTTTTCATGTGGCTGTATATCATATTAGCTAATTATTAATTAATTAATTAACTTAAGGTGATATTGGTAAGGTTTAATTAATTGATTTAATTCATACCTCAACTTAATTAAGCCATAAAATCAAGCTAATCGCTTTCACTAAACTTAATTAACTCACACATGGGGAATGGGATTAGGATCAGCAAATCTTTCTCATATTTCTTAAGTCAAATCAAATTTGAAATTAAAAATGACATTAAAGAACTTTCATTTATGTTAAATAATCTTATTTAGTATGATTGTCCTTAGGATTTAGTTGGTTTGAATGAAATTATGTGCTTATGTTCTTTCATTTTTTTCTAATCATATTAAAATGTTGTATGCTATTTGTATTCAAGCATTCATTTCTTCAAAAACAATTATTTAAAATAAAATGATTTTCTTTATGTCAAAATTGCATGTGTTGACTTAATTAAAAATATGTGTGGCTATTATCACTATTAAATCTTAAATATATTTTTAAAAGCTTATTAATGAATAATAATATGTGTTGTGACATTAGCTATATATACATACGAAGTGCATGGGAGTATAAGCTTAGTGTATGAAGTGAAGTTCCTTTCTTTCATTCATATGTGGATTTGCATAAGTGTGAATGTTAATGGGTATATTACTCTGGACATTCGAGGATACACGACTTTAAGTAGCCCCAAGGAGGTTCCTACCTCACTCCCCTCGTGCAAAATAATGGTGACGTACCTGTTTGATTTCATTCTTATGCATCTTGACATTAGAATTTGGATAGAGCTTTAATTCATTCACATAAATAAATCAATTAAATTAAATACAATTTTTTCATGATTTCCATCATTATAGTTGTTTGCACACTCTTATGTATTTAAGTGTAGTGGATATATTAGTCTGGACATCCCGGGGATGCACGACTTTAAGTAGCTCCAAGGTGGTTCCTACCTCATTCCCCTAGTGTGAAACAATGGTGCCGTATCTACTTAGAACTTTTATAAATTTGGGTGTAAATGTAGCTAATGGATGAAAATCCCCCTTTTCTATTAAAAAAGACATACATTCACATTCTCTTCAAGTGATTGGATTGGTAAGCCATATGATTCAGAATTCTTTCTTTATACTTTTGTATAAGTATTTAGATAGAGCTTTAAATTGATATGACCAAGTAGTTTAATCAAATGAAATATCTAAATTTCAAATGCATATGCTCACATTCATCATTCAAGTGTGTTAATACATGTTGTATGTGTAGGCATGCTTAGGACATAAATATATGTATGTTATATATGATGGAAAGAAATGAATGAATATGTGTTTTGTAATATTAGTTCATTCCAATTAGTCTTAAGATGCCCTTCATATTGAATGAGGTTATTTAAAATGAACCCAAACTTAGGATTAATTAAAACATATACTAAGCCATTCACTAAAGAGAATTCACTTAATTAATTTACTTTAGATGTGGCTTATGGTAAGGATAAAAAAGAGTGATCCTCTCTTTTCTTCTCTTTATAAAACTTAGTTCTTAAGTATAAACCAATTGAAACAAAAGAAAACATCAAGTAAAATTCTCAAATCAACTATATCACTTAAAGAGAAATCAATCCTTCATAAATTAAACCCTTCACACTTAAAAAAGTATAACTCTAAAGCCTAGTTAGGACATACCACACAAGCCTTAATACACACACGTTCGATTAATTCACCACTTCTAGCTTTATGCTAGGGCGGCACATGATTTGATGTATGCTTATTTTGTTATATTATTGTAGACAGGATGTTAGGGTGTATGCCTCGTAGACTGGATGTTAGGCCATGATTAGCTTAATCATATTTTCTATAGGAGATTATGCTTAAGGGGCACTTAAAAAAATATAAATGATTTCTTTTGCAAGTTGCTTAACCCCTAAGCATAATCTAAATTAGGACAGGTGGACTTGGTTACGCATGAGTAGGGTGTTAAGTCCAAATTATACATATAATTGCTCAGGTTGTATGGTGTGTTTAGCTAACACTTATTTTGCATGTGTAGTTAGATTTACTTTCCTCTTTTTTAATGTAATTTTGCATTAGAATTAGGATAAGTGTTATGGTGGTTAAGGATGAACATTGGCCAGAAGGTTTGATCCTTGGGTGCCATGTGATGCCTAGAAGCCTACCAAATCAAAAGAAGCAAATCAAATGAAGGAAGTAGGGAGACTTGAAGATTTGAAGGTCCCCCATAGCACTTATCATTTATAATTTGTAATTATTCTTTCATATACCGGGTTGCATTAGGGTAAAGCTCGGCTACACATTTCTTTTTTGGGTTATACGGCAATACCAGACCGCACAAGCCTGTTATTCTTTTATGTTAGATTTATAAATTATTTGATGATTTGTTTACCTTACACATTAGAAATTACATGCCTTTTCTAGTTTCTTTTTGAATGATGGTTTAATGTGTGGCCTAGATCCATTTAGGCTCTTAGGGAAAAATAAATTTTCAACCCCAATTACAACTCATAACTAATTTTCTAAATAACTCATAACCTCACATAAAGCCTAGGCATCAAATCAAGATAATAAAATATTTAGCAACCCCTTAGCTGAATGTTGTATGTTTAAAATCATGCATATCATCTTGTTCTTCCCTTGAACATGAAGGGTCTCCATCCATTGCACTTTGAGGGAATGCTTAACCTGTGAGGGCATCCCTTGGGGGTTCGAGAACACCTTTTTCTGTATGATTTAGCACATAATCAACTTCAGCATACATTTAGATATATAAAATCCTATGGCCTTTGTTAAATGAAGAGTCAAAAAGTCAAATAAAAATTGATAAGATTTGCATTAGACTAAGTCATTATTCATACACTCATGATCTAGCCTCATAGGGAGTGGGTTTAAGGACTTTAGTTTCTTTTTAAATAATAATAGCCTAGGAATCTTGCAAAAGAATATGACTTGCCTACATGGATTTAAAATATAAGAAGAGTTAGCTGGCCAAGCAGTTATAAGTCCAGCAGTCGGATAGTTTACCCTCTCTTATGGAGGTAAATCATACACCCACTTTCGCTTAGATTTAGGTCGTGCTTTGTCCCTTGCCCTAGATTTAGGATCTCCTTTGGGCTACAAGCATAAATCTTCACCTCTTAGGTATTTCCACAATCTTGTATTATGAGATTGTAAGTCTTAGCCTTCTAAATAAATTTTAATTCAAACGTATAATTCTCTTCAACTTTAAATATATAAAGCCCAACCATAGGATAGGTTTGAGTGTTCACTAGGTTTCCTAGTATCATGAGCACTCCCTACTCATCTCCTTTGGCTTCAATAATAAGTCTCTCCTTTTTGATCTATCCGCTTGATTGCTTAAATATAAATAATTTATTGATAGTCCTATCTTTGAAATCTTTGGAGATAATAATGCCTACTTTAATTGAGAGTATTCTTATGGGATTCATTTTCCTTAAGATGTAATTAACTATGGGGGTTTTCCCCCATAGGAACTTTAGAACCCAATTTAAATAAACCATACTTTATTCATCCATATAAAGTAGGGGAAAAATCTCTGGTACATTCGAACACCCATCATGCCTTAGGAGTCCTTATTAGGTGATTAGGTCCGTTGTAAGATAGTGATTTTTATCTTTCAAAATAGTGCACTATTTCTCAATGTCATACCTGATCACCTCAATAAGTACATTCTCAGATCTGCATGGTGTCCCTCCCATATACGTCACATGACGACGATCCAAAAACAAACACCACACCCTCCAACATGACAAGATTCTTTTGCATCTTAAAAGTGGAGAATTAAATAGTAGTCATGGCTTGAACCATGAAACTACTTTGCAATGACCTGTTGACACTCTTTAGGGTTCACATTTTTATACTTTAATCATTCTTATGATAATGTATGCATATGTGCTTGAAGTTCTTGCGATTATTAAAGAGAAGTGGGTACACAATCAACAATCAGTTGAGGCTGGTCTATTAATTAATGCAATGGAGTCTTTTGATTTTATTTTTACAATTAATTTGATGATTAATATCATAATCTTTGCAAAAAAAAAATGAATTGGATATTAAGAAAGCAATGAAGTTGGTGAAGATATCAAAGTAACAATTATAGATGATGAGAGAGAATGGCTAGAGTTATTTAGTAGATAAGTATCACACTTTTTTAGTGTACTTAAAATTAATGTGCTAGTTAGGAATTCCACTTTTAAGGTACATCAACGATCAACAAGAAGAGCTAATAAAATAATGAATTTGTATCATTATTATGCAGATTTATCTTACACTATTATCAATACACAACTTTAAGAGCTGAATAATCACTTTTTTGAAACTAGTACAAAATTGCTTCTTTGTATGTCATGTCTAAATCTAAATAATTCATTCTCATCTTTTGATAAATAAAAATTAACATGTTTTGTAGAATTATATGTAAATGACTTTTCTATGATAGAGCTAGTGGTCCTTCAACTTCGGTTATGAACCTATATTATTGATATGCGCACAAGTGAAGAGTTCTCTTCTTTGAGTGAAATTGCTAAACTTGCAAAGATAATAGTTGAGACAAAAAAACATGATGAGTAACCTTTGGTCTATAAGTTATTACACTGGCATTAACTTTACCAATTGCCACTGTTAAAATAGAAATAACATTTTTACAATGAGAATTGTCAAGGATTGATTGCATAGCAGAATGATTGATGAATGACTCAATGATTGTTTAGTACTTTATATAGAGAAAGAAGTATTCAACTTGCTTCTCAATGAAACCGTAATGGAATATTATCAAAGGAATACAAAATAGAATAAACTTGTAATCATTCTCATATGTTAAACTTATGGAATCCAACATGATGAAATACTTGATTTTATTTTGAGTTGTATTTATATTAAAATTTGCCCACCCTCAATTTTGAGGCCGGTTTTGCCCTCAATTTATATTAAAATTTGCCCTCAATTATAAACTCATTCTTTACGCATCTAGAAATATGTGTTGTGCCTCATGCATCAATTTTCATGTTTTACATTTGTGCGGGCCAACTTAATATAGATTCAATTTCAATATTCTAGGTGGTCAGCGTCATCCGCTCTATGATCAAAGAATGTTTATATAACTTCAGCTTCGATTGTAATAATTCAAATTCAATTTCATAGGACTTCACTTCTTTAGCTCACAATTCGCTTCATACTCAATCAAATTGATTGTCTGATACTCACTTCAATAAAATTTGACATTTTGGACGCATTGGCATAGTTCGTTTCATGAACATATGTCACTTGATCGACTTCAATGATATTCAAAGCAATTTTAGTCGACCATTATTATTTTTCTTGATTCAAATGATCACGAAAAGTCTTTATTGGTAGATTTTGCTACTCTGAACATATCGACAAAGTCCATTTCATGAATGGATGGTGTTTAGGTAGTTTTGATTGTGATTGAAGCATCGATTTTGGATTAATGTAAAGTTGCATTCATCATTCATTATTCTTGATGTGTTGTGAAATTATAATGGAGGTCAACAAATTAATAAAAAATTAACATATACATTACTACATATTGAGTACTTGCGCATAGAATAAATGATGATGAATGAAACTAAAGAAATATATTCAAAACTTGAATGAAATTAAGTAAATAAGCATGTCACCATATGACGTGGTGACTTGGATCAATCTCCAATTTTTAATTTTCTATTTTTAAATAATCATTTTTTAAAATAATTTAATTTCTCTAATTAAAAATTGCATTTGTGTGAGCACTGCATATGACGATTGTGTAACTCAAATGTGCACATATACTTTGCAAGAACTCAACATAAGATGGACCAGCATAATAACTACTTGGCAACAAGAAGTAAAGACCCAATAAGAACAAGCACACCCACAATCTAAAAGAATATGCCCTACATAAGAGATCTCATGGAAATCTCGATAGCCTCTCAAAAGAACTAGACCCACATGGATGACTGAAGGGAAGATTCATCATAACTAGGTGATTAATATCAAGAGACTCACCTCACATGAATGAAAATTGAAGAACTCATAATAATTAGAAGGCCACATCAAATGACTTGCCACTTGACAGACAACACTCATTGGCTTTCAGAGCATGGGCGAGTTTCATAGTAGTTACATATAGACAATTGTCAAAATTATTATATTGAAACTAACATATAGTTATTTTATGTAATTGACCCTCAGGCCTTATAAAAAAAGGATTCTCGAAAGACTAGAGATCTTTTCTCTAGAATTTTTAATATTCAAAAGGGGGAGAGAGATGATTCTTGTATTATGATCTCTTATATGTATTAATATTCTGAGATAGTAAAATTTCATATATTTTTATATTATTTCTAATTAGTTTTATCTAAACTTACTCTATTCTTTACATGCCTAAGCAAGGTCTTGTATTCCATGGACAAATTTGGGTTGAACATTCTCTTTGATGTGGTGAGCATTGAAGATGTGAGGACAAGAAATCAGGTGCTTAACGAAGTAAGCTAGCAATGTGGGATACCTTGTGTCATAGAACAAAAACAACAATTCTTTTGAAAGATGAATGAAAATAACTTAGAGAAATGTAAAATCAATTATTTTCAATCAACAACAAAGCATCAAAATCAAAAACACAAATTATGAAAGCAAGTTGTAATAATCTTAATCAAGCCTTTTTGGATGAATGAAGTTATGAGCATAAGATATCAAATAAAGTTCTCTAAAGCTTGAAGTTTGCTTAAAGAAGAAGAAGAAGAAGAAGAAGATCCCTCCTTGAGTATGATTGAAGATGTGGAGAGGGAAGAAGAGAGCTTGAGCACTTGAATCGAAATGAGCAAAAACAACAACACCAACAACAACAAGCCTTTATCCCACAATGTGGGGCCAGCTACATGAATCCTTTCCCTCCATTGTACCCTATTAAGTGTCAAATTATTATTTAATTCTAGTAAACTAAAGTCATTTTTATACATATTAACCGTTCTTTTTTAGGTCTACCTCTACATTTCTTAACATAAGGTGCATCTAATACATCTACTCTTCTAATTAGGGCGTTAGATGACCAATGCTTTATATGGCCAAACCATCTAAGCCAACTCAATCTAATCTTATTTGTTATTAGAGCTAATCTAACCTTATCATGTGTATATTCATTTTGCATTTTATCTTTAAGAGTAAAGCCACTCATCCACCTTGAATCAAAATGAGCATACAAAGAAAAATTTGGCAAGGGTTCAACCAATATGGAATTTTGCAAGAGAGAGATAAGTAATAAGATCACCTCAATAAATAGACATGGAAATTGTAGGGTTTGGCCAAATCAAGAGAGTAAGAGAAGGAAGAAATGAGAGGGAAAATACTTACTGTAAGAGTTTGATTTTAAAAATTAAATAACATAGAATTAAATTTGGATATAAACAAATTCAACTATAGGATGTCTTGCCATGAAGGGGAGGAAAATGTCTTGGATGTTTCTAACATAATTAAATAAGTCTTCAATTAAGGAAGATATTTAAAATAATTTTAATTTTAAATAAATTAAAATTCAAATAAGCATGGGGTGGCCTAGACATTCCAAATGGGATTCAATCAAGAGTTAATGCATGATATATGAAGGATGTAATGATTAATTAATAAAGGATAAATAAATAAAGATATTTTAATAAATTAAAATAAATAAATAAAATAATTACATGAGGGGTTTGACCAAGGGAGTTTCCATAAATAATTCAATCTCTAATAAATGCAATCAATTAATTATAATTCAATGGAGATTAATTTTAAAAGAAATTTTAAAACATAATTTATAATTAATTAAAGCCAATAAAGGGGGCTTCCCACATAATGAACAAAAAATAAAAGAATTAAACTAGGAAAGTGCATTAAAATACAATCCATTCGAATTAAAATTTGAATTACTTCAATTTAATTTAAATTAATTCAAATCAAATCAAATAAAAATGATTTAGTGCTTGTTAAAACATACTTTAATTAAACAAACCATTTGTGAAAATAATTTAAGGCAATATTCAAATTTAAATTCAAATAAATTTGAAATTTGAACTTAAAAAAATTAGTATGAATAAATTGTATAAATTTTATTATGCCAAAATTATGAAAAATTTGTCCATGCATGATAGATTTTGGAAATCAGACGAAATTATTGATATGAGAGAGAAATTAAATAATAAAAAAAGGGAGAAAGGGTAATTTGGATAATTTAATAAATAAGCCATGTCATATGCTAAAGTAAATAGATACAAATTATTTCAAGTATGGAAAATAGTTATTAAAGTAATAAATAACTAAATTCACATTTAGATGCAATGGATGAGACTTAAATTAATGCAAGTTGTAAATCACCCAAAAAGGATAATTTCATAAATATTAAAAAATTATTACAAAGAAAATAGGAAATAATATTTAAAAAATCAAAATAAATGTGATAAAAATATAATAGCAACTATTTTTATTTTGTAAGACTATATTTGTATTATTTTGTAATTCATATGGAAAATTTTAAATTGCTCTAGTCCAAGCTACTTTGACTTTGCTGATTTGACTGAAAAGTTGAGTTTGATAAATTTCTTGTAAGATTTGGAATTAAGTCATTAGCATCACTAAATAATATATTTATTAGTAAAATCAAGTAATTATATAATTTGGCTCATGGAGTCAACAATATCTTCTTTTTAGATGATGACAAACTTATATTGATAGTGTATAGGGATGAAGGTGCAAAGTGACAATACATCAACCTTTTAACATAGAATTTTGTAGATAATCATATACATCAGAATAATGTGAATTAAGTAAAAAAAATGTAGCAAAGTAAAACATATGACAAGGTATGACATGTTTGCTGCAAAGAAAATCAAAAAATCAAGTAGCTCTCCCTAATTGTATGCATATGTAAGACAAAGATGAAAATCAACATACATACTCCTCCCCTTTTTAGAAACATAAAAAAAAAAGATATAAAAAATGTGGGAACATAATAAAAATGTATGAAATTAAACATATGGATCTAATATGCCAAGCATGTGTATCAAAGTACAAAAATATTATTTAGGTAAAAGTTTTATAAAAATATTAGCAATTTGTAAATCAATACTAATAAATTCAACATTAACATTCCCTTTTTACACATGTCTGCTATTCAAATTGGTGTCTAATCTTAATGTTTGTTTGTGAGTGTTGAATATGAACTATAATCAAACAAATAACACTTCTGTTGTGACACCTAACATGAATGTGTTCTAGCCTAATATCAAAGTTCTCTAATTGTAACTTTAATCAAGGAACTTGAGCAACAAAACTACCCAAAGCTATGTACTTAGCCTCAATAGTATTAAGAATAAGAAAATTTTATTTTCTAGAGGACCAACATAAGAGATTATTCTAGAAATTAACATGTAGCTAATGTTATTTTTCTATCTATTTTAAATCTTGCCATCAAAATAATCAACTAAATCACATGACAAGAAATTATTAGGATACAACATGCTTTGCCTAAAAATGCCTATCAAACTATGAAATATATGCTTGACTATTGTTAAATGAGATTCCTTAGGATTGGTCTTAAAGTCTGCACACAGACAAACAACAAACATAATATTAGACCTACTAGTAGTAATGTATAGAAGTGAACCAATCATACTTTTATAAAGTTTCTGCTCAACAGGTTTACTTGATTCATCTAAGTTCAGTTTAGTAGAGGGGCTCATATTTATTTTACTAGATTTTAAATTTTTTATGTCAATCTTTCGATTAAATCATTAGTCTACTTTGGTTTTACAAATGAATTTGTCATTTTCTTGTTGTCTCACTTGAAGACCCAAGAAAAAGTTAAGTTCTCCCATCATACTCATTCCAAGTTAAGTCCTAACAAAAAAAGAAAAAGAAAAAAAAAAGAAAAAAAAGAAAAAGTGAAGTTCTCCCATCATACTCATTCCAAATTCCTTAGATATTAAAGATGAAAACTCATAACACAAAGATTTATTTATACTTCCAAACAAAATATCATCAACATAAATTTGCACAATGATCAAATTATCTCCTACATTTTTGTGGAATGGGGTGATATTTACTCTTCCCTTTATAAACCCATCATCAATTAGAAAATTATTCAGCCTATCATACCAAGTTCGATAAACTTATTTCAAACCATATAAAGCTTTCTTCAATTTAAATACATGATAAAAAAAAATCCAAGTTCCCGAAATCAAGGGTCAATCTACAAAGACATATTGGTCAATAAACTCATCCAAGAATGCACATTTCACATCCATTTTAACGAGTTTAAAGTCCCTAAAATAAGCATAAGTAGGGAGCAACCTAATGGTCTCTTTTCTTGCTATGGGCGCAAAAGATTCTTCAAAATCTATCCCCTCAATTGTGTGTACCCTTGTGCATCTAACCTAGTCTTATTTTTAATAATACAACCTGAGTCATCTAACTTATTCATAAAGATTCATTTAGTTTCAATAATATTTTGATCTTGGGATCTAGAGACTAATTCTCAAACAACACTTCTTACAAATTGATTTAATTCCTCTTCCATAACAAGTATCCAATAGTGATCCTTAAATGCTTCATTAACAGATTTAGGTTCAATCTTAGATAGAAAAAGTGGGTAATTAATCACATCCTTGAAATGTCTTCTAGTTAGGGGTGTGCATTATTTGGTTTTAACCAAAAAAACCAAATCAAACCAAAGTTTTTGAGTAATTTGGTTCGATTTTGAACTTAATAATTTGGATTTTGGTTTTAATTAATGAAAACTTTGGTTTTGGTTTTTGGATCGGTTTGTTAAATAAAATTTTGGATGGAACCAAATAAACCAAAGTAATTATATGATATATGGTATTATTAATTTATATATTATAGGCTTATAGTAAGAATTATAAATATAAACTACTATTGCTTGTTCATTATACAATAAAATATTATGCAAATAATTTTTAAATGTAGAGAACTTCAGTTTATCCAAAACCAAACCAAAATAACCGAACCAAATTGTTATTCAATTTGTTTAATTTTACATTTTATTTGGTCAATTTGGTTCAATATTTTTGGGAATCCAAAACCAATTGGTTTTAAAAAATTATCATCCAATCCATCCAAATCACCAAACATACACCCCATAGTTCTAGTCAGAACACCTTGTGATGGATCTCCTATAATCAAGTCTTTCAGATGATTCTTATTAAATTTTAATAATTTATGCAAGGAATCATCAACTATTTCTTTCAAGTTTATTTTCATAAGATTATCTATCTCATCATCAATTAAATCATCTCTAATATAATCAATTAAATTTTCATCAAAAATGGCATGAATAGATTCTTCTACAATCATCTTTTTTTATATTAAAAACTCTATAAGATCTTTTAGATATAGAATATCCTAAAAATATTCCATCATCCAATTTACTATTAACTATTTCTAATGATTCTTTCTCATTATTCAAGATAAAACACTTACATTCAAAAATATGAAAATGACTAATATTAGGATTCTTCCCAAAGAAAAACTCTTTTGGGATCTTACTCAAAATAGGTCTTAAATAAATTCTATCCATCACATAACAATCATTGTTCATAGTTTTAGCCCAAAAATATTTAAGTTATAATCCTGCTACATAGTTCTTCTTAATTCAATCAAAATCCTATTCTTCTTTTCTACAACACCATTCTTGTGGGGACTTTTAGAAATAAAATAATTATATTTAATTAAAAATTCATCCAAAATTCTCAAATAATTTATTCTCAAATTCACTTATAAGATCAGTTTGAATTTTATTAATAAATAATCTCTATCTCTTTGAATATAATTAGTAAAATTTCTAAAACATGAAATGAATCATTTTTATATTCTAAGAAAATAACCCAAGTAAATTAATAAAATCATCAATTATCCCAAAATCATAAAATTTACCTCTTAATTTAGTAGTGCTAACAAGACTAAATAAATCCATATGCAAAAAATTTAAAGGTCTAGATGTGGAAACAATATTTTTATTTTTGAAAAAAATATTTTGAATGCTTATCATGTATGCATGCATGACAAACTTAGTCAGAATAAAATTTAATTTTATGTAAGACATCAACTAAATCAAATTTTATCATTTTATTTAAAGAATGCATGTTAATATGACATAATATTTTGTGCCACAACCAAACATCATCAAAAATGCATTTAAAATAAAGTACATTCATATTTGTACCATGTGAATTTTCAAAATCAATCGACTAAATAATTTAATATTTATGACATATAAGTATAATATTTTCTATATCTTTAATGACATAAAAAATGTATGAAATTCAATGTTTAAACTATTATCATAAAGTTGGCTAATTGAAGCCAAATTATGCTTTAAGCCATCAATAAGAAAGACTTTACCTAAAGTAATTGAATTTCTAGAAATAGAGGCAATACCAATAATTTTATTTTTACCATTATTTCCATAACCCACATATCCTTCTTCATAAGGTTTTAAATGTATAAATTTATCTTTATTACTTGTCATATGCCTTGAACATCCGCTATCCAAATACCTCATACCTTCTTTAATTTTTCTTTGAAGGTATTCTTACAAAAGAAAATCAAGGGCTAAATTTTGGAACCCAAAATGGGTTCACATTCAATAGTAAAGTATGTAATTGATTGCTTAAAAAAAGCAGCTTTGAGGATGCTCTCTGCCATCTTTGTTGAGATGGGTAGGAGTTTATTTTTTATGAGGTAGATTGATATATTTTCAACCAGATTTCCTCTAACACTATGTTAGGGTTTATTTAGATCTAGGTTCTACTTTCTATGAATGCAAGCCTTCATAGTTAATTACCCCTCCTACCACAGTAAGATAACACTCTCGATTATGGTTGGAAAATATACATATCTTTCTGATATAAATTGGTGTCTAGTAGTGCATGTGGCATGGCATAGATAACTGTCTTAGGGAAATAGGAGGTTAGTCCCAATCTATATCCCATGGTTCCATCATCCTGTGATTACATTACTATAGTCTACCAACACTAGAGGGCTATTAACCGTAATATCCAAGGAGTCTGATTAGTAGTCATGGGTTGCCTCATCTTAGATATCTTGAGTAAACTAGAGTTTTAATGTTAGGATATATGGTGTAGTGATATTCGCATGACAAACACATGGGTCGGACTTACATCACTTTAGAATGTTAGTAGAGTGTTCGCATGGTGAACTCATAGATTAAACTTTCATCTGTTTGGATTACTGGGGTAAATGTTTTTCATGGCAAACATATAGAGATTAGACTTACATCCCTTGGAATTCCATTAGGGTATTTGCATGGAGAACAATATAGATTGTTAATGTGTAGTGTATAATAATAATGAGTGGAGTTATCATTTAACTTAAAGCATATGTTGGGGGGAATGATGACGAGCCTGATCAAGATTCAATGGTTTCCATCATCCCAGCTTGTCGTGGTCCCTAGTCTACTTAGTTAGGAAAAATAGCTTCTAATCAAAGAATCCATTTTAACAGCCATGGGTTGTGTTATCTAAGGTGTTCTTGTAAACTCGGGGTGGTATTTTTCTATGAGAATAATCATAAGTCAACCTTAGCTAACATACAATTTTATACCTATCAAATATACCATATGATTAATAACTCAAAATGATGAGCCATTGGGGAACATACGGGCTATCGTGACCATAATATAATAGATCCATTAAGAGCCAAGCCACCCTGTCAAAATATTATGGTCATAACTGCATTTCATGTGGTGCCATTTAGCAGCAAAAGCACGTGGATGGAGTACATGTGCCATTTAGTAGCAAAAGCAAGTGTGAATATATATATATATATATATATATATATATATATATATATATATATATATATATATATATATATATATATATATATATATATATATATATATATATATATATATATATATATAATTTGATAATTGACTCTTTTGTGAGCTAAACATTTCTTAATTTATCACCCCCAAAAAATGATGGTGAATGAGTGGATGGAATATTTGCTTTAAGTTACTCTTAATAAAGAACTTCAATTAATTTGGAAATATCCCCTCGGATTAAAATATTCAATCAACACGGCCATTATCGAGATATTATTAGGTTTTGTTGACTCGACCTAGTCATAAGACCCAACTGAGAAATTAACCTGCACAACATTCTTAAGGATTTATATTTTAATATATATGTCAGGGCACATGTGGGTAATTCAGATTTATTTTATGTTAACCTGTGAAGCATCATCATGACATTGTTAGGATGGCATTACGACATTGAATAATTAACACTATAGTATCATATGGCAAGAATTCATATGTTAAAATATGAGGGCTTAGCTCATTGGTGCCATATGGTTAGTGGGACTTAGACAATTGTTAATATGATGGGACCCAAGTGGATCATATTCTTTTTTTATCAAATTTATTATCTCGAGAAGGTAGCGCTGTGGCATTATAAAATAGAGATATTTGGCTTATTACTTGAGAAGAGAATGTTGCGGCGCTTAAGAGGCAGGGCTGTGGTGTTATAGGTTAGGAATTTTTGTCATCTAACTCAAATGTTGCGGCGCTTAAGAGGTAGGGCTGTGGTGTTATAGGTTAGGAATTTTTGTCATCTAACTCAAGAGGGTCACGCCGTAACACTAAATTGGCAACGCTACATTTTTGATCAACAACCCAAAGGGCCAGTGCTGCAGCGCTCTATTGATAGCATTGCGGTGTCTGATTGGTGTGTTGTTGCGATAAGATATGTAGAATTTGGATTTTAAATGGAGGGGTACCTATTTCAAGTAATAGAGACTACACAATTAACATGGCCATGGTGCTTCAGATATAATACTGCGACACTATAACTAAATGTTCCTTCATTCCAAAACTCTATAGGGTGATGCTTTGGCCTAGAAATGCGATGCTGTGGTACCGTGATGCAAGATACTATATGTTTAAATTTTTGAGAGCCTAGCGCTAAGGCACTACGTATCAGGACCACCATTTTTAGGCAGTTTTCTTAGGCGAAATTCAGGGATTTCTTAAAATTTCAGCAGCATAATAATTAAGTAGTGTTGTAATTCATACTTTTTTAGTACAAAAGCACTCTTCTTTCTTATTTAGGATCCAAGATCGATGGAGGGAGAGTATTCTTCTCACACCGGAACCTAGTTCAATGGTGGAGGCCTTGAAATTTGATGTTTCTTGAGATTTGTGTGCTTAAAATGTTTTTAACGTAATTGGGTTGTTCTCCTTTGAACTGGATCCAAGATCAATGGAAAGAGGATTATCATCTCACACTGAATCCAAGATCAATTGTGGAGATTTAAAATTGGCTATATTTGCAATAATTCTCTCCCCTTTACATCAATCATTTTATGTAAGAAGAGAGTGGAGAGAGTGCAAAAGAGCATAGAGAGGATATACATTAAAGAGAGTGAAAAAAATGCCTAACCTATAGTGAAGAGTGAGAGCCTAAAAGGGAGAGAGAGAGAAAAGTGTATAGGCCTCCTTTTATAAAGAGTAACGCCCTAAACCACACCCACTCTCATAATTGATCCCACACTCCCCTCTTGGTAGCTATTGCTGAAGGGGGTAGCTGTGGAAGGAACGATGGCTTTTCTTGATTTAAACTGAAGATCATCACGACAGCGCCTCAGCATTGGCATCACAACATCGCGGTGCTGTGTCATTTAAGTAGGAAACTATCAGGGATGATTTTAGCTTCTAGATTCTGTAAGGTAATGACAACGCCTAGGTGCTGCGATTGCAGGGCCGCATTGCCACAAGCTGGAATGTCCAATTTCTCTCATTTTCATCATCATTTTTTAGATGTAAACAACAATATATGGTATGTAATAGTGTATGATATATTCCAAGTTCTAGGAAACTAAACAAAATTATATTTAGAAAATACTTGTAATTTATGTGCATGATAATAAAATGATACACGACCTTTTTATTGCAAAAATTACACAAAATATTAGTGTTAGCATAAGTTCTATATCTAAATATTTTATATGTATTAAATGATTTATATCTACTAGATAAAGCATGGGAATGTGAGCTAAAATATGTTATTAATCTAGCTCTTAATAACATATTTTCTCTTTTTAAATTTTTATGAGCAAGGATTGATGAACTAATGAATTATTTTTAACTTTTAATTCACTATGTTCATCTTTTAGAGATAACACATGCAATTTCAGACTTTTCTTCTCTTTTTTTATAGTATCGTATTTTATTTTTTAGATTTCTATGCTCATTCATGAAATGCATCATTTAATTCATCTTATGAAATCTCATCACATACCTTATTTGAAGTGTTTCTTTATGCCATTTGACATAAGTTTGCTTCTTCTTTGAAAATAGTGTCGCTTGACTCTTAGAGTTTGAATTTTCCCATAATGCTCTGTTCTTTTTCTTTTGATGTCTTTTATTTTTTTAACTCTTTTCCTTTTCAATGTCCTTTTATTTTTTGATTTTCAGTGGAAATTTTAAAGACAGTCTCCTCTTACATGTCCAATTTTGTAGTTGTAGCAAATGATACCTTCTTCTACATTCAATTTTTTAGTATGTAACATTAGATTTCTCATACCTTTTGTTTTTCTTTCTAAGAATATTTCTCAATTTCTTTGAAAGCATGGTAATTTCATCACTATCCACTTTGGATCTTGAAGTGTTTTCCTTGCTAATATCATGTATTTGCAAAGCAATAGTTTTTTTTTCTCCTTGTTTTGTGATGTATCATTTAGTTTTCTTTAGACTACAACTTATTTGTGTGCTATCAGAGAACTAAGAAGCTGATCAAGTGGATAGGAAGTTAAATCCTTCATTTCACTTATTATGTTATCTTACAACCCTATTCTTTAGAAAGACATCCCAAGATTTTGTAAACCAAATCTTAGTTTTCATACTTCATTCTAAGAAAATGAAATGTATTAATTAGTTTCTTGAAATGAATGTACATATCTGAAATGGTTTCATTAGATAACAAACAAAATAATTCATATTCATGTACTAATCTATTTATGTAAGCATATTTAACTTCATTAGTGTCTTCGTAAGTAACAATTAATTTATCTAATTTTTTAGTAGTATTAAGCATAGAAATTCTCCTGGTATCATCTAGAAGTAAAGCACAATACAAATTATTATTAGTTTTTCCATTCAATTCATCCAATTCCTTTTCATGAATAGTTCATTTATTGAAAGAATTTTCAACTTTCAAACCATTAATTTCTACTTTGGGTGTGTGGCATTGATGTGTTAATAGATGCCAGATATTAGAATCATGACCATGAAGAAAAGTATTAATATGATTTTTCTAATAATCAAATAAAACATTATTAAATAAATGTGATTTAGGTGTAGATTGTCCTTCAAGTATTGCACCCTTAGAAAATATTTGTTTGATAATGATCAACTTAAAGATATTCAACTACAAATTGAGCCTTGGCTATGATATCAAAGGTTATGAAGCTATGACACCTAGGAAAGGAGGAGGGGGTGAATTAGGTATTTAAAAATAATAATTAAATTAAAAGTTTTACTTTTTAAGATTTTGTAGAAAGTTAATGAGAAAGAAATTTTAATATTAATTTATTTGCAACAATCAAAGAGAAGTACAAAAAACTAAATGCAATAAAAATAAAGAGATAAGAGGCACAAAGATTTTTGTGTGGATCAGCCAAGCCTAAAAGTCAGCCTGCATCCACACTTAGTCACCTTCAGTAGGAATTCACTAAACAAGAAAGACTACAATAAATCTTTCATACTCTACTATACCGAGCAAGTACAACCTCAATAATGTACTTTCTTACATCAAGAAAATACAACCCCAATAACAAACTTTTCTACATGAGGCAAGTATAGCCCCAAATAATGAATACAAAAAAAGATACAAGAATAAAGATCTTTTCAATTTTAAAATAAATTTTCTTAAAGCCAAACTAAGCAACAATAAGACTAATGAAAGATATCTCCCAATATATGTTTGTTCTTTTTAATTTTAAAACATGTAATAACATGAACTTAATGTAAAACACTTGAAACAATTTAATCTTTGAAATTAATTACACAAAGTAAAATGATAATTTGAAAATGAAAACTTAAAAATAACTTACTACAAAGTGCTTAGAACAAATTAACTTTCTTACATAAAGTAGAAATAGAAAATTCTAGAAAGAAAAAAAACCTTAAATAACAAGAATTATGAAAGCCTAAAGAAAATGGTCTCACAAAATCACAACAACACAAATTAATGATAATATGTACTATTCAAATATTTTGAAAGATGAATGAAAAGAACTTAGAAAAGTTTAAAACCAATTCTTTTCAATCAACAACAAAGAATCAAAATCAAGAACCCAAATTATAAAAGCAAGTTGTAATAATCTTACTCAAGTCTTCTTGGATGTATGAAGCTATGAACATAAGACTTGAAATTGATTTCTCCAAAGCTTGATGTTTGCTTGAAGAAGAAAAAGAAGATGGCCTTCCTTGAGTATGGTTGAAGATGTGAAGAGGGAAGGAGAGAGCTTGACACTTGAATCAAAATGAGCACACTAAGAAAATTTTTGTAAGGGATTTTTGCAAGAAAAAAATAAGTCAGAAGAATACCCCATTAAATAAACATAGAATCATGTAGGGTTTGGACAAATCAAGAGAGTAAGAGAGGAAAAAAAAATGAGAGGGAAAATACTTAAGGTAAGAATTTTATTTTGAAAATTAATTCACATGAAACTGAATTTGAATTTAATCAAATTCAAATATAAGGGGCCGATTATGCAAGAGGAGGGAAATAGCTTGAATCCTATTAAAGTCTTAATTAATTAAGTGTTCAATTAAGGAAAAGAAGAGAGTGACTATGGCACCCAAGAGTGAGGGTGAATTGGGTGTTTAAAATTTTTATAAATTTGAAGCTTTAAATTTAATTTAAAATAGTTATAAATAAATAAAAAAAATGCAATGAACAAAAAATGCAGAGAAGTAAAGAGAGATAACAAGCATAAAATTTTTTATGTGGTTTGGGCAAAAACACCAAAACAAGCTTACGTCCATGCATAGCCACCTTGGCTAGGATTCCATTGTCCTAACAAAGACAGAATACAACCGTACTCTCCTATAATAGCACTAGTATAACTCTAATGAAATCTTGTACTCTCTTATAATGGGGCGAGTACAACCCCAACCAAAAATAATTTTAAGCACAAAGAAAGATTATAACAAATACAAATTTGACACATAAAAATTCAAAATATCTAGCAATCTACCCCAAATAAGATAGTGATCTTACAAAACAAAATGACCACCTTATAAATTATCAACTTGCAACAAATTTGACAAAGTAAATGGCTCATAAAATTTTTCAAGGAGAAATGATAATTTTATCTTTCAAAATTTAATAATTAAATATTATTTAGTATGATGCAAAAAATAGGCTAATACAAAAATCATGTTGAATGAATATGCAAGTGTTTATTTTTTAACAAACTAAAGTTCAGCTAATATAGAATTTATTTCAAGAATGATTATAACTAGTTTTAATGTAGAAAAGTAAGAAAGAATTATTTTCCCCTAAAATAAGTTTTCTTCAAGTATGGAACAATATAGACAGAAAAATAAAGTGAATTTCAGCAAACTATAAATTAGATTTAAGAAAGAATTAAAGTCTAGAATGCAATGATAGATGGACACAAGCTAAAATATAAATTTTAAGACTTAAAACTTGACAAATCAATTATTTTTATGATAACTACAATTAATTCAGCAAATTGCAAATGATTCCAGAGAAAATACACTTTTATCCATACCAAAATTATATTCTAATGTGATTCAAATGATGGTGGGGGTTCAAATAATGCTATGTTGAAATGATATTTAGTGAATCAAAAGTTTTCATAATGAAAAATTAATTCAGCAAATTAAGATTAATTTTAGCAATAATAAACTTTGATTCTGCTTAAAATGAAAATTCAAAAAGATTCTAATGATAAAGAACTAATTTTTGTTACACAAATGATTTTTTTTGTAGGAGAAATAAATTTTCCGCAAATCATAATATTTCCTACAAACTATTACAAAAGATTTTTCTACACAATTTCTCAAAAAGTTTCACAAAATAATAATTTTGTATAGATTCAAATTATTCACATAAACTTACAATGATAAAATAAAGGCAAATCAAGAGAGCTTTCTCCAACAATGCTAATATTTGCATGGTGAGAATTAATATATACACAATGATAAATATAAACTTGACAATGTTTGCTTTGGATCACCAAAAAAAATTCTATGAAAGGAAATTATAAGTTTGAAACTAATCAAATTTAAAAAAAAAGAAATTAGAGATTAAAATTTCAATCAAGATGATTATAACTAATTAAATCAACATGATGATTTCAACATTTGTAATAAGATATCAAAGAGGAAAATTGGAAAAATAAGATCTTGGAATGAACCTTCTCAAATGTTTGCACAACTTTGATTGTAAAAGATTCTTGAAGAAGTAATGGAATTTAGCTTTAGGATGAACACCAATAAATCTCCAAAATTTTGAAAATCAAGAGTTCCTAAACTATGGCTAGGTATGAGAGGAATTTTTGATGTAGCCATCATAAAACTTAGGTTCAAATATTTTTCAATGTTTTTTTGGACAGCTATAGGAAGAGATTCACGTTTGAGAAGGAATAAAAAGGTAAGTCTTAAAGCAATATAATTAATTTTGCATAAGTTTATTGGTCAGCCCCATAAATTAAACCCAATTAGAAAGTCATTAATCCATATGGCTCCAAACGGCTAAGAGATTTATGGCAGGTATTTTGAATTCAAATTAGCGAGAATAAGAAAAGAATTTAATAACTAAAACTTGAAAAAAAAAGCTTGGGAATTTCGGCCATGCATGAAGAGAAGAAAGTTTACTTATATTTGGAAAGTTGTGGATTAATGTATATGCATATAAATAAATAAATTGTAAAAGCATGATTAATTAGTCAAAAAATCTCATATAAAATGAAATAAAATTAGATTTCAAAAAAAAATATGTATCCATGAATTTATGTGAATTTGTATTTAACTCAAATGATATTTAGCAAAGTGAATTTTCTTTAATCTAATGAAATAGGAATATTATGAATATTAGAAATTAAAGATAAAATAAATTTAATAAAATTAATAAAAAAATAGTATAAATTAAGCACAAAATCAAATGATTAATATTATAATTTTACAAAATTTATTTTCAACAAAATTAAAAAGAAATGTTTTTGAATGTTAATTTTACAATTGAAATTATTTTACATCAAGTAATGTGCATATGCTTAAGTAAAATGATATTTCACACATTATTGAAAACAAATTGAGATTAATGTGATTATGAAATGATGATAAATATTTAATTAGATTTAAGGTGAGCCATTTATCAACTTTATTATAAGATATACAAAGCAAGACTCTAATCCAAGCTAAACTAATCATAAATAGCACTTGAGTTTGTCTTGAATATCGAGTTTGTTGAGTCTTGTAATTTTTCTAAAAATCTTAAAATAAAATATTAAAAATTCCACACATATGTTTGTTATCATAAACACCCAAATTAAGAGATTATGGACTCATGGAGCTAATAATCTCACCCTTTTTGATGATGAGAAATTTATGTTGGTAATGTGTGTAGATGAAGGTGCAAAGTGCCCTTGCATTCCACTTTTCAAGTCAAATTCATCAAAGTATTTATATGTTCCCCTTAAATCTATGCATGTAAAAAAGTGAGAAACCAACATACTTACTTCTCCCCCTTTTGACAACATCAAAAAGCTAAAATAATGATGCATAAGATTATTTAAACATTTGGATCTAGCATACCATGCATGTGCCTCACAGATCAAAAACATTCTTCTGGTAAAGGTTTAGTAAAAATGTCATCAATTTGTACATCAGTGTTAATGAACTCAATATTAACATCACCTTTGATAACATGATCTCTAATAAAATGGTGTATAATTTTTTTATGCTTGGTCCGTGAGTGTTGGATATGATTTTTTGTTGAACTAAAGGCACTAGTATTATGACACTTAATTGGGATGTGATCTAGCATAATTCCAAAGTCTTCTAATTGTTGTTTTAAGCAAAGGACCTAAGTAACACAACTACCTACAGCTATGTACTCAGCCTCGGTAGTGGATAAAGTCACATAGTTTTTATTTCTTAGAGGACAACGACACAAGTGATGATCCTAAAAACTAACATGTGTCTGATGAAATTTTCATATCTACTTTGTAACATGCAAAGTCAGCATAAAAAAGCAACCAAATCACATAACAAGAAATTATTATGATACCATAATCCTAAACTAAATGCGCTTATCAAATAACAAAAAATATGCTTAACTACTATTAATTGAGATTCTTTAGGGTTAGCCTGAAAATAAGAACACCAGAAAACAATAAATATAATATCAGGCATACTAGCAATAAGGTATAACAATGAACCTATCATACTCTTATAAAGCTTCTATTCAACTTATTTTTCTAAATCATCTAAATCTAATTTAGTTGATGGGCTCATGGGGGTTTCACTTTATTTGAATCTTCTCATGCCAAACCTTTAGATTAATTCATTTGTGTACTTGGTTTGACAAATCAAGGTGTCATTTTCATATTGCTTAACTTGAAGACTCAAGAAAACTCATTTCAAACTCCTTAAAAATCAAAGATGAGAACTCATTATACAAAGACTCATTGGTACTTCCAAATAATATATCATCTATATAAACTTGTCTTGCAATTAAATCATCACCTATATTTTTAAGGAATAAGGTTGTATTTACTCCACCCTTTATAAATTCATGCTATTAAAAAATTACTTAAACCTGTCATACTAAGCTTGAGGAGCATGTTTCAAACAATTTAAAGTTTTCTTCAATTTATATACATGATTTGAATAATCAGGGCTCTCAAATCATGGGGGTTACTCAACAAAAATATCTTGGTCAATAAAACCATTTTGAAATGCACTCTTGACATCTATCTAAAAGAGTTGAAAATCCTTATAGAAAGTATATGCAAGGACCAATCTAATGGCCTCTAATCTTTCTATGGCTACAAAGGACTCTTCAAAATATATACATTCAATTTCTAAGTACCCTTGTACAACTAACCTAGCCTTACTTGTATTAATAAAACCTGAGTCATCTAACTTATTTTAAAGGCTCATATAGTTTTAATAAAATTTTGATCTTGAGGTCTTGGGACTAATTCCCAAATATCATTTCTTATGGTTTGATTCAACTCCTCTTCTATAACAATAATCCAAAAATTTATCTTTTAATGCTTCTTCTATATTTTTGGGTTCAATCTCAGATAAAAATGTAGACTAATTCACAACCTCACTATTTTGTCTTCTAGGGTTCTCCCATAATCAATTATTTAGGATGAAATTTATTATATTTCCATTCCTTAGGAAATAAATCATTCACTTTATCTTCTAAATCATTTTCTTAAAGTCATTTATTTCTACACCAATCACTTTATTCTGATGGGATCAATTAAAATTTCATAAAAAATAGCATGAACTTATTCTTTTGCAATCAATTTTCTTTTATTAAAAACCCTAAAAGCTCTTCCAAAAATAGAATATCCTAAGAAGATGCCATCATTAGACTTGCAATCAAACTTACACAAAGATTCTTTTTCTTTGTTCAAGATAAAACATTTGCATCTAAAAATAAGAAAATGATTAAAATTGGTCTCAAATAAATCTTATTCATCACATAACATGTAGTGTTTACAGTTTCAGCCCAAAAGTATTTAAGAAATTTATACTCATCAAGCATAGATCTACTTAATTCAATTAATTCTCTATTTTTCCTTTCAACCACTCTATTCTGCTAGGGAATTCTAGGTGTTGAAAAAGTATGTCCAATTCTATGTTCATCATAATATTCCTTAAATAATTTATTTTTGAATTCTCCACCATGATCAATTTTAATCCTATTAATTAAGTAATCTTATTCAATTTTAATGTATTTAGCAAACTTTCTAAATTCTCCAAATGCATCATCTTTATTAGCTAAGAATAAGACCCAAGTATATCTGAGAAATCATCAACAATCAAAAATTCATAATTTTTACAACCAAAATTAGCAGTGCTAATAGGATCAAACAAATCCATGTGCAATAACTATAATGGTCTAGATGTGGAAACAATTGGTTTTAAAAGAATTTTTTGAATGCTTACCATTAACACATGCATCACATATGTAGTCATATTGAAAATTTAATTTAGGTAGAGCTACAACCAAATCAAAATTTGCAATATATTTGAGTGTGTGCATGTTAATATGATATAGCCTCTTATTGCATAACCACACATCATCATGAGTGCTTTTAAAACAAAGTAAATTCAAGTTCTCTTCATAAGGACTATCTAAATCAACAAATAAATATTTTTATATCTATGTCATACAAATAAAATATTTTCATCATTTTTCAATAACACAATAAGATGCATGAAATGACACATTTAAGCCTTACCACATAATTGACTAATGGAAATAAAATTATGCTTCAATCCTTCTATAAGAAATTCTATATCTAAAGTTATTGAATTCTTACATATGGATGCAATATCGATAAATTTTCTCTTAGCATTATCTCCATAAATATTGAATCCACCATCATTTGGCTCTAGTGTTGTGAACTTTTCCTTATCTCCTATAATATGCTTGGAACATTCACTATCCAAGTACCACATACTTTTTTAATCTTGCTTTGAAGGCATTTCTACAAGAGAAAATCAAATGTCAACTTTTGGAACCCAAACATGTTTGGGTTCACATTCTATAAAAAAAACAAATAGTTTATATTATATAGTGAGTATACAATTAACACCTTTTGTTAACCAAATGAAAGATGATCTTGCATGCGATTTTAATTTTTTTTCATAACAATCAAAAGAAATATGATCTTTTTTCCATAGTACTAACACCAAATATTTGTATTTGCATGTGGCTTAAAATTATGTGTTTGATGTGATATATGTATAAAGGAGCCTTGTCCTTTTCCATGCATTCTATTATGAGATGTGTGAACATGTGACATGTGTAGATTCAATCAAGCTTTTAAAATAATATTTTCTTTTTTAAATTTCTTAATAAGGATAGATTGTTCTATTAAAGATTTATTCTTATTCTTAAGCTCATCACATTCAATTTTCAAGTTAGAGAATATATGTCTAGGTTATTGTGTTCTTTTCCTATGGTTTATATATATTTTTTAGTTTTTTATATTCATGAGCTAATTCATTAAAGTCATCAACTAATTCTTCATATGAAATATGATCACATACCTTAGGAGGGTCCAATAGCCATCAAGCAAAGGTTGATCTATTCTTCTATTGAGCTAACACTTGTATCATCTAAGTTTGGATTTGCCCAGAGTGCATTCTTCTTCTTCCTATGGAACTTCTTCTCTTTCATGACTCTTTTTCTTTTTTATATTTTTATTACTAAGCTCTAGACATTCTCCTTTAACATATCCAAGCTTTTTTTTTATAATTATAGCAAATAATCCCATCACATGAAAAAAAATTAGTATGCAATTTATGAATTTTGGATTTTCCATACCTTTAGTTCTTCTTTTTGAGAAGATTCCCAAGTCTCTATAAAAGCAATCACTTTTCATTTCTGAACTAGAAGTGGTGTCATCATAAACATCATCTACATGCAAGGTAATTATTTTTTCTTCCTCTTTCTTTCGGAAGCTTTCATTTAGTTCCTTTTGAGCAAGTACTTGCTCATGTGCTATAAGAGAATTAAGAAGCTAATGAAGTTGATATGAAGTCAAATATTTAGCTTCACATTGGAGTAACTTTAGCATCCAATTCTTTTAAAGATTGTTTACATCTAAGAAAATAATAATAAGATAAATCAAAATTTTGACCTAGAGCACCGTGACATTATAATCTTGGTGCCTAGGTGTTATCACGACTTTCAAGAAAAATAACCAATATTATCAGTTATCTACTTAAATAACACAGCACTGCAGTGTTGTACTCCTAGTGCCTAAGCACTATCATGACAACCTTTAGTTTTAAAAGTAAGAAAACTAACCCTTCCCACTACTTCTCAGCAATGACAACTACCTAGAGGGAAAGAAGGGGGAATGGTTAGAATATGAGAAAACTACCCAAGAAGCTAGGGTATGGCACCACGACATCAAGCTCTTGGAAATTTAAACTCTTTGCATCCCACTCCATGGCGCTATAGTGCCCAATGTAGCACCAAGGCATTGAAATCAGTGACACAGTGCTGAACATTGGTGATGCAATATTTCCCTCTTAGGTTATAGGGAAAAGATGTCCCTTACATAGCGCCGCAATACTTCCTCATAGCACCGCTGCACCATCCTCTCAGGTTTTTAGAGTCAAAATGTCAGGTCTATAGCCCTACATCGCTATCCTTAAAACACCAAGGAATTGTGTCAACTTTGTATCATTTAAGTATTGTCTCATACATTTTTATAAGCCTAAGTTCCATCACTTAGCGCCAAGGTACTGATTATTTTGCATCGTGATGCTACAATATATGTGCCAATACGCTATCAATGCAACACTGACACACTGATCTCTCTGATTTTAAAGGTGAGCCACCAACAACACCGCAACACTATCCAATATGGTCTTGAGACTTATGATCCTATCTGATAGCACCATGGCACTGTCTCACTTGTTCCGACACGAGAAGATTCAGGTGTCGAAGTGCCAACATCTCAATCCCTTGGTGGTGATTCCCTAGCTTTGTGGCGCTTTATCTATTGGTCTGAGGCATTACACCATAAAAATATACATATAATAAAAGAAATAAACCAAACAATTTTGCATTCACCATGCGAACATCCAAATCTATATGGCTTTCGAAGGGATGTAAGTCTAATCTATTTATTCTCCATACAAACATCCAAATTTATCTAGCATTTCAAATAGATTTAAGTCCAATCTATGCATTCACCATGCAAACATCTAAACCCTATTGCATTCCAAGGGATATAAGTTCAATCTATATAGTTCACCAAACAAACTTCCAAAATATAACTAACCTTCCAAAAGGATGTAATTCCAACCCTTGTTTTGTCATGAGAACACCCTGGTGACATTCCAATGGAGTAAATCCTACATATGCCTGCAACACAGACTTCATTAAATTTTTGGATAAACATACAAATCAAGTTTACCCATAATTCACTAAGCACCTACACAACACCTCTAGTCTACTCGGGATATCTGAGATGAGGAAACCCATAGCTACTAATCAGACTCCCTGAACATCAGGACTAATAACCCTCTAATGTTGGTATATTGGAATAATGATAATCTTGAGATGATAGAACCATGGGATCTTGATCGGGACTACCCTCATATTCTCCTAGATAGTCATTCACATCACACATTTAGACACTGATTCATAACAGAGAGATATGTATATTTTCAACTTTAATCTAGAGTGCTCTCTTACTGTGATAAAAGGGATAATTAAATATGAATGCTTTTGTTCATAGGAAGTACAATCCAAATATAAATAAACCATAACATAATGTTAAGGAAAATCTGATGGAATATATGCCAATCTGTCTCATGAAGAATGAACTCCCCGAACATCCTACAAACATGGCACAGAGGCTTGCAAAGAGGGCATTTTTCCTGAGCGATTAGATTTCTGGAGACTCCACTAGGGATTACTTATCTCTCTATCTCTAGTTGGAAACATCAAAATTTACGATGTCATCATAGACTTAAATATTAGGTTATATTCTTTTAAGAGTTTAAGTACCTAAAATCAAATATATGTTGACTTTAAATCTGTGATCAAGTTAGAAACCTTCCATGGAAAATTTGACAAACATGATGATTGTCAAGCTAAGAGGGTGGTCCACCATTAGATTCCCTCTGGATGTAATCAAGGCTGGTTCTGTTGGTGCTACTCTCCAGTTCAAAATGATTTCTGAGTTCACCCAATTTCTACCTACTAAACCTATACCGGGGCCTACCACTAAGGTCATCAAAATGCCAAAGACATTCAATAAAGGAAAGACTAAATGTGATCATTCTTATCAAGCCTAAGCCTAAAGTCTTGACCTCAAAGAGGGGTACTATTTTTGATAGATTGTCAAAGGCAATGCCAACAATGCCCACCAAGGATAAGATAACCATCAAGCCCAAGTTAAAATCTGTCATCGTCAATCCACTTAGCAGTGCATCATAGGAGCCTACTATCCCACAAAATACTATTTTTACTCCAGGAAAGTATGATCATGAAGCATCTTCCTTGGGTACTAAGATATTCAAGAGAGCTAGAAGAAAGTTTAATGTTAGATGCAAAAATGCTAGATTGTTTGTACAAACTGAACAATAGCATGAACCAATGGTGAAAGTGAATATGCCCACCAAGAATAATTTTGAATTACTCAAGTGGGTCAAAAGAAATACTTTAGAGGGAACTATCATGGAGTCTTTCTAGGCTAAGTTGTGCAACATATCTCACAAGCATGACCAAAGAGGAAGAAGACTATTTCCTCCCAAATCTATAAAGTTTTGAAGGCTATTAAAAAAAGAAACCTTCAAAGAAAAATTAAGAAGCTAGTAAGCAGGTTGCCAACTCTGCAAATTCTTACTCTAAAGGGGGTGGAAATATTAAGAAATTTTATGCCTATCTTGAACAGAATTAAAAACTCATGAGTCCGTATTTGGTGAACACCAACAACGAGCCCTTAAGCAAGAGGGTACTGAGTGGAAATATAATTCATCTGGTGAACACTAGGGTGTAGCATCCATGATGCATTCCTAGAGATCCATAACTAATTAATTTGGGTACCTGAAGAGTCCCAAGTCATCAAAGATGCGACAACTCAATATGAACTAGCTCCACTAGATGATAAAGGAAATAAATCTCCTATCATCAGCTAGAAACATCAGTCTACAAAAAACTCAACCATTGAATGAAGACATAGATAATCAACTCTTCTAGGAAGATAAGGATTTCCTAATCAATGAAGTGCATCAAATTCAGGACTTCCAAAATAATGAAGATATTGATTGTATGGAAGTTGAAGTTGTTCACATGGTCAATACACATTTACATAACATAAATTTGGCACTCGAGTAGCAAAATGAGGAAGGATGTTAGGAGTATCTAAATTATCAAGAAACCTTAGGTGAAGCTAAAGTAGAAATTGAAGTAACTGAAGAGCTAACTAATGTTATAACAAGGTTACAACAACAAATGTGTTCTCAACACCAAAGAAGTGACCAAAAAATTAGTTACCTCAATAATCATCACAGTGAAATGAACGAGCTGATGAAAAAGCTAGTTAGTCAACTTAACCTCATAGCGACTGCAATGCAACAAGTAACTCTGAGAAATCCTCCAGAGAGATCAACCCAACAGCTAAAATTGGAGTTATGCAAAATGCTTCACTCAATTTGCCAATAGCTTCAACTCAAAGGCAATAACCCCTAACAAAAATTACACTAAGTGCTCACCAAGAAGCTGATGTTATTACTAAATTACAAATGAAAGATCTTATTAGCCAAAAAGTTAGAGTAGTCATTGCTTTAGAGACAATTGAATAGCTAGTTGGGAAAGGCTGACCATACCCAGCTGAATATGACTAAGTACAATATCCTAAAGGGTATGTCGTGCCAAAATTCAACACCTTTTAGGCATAGAAAACCCATGGCAGCATTTAGCCCAATTCAAAGCTACTTGTTAAAATAATAGGGAAAATGATGCCCTACTACTACGTCAATTCATTAGCAATCTTACAACATAGCTTTTGAATAGTATACTGAGTTACCCAATGACTTAGTGAAAACCTTCACCGAGTTGAAAACACTCTTTGTCAAAAGGTTTGCAAGAGAAACTAAGAAGGTGATGATCACAGAGCTCATTCTGTGAAAAAAAAATGGACCAGAGTATCACAAAATATATCATAATATTGAAAATTTTAAGCATGAAATGTGACCAACAACTTGTAGAAAATCATAGAATAAAGCTCATGATGAAAAATATTGATGATTAGATGGCCCCAAACTTAGCCATGGCCATGATAAATACATTCCAAGAATTGTTCGATCATGTAGCCAAGTTTGAGAGGCTTCCCAAGCAAAAGGGCCTTAATACTAGCTATAATTGTAATTTCTCTGGGAAAGGGAAATAACCTAAGTCTTATGACTTAAAGAAAAATAATATAAATACAATATACACATTTATAGTTGATAAAAAAAAAGGAAATGGAGGTGCAACGACCTCGCGACAAGTGGTACAACCCTTTGAAGATAAGAAAAAAGATCCTACCCTCCAAGTGAAAATGACAAAGTAGTATTCATTTAAAAGATAATGTACTTCTAAAATCTTTGAACATGCTTTAAACTTGGGATTGCAATTGTTGGAACCACGTCGACCTGACCAAGTAGACAAAGTCAATGACCCCAACTATTGCTCATGCCATAGACTTGTAAGTCACCCGATTGAGGACTATTTTGTTTTCAAAGACTAGGTAGAAATGAGTTATCAAAATGGGGAGCTCACCCTATTTGAAAGTGTATTGGTACACCCCAAAAAGGAGAAAATGTTGTTGTCATAGTACCCCCGAATCAAAATACAAAAGATAAAGAGGTCAAGCCAGTCAAAATGTAGAATATATATAACAAAAGAGGTAAAGCCCCATTAGCATAGAAAGAAGGTAGTTGGGAGATGTTTATCTTAGAAAAGACCAAACAAATTATCAACATATTTTTATCTGTAGAAGGTATTCAGTGGAACAACTCCATGGAACCTGAAATATATTCGAGCATATTGTTGCCTAATACGGGGCAACTTTTATATAATACAAAGAAATAGAGGAAAACTAACCGAACTTCTTTGTCAAAACCCCATAAATATAAGAAAAGGTGGAAAGCTCGAAGACCGAAAGTTAAAAACATAAAAGGTGATTAACTCTTTCGATGAATATGAGCAACCTCCACGAAAACCAATTACGTTGGAGAAGTACATAGCCCACTTGCAGCTTGACATGCAAAATCCTAAAGAAGAGGTTTCAAAAGAAAGAGGTCGAGTCATAAGCGTACAAGAAAATTCTAATTTTTAAAATAAAAAAGAGGGATGTCATGCAATTGCAACTTCAATTGACTCTATGGAAGAACTATGCTTTCCCAGAGAAAAGCCTATTACATGGAAGGTCAAGTCAGGCTCAAAGAAATTATGTCGTAGACTAAGTAGTAGTTTTGAGATTACTAAAAACTATAAATCTTCTGAAGAAACATAGAGTTCAGAAATTTCTTTTGACAAAGAAGATCGGATAGAAGAAGTAACTCAAGTACAATTAAGTAAAAAATGAATATATCCACTTCCACAATAGAAAGCTAGTGATAAAGGTAAAAAATTCAAATTAATAAAAATGCTTTACCTCTACCAATGACTAAACCTCAAAAGTCTGCCAAAATAGGAGTAGACTATAATGTTCTAGCACATTTACATAAGCTCCCTACTTTACTAAGTATCTATGATGCTATAATATTATCTAAGGGTATACGTGAGATATTAATCAAAGCTTTGCAAAATATAAAATAATTTGAATAATTCTTTGCTAAAAAAGATGATAAAAGAAGATTTAACCTCTCAAGAATCAGCAACTATCACATTTAGTGATGACGACCTATTGTTAAGAACAACCGAGCATAATCGACCCCTTTATGTCACAGCTAAAAATAATTTCACCAGCATAAAAAATATATTGATCAACCCAAGCACTTTAATCAATCTCTTAACATCTAAGAAACTTAAAGCATTAGCTTTAGATGCACGCTATCTAGATAAAAGTATACTATTCCTACAAGAATTCAATGAACAATGACAACAAACCTTAGGATCCATTATCCTACACTTATTTTTCAGGGAACTGTATACAGAAGCTAAATTCCATGTGATTGAAGCCAAAATTTCATACAAAGGTAGGCTGTGGATTCATGAATATGGTATAACACCTTCAACTCTCCATCATTGTATGAAGTATACACAAAATAATGAAGAGCATCAAATTGATGGTGACATGAATCAATTCTTAGTACATGAGATCAATATTTATGATAATGTCAAGTATTTCATGCCTAAGAAAGTAGGGAAAGTCAATTCCCAAATGCAAGTGGCTCCACCTATCAAATTAATATTGAATGGAAATAATTCAAATGGTAAAATTACAAATGAATCAAAGCAACCCAAGATAATTCCACACTTTGGCAACATTACTGAGGATGATGAAGAGGAGTTATTACTTTATCAACCTAAGAAAGGCTCAGCTAGTCAAAAGAAAGGAGGAGTTAGTACTGGTAATATAATGAGATAATTAGAGTAAACTTATGTTTCTATAATACGAGTACCCAAATATCAAATCTCCAATAAGGCTATAAAAATAATTACAGTGCCAATGACACATATAAAAGCCTTAACAGCTTCAAGAAATGAGAAAATATAATAATTGAAAACTTTTTATGTCCCTCCTAGAAAAGGCTATAATAAATGTAGGATCATTTTCTACAAGACAAAAGAGTGAACCATAAATCCCACACAAATATTATTTGAAAAAGAAAATATTTCAATAATGATCCCTCAATAGTTCTCATCATCTCTAAAAAAAGCTCATTAAAAATAACATTTAGCCTATACAATCAAATATTCAAGCTTGATTGTTTAAGAGGGTCTGCTAAGGGGTTAATACACAAATTTCCATATGATAAAAAAAATTCATCACATTAAATCCTTCGACATTTCCTCCAATGAGCTCATACTATGCCATATCCTACAAAGAAGAAGTCACATTGTAAACTACAGATGAATGAAAGGACATTTTACATGAAAATGAGAATGTACCCAAAAAGAACTAATAATTAACCTCGAAGAAGCCCCAAAAGAATTTGAAGAATGTAATCAAGCTATTGTTGATGAACTTCAAGAAATTAACCTAGGTACTGAAGAAGAATGTAGGCCAACCTTTATTAGCGCTAACCTCACATCAAAAAAAATTTAGAAATTAAAAACACTACTTTACGAATACAATGACTATTTTTCATGGAATTACACTGAAATGTCAGGCTCATCACCAGACGTAGCTATACATAAGCTTGCCATTAAACTTGATGAATAGCCTATAAAGCAAGAATCAAAGTGAATGTGATTAAAATTTGAAGAGAAAGTAATCACTAAAACTAAAAAGCTCATTGAAGTAGGATTTGTCCGAGAAGATAAGTATGCTAACTGGAAATATTATCTCAGTAAGGAAAAAGAATGGATAAATTTGTGTCTACATTGACTTCAGAGATTAAAACAAAGCATGCTTAAAAGATGACTTCCCCTTACCCAATGCCGAACTCCTGGTAGACAACACATCAAACTATGTTATGTTCTCTTTCATGAATGATTCATCAGGCTATAATCAAATTAAAATGACTCCAGAAGATGAAAAGTATATGTCCTTCCACACACCAAATAACATATATTACTACAAAATAATGTCATTTGGCTTGAAAAATGTCAATGCTACAAACCAAATGGTCATGTCCCACATCTTCAATGATCTCATACATAGATATGTGGAATGTTACATTGATGATTTAGTTGTCAAGAGTCAAATTGAGCACATAAGTGATTTAAGAGTTATATTAAGTAGATTCAAAGTTTTAACTTAAAGATGAATCCTTTGAAATTTGTTTTAGATGTGACTTTTGGAAAATTGTTGGGCTTTATTGTGCACCATAGAGGGATTGAAATTGATCCTTATAAAATAAAAGTAATAATAAAAATACCATCACCTATGACCTTGAAGCAACTACATTCACTACAAAGTAAATTGGATTACATTAGAAGGTTCTTTTCTAATCTTTCACAGAGATGCAAATCTTTTACTCAATTGATGAAAAAAGATGCACCTTTTATGTGGGATGATGCTTGTCCATAAGCATTTGATAACATAAAATAATATTTGTTACATCCCTTAATTTTGACAGCACCAATAACGGAAAGCCATTGATATTGTATACATCAGCCTTAGAAGATTCATTAAGAGTTGTGTTAGCTCAGAACAATGAAGAAGGGAAGGAAAATGCTCTATACTATATAAGTTAATACCTGATAGGAGCTAAAATAAGACATTATTCTACTAAGAAGCAATGTTTAGCAATGATATTCAGAACTATCAGAGTTTGAAGAAGAGATTAGATCAACCATCGATGAACTTAAAGAGATCAACTTAGGAACTGAAGAAATTCTACATCCGACATATATCAACTCTTTGTTGAATGAAGAAGAAACCTATGACTTAGTTAGGCTATTAGCTGAGTTTAAGGACTACTTCACATGGATTTATGAAAAAATGCTCAGTTTATCTCCTGATTTAGCAGTCCACAAACAATCAATAGAACTTAATGCTAACCCTATCATGCAAGCTCCTAGACGCATGCGATTAGACATTAAACAACAGGACACTTCTAAAATATTCACTACTCAGAAACTATGGTACTATATGCTATCACATAAAATAACCTTGATATCTAAAGTTGACCCTATTAAATTCTTAATGACTAGACCTACCCTAACTGGCCACTTAGCTAAATGGGTAGTCCTTCTATTTCAATTTGATATAACATATGTCCCACAAAAGACTATAAAAGGGAAAACTCTCATTGACTTTCTACTGCTCATCTCTTACCGACAAACTCTCTACTCAATGATAAATTATCTCATGATGAAATCTTCAAAGTAAAAAAAGATCAACAATCATCAGAATGGAAGTTCTACCTTAATGGGGCTTCATCAATAAAGCCATCTAAATCACTTGGTTTACCTATAGTACATGTCATAATTGGCTTAGTATTTGTGACACAAGGTGGAATTCTCTGAAATTCATATAGTTTGATCATACCTTGAACCAACAATGAAGCTAAATATAAAGCATTGTTACAAATCTAGAGCTAGTAATTAACATGGAAATTAAGAAACATCATGTTTATGGAGATTCTTAACTCATAATTCGATAAATAATTAGGACTTTCAAGATAAACAAACCTGAATAGGCGCTTTATCATAAGCATGTCTTGGAGATTTTGAAATAAATACCTAAAGTAACAATTATAAGGGTGTTATGCTAGGACAATGGAAAAATTGATGTATTAGCTAAATTGGCAAAAGAAATGATAGACCCTCAAGGAGACCCAATTATAATAATAGGCCAAAGTTGGCTAGAATTAGCACCAATCCTTCTACAAGCCTTTAAAGATAAAGAAAATTGAAAGATTTCAATGATAATAGAAGAAGATGATTGGTGATAACCATTCATCACCTATCTTCAAAGCGGAAAATTGCTAAAGGATAAATCAAAGGCTCATTAAATTTCATAAAGAGTGCTAGGATATGCTCTTATAAATGATATGTTATATCGGCACTCATTCGACCAAATGTTATCATGATGCGTAGGATTAGATGAAATAAGGATGGTGATGGCTGAAGTCCATAAAAGGTTGTGTGATGCACACCAATCTGGTCCTAAAATGAAAATGAAAATCAAAAGAATGGGATGATATTGGTCCAGTATGGTTCAAGGCTGTATTGAACAAGCCAAAAGATGTCATTAGTGTCAAATATATGCATACACATTACATTAACGACCTATTGACTTACATCTAACAACAACATCTTAGACATTTGAAAGTTAGAGAATCGATATAATTGGCCCAAAAGATCCTCCGTCATCTAGGAGACATCATTTTATTTTAGAGGCCATTGATTACTTCTCCAAATGGATAAAAGGAAATCCATTAAAAGAAGTTAAAGTGGACAATATAGTGAATTTTTTTCCAGACCATATCACCTATCGATTTGGAGTACCTCAAAAAATTATATCTAATGGCACTGCCTTTAAGAATGCCAAAATCTACCGCTTCATTGAGAAATATAAGATAGATTGATGATATTCTTTAATATACAATCTAGGAGCCAATTGTCTCACATAAGCATTCAACAAATTATTGATTAAACTTATCAAAAAAAATCTCTCTAAAAATAAAACTAAATGGCCTGCTAAATTAATAAAAGCCTTGTTATCATACTGCATCACATATAAAATTTCTACACAAGCAACATCATATTCTTTAGTCTTCAAATTAGAAGTAGTAGTTGCTCTTGAAGTAAAGCTACCTTCAGTCCATATAGCAGTTCAAAATGAACTTACAATACAAAAAAGTGTCAAAATATGACTCGATGAGCTTGGAGCTCTAGATGAAACTCGATTACAGGCCCAACAAAATCTATAAATATATAAAGCAAGGCTGACCCAAGCTCATGACCACATGGTTCACCCAAGAACCTTCAAAGTAGGTAAATTAGTATTGATATGCAATGGGCCTATCATTCCACATCAACGAGCTAGTGGAAAGTTTGACCCAAATTAGGAAGGATCATATATTATTAAAAAACTATATGAAGATGGAGCTTATCAGCTCATTGATGCAAAAGAGATAATACCTATGTCGCTATAAATGGGCAACATCTCAAGAGATCTTTTGCATAACTATTAAATGACATTATGCTTTACCAATGTAAGAGTCAAAATCAACTTTAAATTGATCAGCTGAAGAGATACTCTTCGCTTAAGTATGAGAAGTATATTCTCATTTCAAAGGAAAATTCCCCTATCAACAGGGGGAAATTTTATAAGCCTTACAATGCATGAAAAATTCTCCATCAAAGAGAAACTCTCTCCAATTAAAACCATCATAAACTAAGATCCATCATGCTCGAAGGGGTTGAATCTAAATCCAACCTTAGATTCCATCATGCCAAAAGGGGCTGGATCTAAAACCTAAATTTAGATTTCATCAAGCCCAAAAGGGCTGGATCTAAAACCAAAATTTAGATCCATCATGCTCAAAGAGGTTGGATCTAAATTTAAACCAAGATCTATTATGCCCAAAGAGGCTAGATCTAAATTTAAACTAAAATCCATCATGCCCAAAGAGGCTGGATCAAATCCATTATGCCCAAAGAGGCCTACTCTAAATTTAAACTAAGATCCATCACACTCAAAGGGGCCAGATCAGATCCATTATGCCCAAAGAGTCTGACTCTAAATTTAAACCAATATCCATCATGCCCAAATGGGCCATATCAGATCCATCATGCCCAAAGAGGCCAGTTCTAAAACTCAAATTTAGATCCCATCATGCCCAAAAGGGACTGGATCTAAACCAAAATTTAAATTCCATAATATCTAAAAGGGGTTAAATCTAAAACACAAATTTAGATTCTACTATGCCCAAAAGAGTCAAATCTAAATCCAAACCTTAGATTCCATCACATTCAAAAGGGTCAGATCTAAATCTAAATTTTAGATTCTATCATGTCCAAAAGGGGTTGGACCTAAACTTAAACTTAAATCTAACATGTCTATATGGATAGGATTTAAGTCTAAATAAAACCAACATACCCAAATGGGACTAGTCTAAATATAAATTTAGATTCAATACATTCAATGGAGGATTGAATCCAAATATAAATTTAAACTCAATGAAACTAGAGAAGACAAAATCAAAGCTTACAAGCAGAACTTATTAATAAATTTAGATATTATTACTTTTTATAATGCCTATAAAATTTATATGTTTCCCTTCTCCAAATTTACTACATATTAGCTATATTGTTTACCTGAAAAAGGCAGATGATATGCCTCTATTGAGCCCACTAAACAGAAGATATGGGCCACTATTAAAGCCCAAGATCCGCACTATTCCATCATATTATAGGATCGACTATCATGACATCGAGATATATTGATGGGCAAGGATATTTTTTAGGATTCATTTGCTCGATCATTATGCATTCTACCTCTTGATTCAAAGTTTCTATCAGGATATGATCCTGTTGATTTGATGATCAATTTAAAGCTAAGACACAGTTACAATGTTTCTTTAGAGTGGTTACATATCATCTTAGCTTTGGGGATTAGAATGCACTTTAGCTAGTTACAGATATTGCTCCTTTTATAGGCACAATTAAGCTTTTGGGTTATCGCATATTACATCATGATGCAGAAGATTGGGACCCAAAGTCAGTGTTTGACACACCCTTTTCAACTATCGCATATACAGTCATACATCAAGCATGATGATATCTTCATAGCATACCACAAGTATGCCTCACTTTTTGACTACATCCATCTTCCATTTACTTAGATCTGTAGCATAACAAAACTTTATGATAGGATCACCAATACTCATTAGATGAGATGTCACTTGACTAGGATATTACAGCCTCATTATGCATTCCATGGAGTGCATTATCTCTTTTACTAGATAGCAAATATATATATATATATATATATATATATATATGCTATATATATATATATATATATATATATATATATATATAGGTATATATATATATATATATATATATATATATATATATATATATATATATATATATATATATATATATATATATATATATATATATATATATATATATATATATCCATCATGCTCTACCTCACTATTAAAGACTATTTAGAGAGCAAAGATCAGGTCATAGGTGATAGGGCACAATTACTCTATACACATGGTTTCATAGTTTCCTCAATTCAATATTATGTTTGCCTTATTTTGGAAAATTGGATGATCCGTTTAACAAGAAATTTCATTCATCTAAGAATTCCTTCAGTGCCAGAGTGGAGCCTAAAGGAAGACCCAGTTCTCAATGTATCCTAGCATGGGATATTAGTGAGGAGCTATCTTTAGTGGCATTTAGTACCACTTGGCTATGTTATTTTGAGTTTTTTAAGTCATAGCAGATTTTTTCATACTTCCACTCTGTTGATGACCAGTTTGCTTGCTCATGGTGAAAAGATAGCACTAGTACCTGCATCATTAGCCTACCTAAACTATGAATTAGGCGGAGTGAGTGTTATAACTGACTCATGACGTTATAATGTAGATGCTCCTTAATACTACTTGCTTGGATGGATTCATGCACATATTTCAAGAGCTTTCAATTGTCTTAACATTCCATCACACTTTTAAGAATAGTGATTCCCTTTGATTATATAGTTGAGCAGGGCTATAGTCGCCTTAGATAGTGATCAGATCCGGACTTTCATGTTTGTTCCATCACACATGATAGATCATTTCCAGATCATTCATAGATCAACCTTTCATAGTCTATATGTTCAGAGTTTGAGATAGAGATTTACAGATTCTCTTACTAATAAAGAGACCCCTTACTATTATCAAAGCTACGATACATATGCATAGAAGAATACCTTTGGGGTTGAGACTTGCTTAGCTTTGTTATCGATGTCATGGGCCCATGGTCTTGGAGTGATACAGTCCTAACAGAGTGGTTAGGCAGTATGGATTCACTCATGCTACACCTATATATGACTACTGCACATAGTAAATACTCATTCCCTGAGGACGCTCCACTATTTGTTCATTTAGCAGTAGCTTCTACATCATGGGATTTTTTTCTTCACCTAGAGATTGGTTCTAATTTCTTTATGGCTCCACAAGAGCCTAACATAAGAGTTAGTCACTTGTGGTTATTATGGATCTACCATACCTTCTCTTCCTTCATAGAGCTAGGCTTTTGCATATACAATTGCAGATTGGGAAGAGCCAGATCGGCATGACATTTGCATTCCCCCTAACACGAGCGTCATGCTCTTGAGAGATCATTAGATGAATAGGGCAGCAATAGGGGGCGATGATGAGAGGATTCATCTGTTCAAGAGAGAGATGATAGATATATTCATAATCTTTGTCAGCTGGTTATGATATGGGAGTAAGTAGGATAGATGACTCTACTTATATTCCCATCTAACTAGTAGCAGTTGAGCTACCAATGGGATAGATGGAAAGTGATGTCACTTGGTATTATCGATGAATACTAATATGGCTTCTACAATGTCTACTCAGCTTGTCAGTAGTAATCATGTGCATATTGAGGAGGTCCCATATACAAAGAAATCTAGCACTTTGATGAGTAGCCACAAGTTGCTCTTATCAGACTCGACTTAGGTGATAGTGAGTGTCACCCTGGATGATTCCTCAAATGTTGACTCTTATGCGGAAAGTCACCCTATTTCTAGTTCAAGTTATACAGCTTAAAGGCAATTATCTGGTCTTGAGATCTCATGATTCGTCTCCAGGATACACTCTAGGCTTTCAAATCCAGTACATTGCGACTCTTCAAAGAGCCTATGCCATATAGTAATAGCACTACACCACCTGCTTCTAAGCATTGATTTAAAAGTTTTACTTGAGCTTTCTAGCTTATATGTGGAATCGAATTCTTTATTAGATTGTGTTGTTGCCTTGATTCTCGGAGTAGGAGAGCTATGACATTGGGAATCTTTGTGCAGAGATGTTGGGTTTAGATTATTCTCATTATGCACTACTTATCTGGAGATCTTGTTAGATATAATCACTATTGTAGAGACCTCATTCAGCACTACTTCACATCAAGTCTCCCAAGTTTGCTAAGATATCGAGCACAATCTTAGAGCCTTGAGATCCTATCAAAGAGAGCTTTCTAGAACACAAATTAAGCTCTTCTACATATTTGGTAGATTGAGAGAGTTACATTTGAGGAGACAGTATCTATTAAAGAGGATATCTATGGTCAAACAGGCTATCACAACTCTAGAAGAGGATTGCTCACAGATGGACGCTCAGGTGTCCAAACTTGAGCAAATTCTTTCATTATTAGTCAACGACCACGAAGATGTCATTCAACATCTAAATAAAGCTCGAGAGAAATAGTCTATTATGGCCTATAAATCTCATACAATATCTATCTATATTAGAGAAATTCAGGCTGATTATTTATAATTGAAACATCTATTATGTCATTGTCTCATATAATATATGAAAGTGATTAGAGATTTTCAAAATTATGTTATCCCTCTTCTAATTATATTATTGCATATAATCATCGATAAATAAATAAGAAAAATAATGATTGCATCATGTCCAATCAAGATGATAAGTTTGTTAGGGGAAATTTTATTTACATATAAAAATAATAATAAAATATAACAAAAAATTGACCTAAAGCATTGTGACGCTACAATCCTAGTGCTTTAGCACTATCATGACTTTTAAGAAAGATAACGACTCTTATTAGTTGTTTACTTAAATAACACAACGTTGTGGTGCTGTAATTCCAACGTCTAGGCACTATCGCGACGACCTTCAATTTTAAAGCAAGAAAACTAACCCTTCTCGCCAACTACTTCTCGGCAGCAACAACTGCCTAAAGGGGAAGAGGGGGAATAGTTAGTGGATGGGAAAACTGCTCAAGAAGAAACCCCTATAAAAAGAGGTGGGAACTGCCCACTCGGAGGTCTTCTATTTTTTCCCTCTCTCTTCCAATTGCTCTCTTTTCTTGTCTCCAATCTCCAGCACTCTCTCTCTCTCTCTCTCTCTCTCTCTCTCTCTCTACAACAAGTTTATTGTCATTGTATGAGGGTGCACTCTTCTTACATGAGAAAAGATCAAAGCCAGCTACCATGAACACCAAGTAAAGATTCTTGGAAATATTCATTTATGAAATTCTCTCCCAAAAAAAATATTTCCACCATCAATCTTAAATTTGATGAGAAATAAAGAAGTCTATCTTCATTGATCTTAGATTTGGAGTAAGAAAGAATGCCTCAAAACCTAAAACTCCCAAGAATCTTAAAATTTAGAAATTTCCACCATTGAACTTGGTTATAACATGAGAAGAAGACTCCCTCTATCGATCTCGAAACTAGAATAAGGGAGAAGAGTGGTTTTGCACTAAAAAGTAAAAATCTAGCATTATTAAGCCATTATGCTGCAAAAATTTCTAAAAAAAAATCATTAAATTTGCCATGAAGCTAGCCAAGAATAGGGTCTTTAGACTCATAATGCCTTGGCATCAGGGTATGGCACCATGGTGTTGAGCTCTTAGAAATTTAAACCATTAGTGTCCCGCACAGTGGCGCCATAGTGCCCATTATAGTGCTAAGGCATTGAAATCTGCTCCGGGCTCTGAACATTGGTTCCTCAATGCTGCCTCTTGGGTTAAAGAGGTAAGATCTCCCTTACATAGTACCATAGTACTGCCACATGGCATTGCTGCACCACCCTCTCAAATTTAGAGTCAAAATGTCAAGTCTATAGTATTGTGGTGTTATCCTTAAAGTGCCAAGGCGTTGTGTTGACTTTGCATCATTTAAGCAATACCTCATACATTTTCATAAGCCTAATTCCCATCATGTAACACCAAGTTGCTAATCATTTGGCTCCATGTTGCTACAATCTAGGCACTACAACGCTATCAATGCAACACTGAGGCGCTGATCTCTTTGATTTTGAGGGTGAGCCACCCACAATGCCACAGTGCTACCCTATATGGTTTTCAGACTCATCTTCCTAGTTGACAATGCTATGACATTGTCTTACCCTTGTTGAGACATGAAGCTTTAAGAACTAAAGTGCCAACTTTGCGATGCCATGGAGCTAACCCAATAGCATTGTGGCGCTTCATCTATAGCATTGAGGAGTTGTATCCTAAAAATATACATATAGTAAAAAAAATCAAACTAAACACTTTTGCATTCACCATGCGAACATTCAAACATATGTGGCCTTCAGAGTAATGTAAGTTCAATCTATTTGATCACTATGCAAACATCTAAACCTATCTGACATTCCAAAGAGATATAAGTTCACTCTATATGTTCATCATGCAAGCATCTAAACCCTACTAGCATTGCAAGGGATGTAAGTCCAATTCATATAGTTCGTTTGATGAACTTCCAAAATATAACTGACCTTTCAAAGGTATGTAAGTCCAACCCTTGTGTTCGCCATATGAACACCCGATGATATTTCAATGGATGTAAGTCTAACATATGTCTGCAATGTGGACTTCATTGAATTATTGGATAAATTTATAATTCAAGTATACCCATAATTTAGTAAGCACCTACACAACACATCTAGTCTACTTGGGATATCTAAGACAAGTCAATTTATGACTGCTAATCAGACTCCTTGGACATTACGGCTAATAACCCTCTAATGTTGGTATTTTAGAATAACGATAATCTCGGGATGATAGAACCATAGGATCTTGATCAGGACTACCCTCCTATTTCACCTAGATAGTTATTCTCATCAAACATCTATACATCGATTCATATCAAAGAGACATGTCTATTTCCAATCTTAATCGAGAGTGTTTTCTTACCGCTATAAGAGGGGTAATTAACTATGAATGCTTGCGTTCATAGAAACTAGAACCGAGATCTAAATAAACCTTAACATAATGTTAGGAGAAATCTAGTTGAATATATATGTATGTATATATATATATATATATATATATATATATATATATATATCAATCTATCTCATGAAAAATGAACTCCTCGAACATCATATAAAGATGGCATGGAGGCTTGCAAAAAGGCATTTTTCCTAAGCGATCAAAGATATCTTAATATTTTATAAAGTAGGTCTTGATTTTTATATGTTCTTCCAAGAGAATGCAATGGTTTTATGATTTTCATGAATCTAATAAACATGTTAGATATGGATTCATTTAGAAGCATACAAAATAATTCATATTTATGAACTAGTCTATTAATATGTGCATCTTTTAAGTGGCTAGTTTCTTCATAGAAATCAAAACAATCATCTTGTCTAAAATCTCTTTTATTTTACTCAACATAGAGATTCTCATATAATCATCAAGTAATAAAGCACAATGCAATGTGTTACAAGCCTTAGCATTTAATTCATCAAGTTCTCTTTTCGTTACTGTCCATTTCTCAAAAGATTTTTCTGCGTTCATCCCATTTGCTTCAACTGTGGGTTTACGATATTGGTGTGTTAACTTATACCACATACATGCATCTTGAGCTTTTAAGAAAGTACTAATTCTATTCTTCTAATAATCAAAAGGTATACCATCTAATAACAGAGGTCTATCAATGGATTGTCCCTCAGGTAGTGAACCTGTAGGAAAACACCGTGCCATAGTAAAAAAATGGCCTACTCTTGGATGTTAAGCTAATGAAAGAGCCATTACATGATACCAACTAGGGGTGGGGCGTGGGTGTTACAAATTTAAAGCTTTTAATTCAATTTAGTGATAAATAAATAAAAATTACAATGCACCAAAAAAAATGCAAAGAAGAAAAGAGAGACAATAGGCATAGGTTTTTTATGTGGTTCAGCTAAAACCCCAAAATAAGCATTCGTAATGCACCAAAAAATGCAAAGAAGAAAAGAGAGACAATAGGCATAGGTTTTTTTATGTGGTTCGGCTAAAAACCCCAAAATAGGCATTCGTCCATGCTTAACCACCCCGACTAGGAATCCACTATCCCAACAAAAATAGATTACTCTCCTACAATGGGGTGAGTACAACCCCAACAAAACCTTCTACTCTCCTATAATGGGGCGAGTACAACCCCAACCAAAAATAATTTTAAGCACAAAGAAATATTACAATAAATACAAATTTAACACAATAAAATTTAAAATATATGACAATCTACCCTAAACAAGATGGTGATCTTACAAAATAAAATAACCATACAAATTATCAATTTGCAATAAATTTGACAAAGTAAATGGCTCATAAAATTTTTAAATAAGAAATGAAAATTTTATCTTTCAAAAATTAATAATTAAATATTGTCTATTTTTCATCAAACTAAATTTTAGTTAATATAAATTTATTTTCAAAAATAATTACAACTTATTTTAATGTAGAAAAGTAAGAATGAATACTTTTCTAGTAACATGATTTTTTTATAAGTATGGAACCATAAAGGTAGCAAAATGAAATAAATTTCAACAAGTTATAACTTAGATTTAAATAAGAATTAAAGTCTAGAATGCAATGATTATTGGACACAAAACCAAATACAAATTTTAAGACTTAAAACTTAACAAATCAATAGTTCTTATGATAACTTCAACAAATTCAGCAAACTGCAAATGAATCCAATAAAAATACACTTTTATCCAAACCAAACTTATACTCCAATGTGATTCAAATGATGATGGGGGTTTCAATTAATGCTATGTTGAAATGATATTTAGTAAATCAAAAGTTTTCGTAATGAAAAAGATAATTTCAGCAATAATAAATTGTGATTCCACATAAAAAGAAAATTAAAAATGGTTATGATGATAAAAGACTTTTCAAATAAACCTTATAGTAAATAATTTTTGGTACACAAATAATTTTTTGTAGGAGAAATAACATTTTCAGTGAATCAAAATATTTCATACAAACAATCCCAATAGATTTTTCTGCCAATTTCACAAAAAGATAATTTTCTCTAGATTCAAATGATTTAAATAAAATTACAATGACAAGAGAGCTTTCTCCAATAATGCAAATATTTGGATTGTGTGAATTAATATAAACACAATGATAAAGATAAACCTGACACTGTTTGCTTTGAATCATAAAACAAAATTTCTATGAAAATAAATTATAAGTTTGAAACTAAGCAAATTGAAAAACAAAACTATAGATTAAAATTTCAATCAAGATGATTATAACCAATTAAATCAATATGATGATTTGAACATTTGTAAAAAAATATCAAAGAAAGAAATTAGAAAAATAAAGATCTCACTCACGCTTTGAAAATCTTAGAACAATTTGAAAAGAACCTTGGAATGAACCTTCTCAAATGCTTGCACAACTCTCCTTGTTAAAGATTCTTGAAGAAGCAATGGAATTTAGCAAGAGGAAGCACACCAACAAATCTCCAAAAATCTGAAAAATCAAGAGCTTATCAACTATGGATCAGTTTAAGGGGAATTTTAAATGTATCCATCACAAAACTTAGGTTAAAATCTTTTTCAATATATTTTAGACAATTATAGAATGGGATCCACGTTTTACAAAGAAGAAAAAGGTATGTCTTAATGCAATATAATTAATTTTGCATAAGTTCATTGGTAGGCCCCATGAATTAAACCCAAAATAGAAAGTCATTAATCCATAAGGCTCCAAATTGCAAAGAGGTTTATGGGAGATATTTTGAATTCAAATTAGGGAGAATAAGGAGGGAATTTAATAAATAAAACTTGAAAAAAAAAACTTTGGAATTTTGGCCATGCATGAAGGGAAGAAGGTTGACTAATATTTGGAAAGTTGTTGTTGCGTGCTAGAAAACCAGTTGCGGTAGAGTAAAAGTTTACGCCTTAGCCTTGTTGCGAAATCCAGCACACACACAAGTATTTAAAGAGTGAACAAGAAAACTCCAGAAATTTTAACGTGGAAAATCTCGAAAAGAGGGAAAAAATCACAGGGCCTAGCCCAGTAAAAAGCTTCCACTATATATTTGTTTTAGAGTACAAGTTTTCCCGATAACGGGATTACATAATTGTATATGAGAAGGGCTGACAATGGGAATCCCAGAATCAGACAACAACAGCTATATAGTCACGTTCAGTTGTAACAGTTGCTAGTGGTAGTAGATGATGGTGAACAATGGGAAACAGCCACTGACAATGAAGGTCGTCATGATGGAGACCGACGGAGATTGACAACGGCGAGGATCAGCGGCAGCGGCTGACGGTGGCGGCCGGCGGTGGTGGTTGACAACCATCGAGTGGTGACACGATTGTGTTTGGATGATTTTCAAGATTTAGAGCTATCTCCTCTCTCTTGCTTGGCCCCCCTCATATGTAGAATGAGGGGCTATGGTTGACGACGATGACCGGCGATGAGGGCCTGCGACAGTGGTAGAAAACCATCGAGTGGTGGCTCAATTGTGTTTGGAGGATTTTCAAGCTTTAGAGCTCTCTCCTCTCTCTTGCTTGACCCCCTCATATGAAGAATGAGAGGCTATGGTTGACGACGATGACCGGCGACGAGGGCCGATGGCAGTGGTTGAAAACCGTTGAGTGGTGGAGTGATTGTGTTTGGAGGATTTTCAAGCTTTAGAGCTCTCTCCTCTCTCTTGCTTTACCCCCCTCATATGAAGAATGATGTGCTATTTATAGATTGGAGGAGTGACGTCTCTATAAATACATGCAAAATCTGAACCACTCCTCTCCATCGGACGGCTCAAAGTGATTCCTTTGATCATATGATGTATTTTGTGTATTTGAATACTCAAATGAAGTCAGAATTATGAGATCTTGAACTTGTTAGATCCGGCTCGTCAAGACGCTCTATTTGACTATAAACACTCCATGATTAAGAGTCGATTGATAATAAGCATTTGTTCTCGGTTAGTCTTGATTGAATCGATTGCTGACATCAAGATTCGTTTCAATTGGAATTTACAGTGGTCATATCATTTTTGGATGATATTATCTCAATCATCCAAAAATATATATGTCAAATACTTGAAAATAGCAGATTCTTCAATGAAATTTGTGAGTCCATTAACCATACATTTTGAGAAAAATAGATCTTCATAGGAGTACAAGATTATGATCACGAAAGCGGATGTAGTGTCGCGGATGTGTATGTACGCGGAAGTTTGTGGTTATGGACTCATCCGAATATGGGTGCTACAGCTTTGGTCGGTTTCAAGGCTGGAAGGGCCAAGGAAGGAGGTGCAGTGGAACGGTGGGTGGTCAGGGCGGTCGGCGAAAACCACGGGTCGGCCAGTTGATCTGCTCAAACGCAGATCGAGCGGTCACACGGGGCCGATGGATCGCTACCAGTGTCGGGCGAGTCGAGCCAGTCGAGTAGGGGCAGGCGGATCAGCTGAATGACGACGGGCGTGGGTCGAGCGGCCCAAGACGGAGCTCTGCGCGGCCAACACGGGCGGAGTGAGCAGACAATACAGCAGCAGCCGCTTCAAAACTGTTTAAAAATCGCTCAAAATGAGCGAACGGCAAAATGTCCATTTTGGCCTGCTTTTGCCCGCTTCGTTTGAGTCGCTTTGAATCGTTTGAGGTTTTAGCATTTTGACCTTTTGCCCTTATAGGGGGTCTATAAAACCCCTAGGGTCAAGGGAGAAGGCACACTCCTCATATATGGAGTGTTCCTCTTCTTCTTAAGAGGAGGTCATTGAAAGGCCGCGGCATACGTCGTGGTTCCGCCCTCGAAGAGGCGCCAACCGGCCTCGTCGACAGGTTTGGGGCGATCAAGGCCCGCGGTACATACGTTGTGTCTATAGTTTTCCTTGAAAGAGGTATCAACTGTACTCGTCGGACCGACCAGGTTCGGAGGCGATCATGGCCCGCAGTACATACATCGTGTCTATAGTTTTCCCTCAAAAGAGGCATCAACTGTACTCGTCAGATCGACCGGGTTCGGAGGCAATCAAGGCTCGCGGTACATACATGAGTCTACAGTTTTCCCTCGAAAGAGACGTCAACTGTACTTGTTGGACCGACCGGGTTTGGAGGCGATCAAAGTCCGCGGTACATACGGCATGTCTACAGTTTTCCCTCGAAAGAGGCGTCAACTGTACTCGTCGGACCGACCGGGTTCTGAAGCGATCATCGGCGATGATAACCAGAGATGAGGGTTGACGACGATGCCTGATGATGGTGGTCGGCATTGGTGGTCGATGACAATGCCCGTCGACGGTGGTCGGCGAGGATAACCAGCTACGATGATGGCAACCGACGGATATGGCCGGCGATAGCCGTGACGGTCAGTGGTGACCGGGCGATGGTTACCGACGGGTGGTACTAACCGGCGAGAGCGAGGCATACCGGCGCTGGTAGTGGCGGATGACCAGAACGATGTGACCAATGGAATTACATTAGATGGTCTACGGCGAGGCGAGGTGGTGGGCAACGACGGGGTGGTCGGCAACAATCGTGACTAAGTCGAGTGGCGGATCGGCTTCTAGTGCCAGGATGACCAGCGACGATGGTGGTGACCGGAGGAGATTGCAGGCGATGGTCAGCAGGCCGACGGTATTGGCGTCAGTGGTGGTCGGCAGCGGTAACCAGAGATGGTACGACCAATGGTGACCGGGTCGAGCGGCGAGGATGACCGGCGACGATGGTGGTGACCGAGAGATTGTTCAGATGGTCGGCGGCAGTGAGCACGGCGGTTGGCGGTCGATGGGGTGGTCAGCAGAATCAGACGGTAATGACTGGCAGCGACGCAGTCGGGGATGACCAGCCGACGATGGTGGTGACCAAATGAGATTACCGATGGTCAGCTGCGGACCGGCACATGGTTGGTGGCCGACGGGTGGTCGCAATAACCGCGCACGTAGCCGACAGCATGACCAGCAGTCGAGGGGATGATCAAACGATGGGTGACCAGCGAGATTTTCGCGATGGTCGACGGTGGTGACTTGCGACGGTAGTTGGCGGTGGTGACCGCAACTGGTTGGCGGCAACGGGTGGTCAGCAATGAATTGGCAATTAATGACCGGCACCAGTCGAGACCGCGATGATGGTGGTGACCAACGGAGATTGCCGACGATTGTCGGCGGTGGTGACCGGTGACGGTGGTTGGTAGTCGACGAGGATCTTTGACTTATCCGAGGTTGTTTGTGAGAGTGTGACTCGATGACGTTAACCTGTATGGAAGAAGTCGAATTAAATCCGCTGAGGATTTTTGACCTATCCGAGGTTGTTTGTCTGAGTGTTACTCGATGACTTTAACATGTATGGTAGAGGTCGTGGGAAGTACACCAAGGACCTTTTGACCTATCCTAGGTATTAGCCAAAGTGTTATTTGACTTCTTACCTGTGTGGAGTAGATGCGTAGTTTTGACCTATCCGAGGTTGTTTGTCAGAGTCTTTGCTTGATGACGTTAACCTATGTGAAGTATGTGCGAAGTTTTGATCTATCCGAGGTTGTTTGTCAGAGTCTTTGCTCAATGACGTTAACCTGTATGGAAGAGATAGAATTGAATCCGCTGAGAATTTTTGACTTATCCGAGGTTGTTTGTCAAAGTATTCGCTCGATGACATTAACCTGTGTGGAATGGGTCAAATCAAAATATTTGTTTGAGCTTGTAGCCAAAGTTGCTCCTTGACCTTTGTCTTTCTCATTGGTATTACTGAGTTGCTTCTCAAACTGATAATCAATTAGATATCCAGAATATCAATTTGGATAATCTTTCGAGATTAAGAGTTCCCCCCCAGTTTTTGACAAAATCTGAAGGAATGAAGTTTGATGAATCTTCATTCTTCGGTTGCGCTCCTTAAAAGTTTGAAATGCTCCACCTGGATGATAGTTTTGATCTTGTTGGGAAACTTGGTCGTCATACAAGATGAAATAATGGGAATCAACTTCTCACAAACGGTGCCAAACTATTGCGGTGAGCGTGGAAAACTAGTTGCGGTAGAGTAAAAGTTTACGCCTTAGCCTTATTGCGAAATCCAGCACACACACAGGCATTTAAAGAGTGAACAAGAAAAGTCCAGAAATTTTAATGTGGAAAATCTCGAAAAGAGCGAAAAAAAATCATGAGGTCTAGCCCAGTAAAAAGCTTCCACTATATATTTGTTTTGGAGTACAAGTTTTCCCGATAACGGGATTACATAATTGTATATGAGAAGGGCTGACAATGGGAATCCCAAAATCAGACAACAACAACCATATAATCACGTTCAGGTTGTAACAATTGCTAGTGGTAGTAGATGATGGTGAACAGTGAGGAACAACCACTGATGATGAAGGTTGTCATGATGGAGACCGACGGAGATTAACGACGGCAAGGATCAGCAGCGGCGGCTGACGGCGGCGGTGGTTGACAACCGTCAAGTCGTAAATTCAGGTGTTTGAGGATTTTCAAGCTTTAGAGCTCTCTCCTCTCTCTCATATGTAGAATGAGGGGCTATGGTTGACGACGGCGATGACGGGGCCGCGGCAGTAGTAAAAAGCTGAAAGTGGTGGCTCAATTGTGTTTGGAGGATTTTCAAGCTTTAGAGCTCTCTCCTCTATCTTGCTTGACCCCCCCTCATATGAAGAATGAGGGGCTATGGTTGACGATGATGACCGGCGATGAGGGTCGGCGGCAGTGGTAGAAAACCGTCAAGTGGTGGCACGATTGTGTTTGGAGGATTTTCAAGCTTTAGAGCTCTCTCCTCTCTTTTGCTTCACCCCCCTCATATGAAGAATGAGTGGCTATTTATAGATGGAGGGACGCCTGTAAATACATGCAAAATCAACCACTCTCCATCGGCTCAAAATGATTCCTTTGATCATATGATGTATTTTTTGTATTTGAATGCTCAAATGAAGTCAGAATTATGAGATCTTGGGCTTGTTAGATCCGACTCGTCAAGATGCTCGATTTGACTATAAACACTCAATATTTAAGAGTTGATTGATAATAAACGCTTTTCGGTTAGTGATTCGTAATCGACGCTTTCGACATCAAGATTCGCGTTTCGACTAGTGAAATTTTCAGGGTCATATCAGTTGTATATTAATATATATGCAAATAAATAAATAAACTATAAAAGCATGATTAAATGCCCAAAAAATCTCATATAAAATTAAATAAAATATGATTTCAAATAAAAAATATAGCCATGAATTTATATTTAACTTTTAGTAAGGTAAATTTTCATTAATATAATTAAATAAAAAAATTGTGAAAACTAAAAATTAAAACCAAATTTAATTTATTTAAATTTATAAAAAATAATATAAATTAAGCACAAAATCAAATGATTAAAATTATGATTTTACAAAATTTATTTTCAAGAAAACAAAAAGAAAATTGTTTTAATTTAAATATTACAATTGAAATTATAATACATCAAGCAATGTGCATATGATTAAGTAAAATTATAATTTACATATTATTAAAAAGAAATTATAATTAATGTAATTATGAAATAATCATAAATATTTAATTTGATTTAAGGTGAGCCATTTGTCAACTTTATTAAAGATATACAAAGCAAGACTTTAATCCAAGCTAAACCTATTAAAAATAACACTTGAGTTTCTCTTGTTTATAGAGCCTTGTTGAGTTTTCTGAAAATCTCAAAATAAAATATTAATAATTTCACACATATGTTTGTTATCAACAAAACCCAAATTAGGAGTCTATGGGGTCATGGAGCTAAAAAGAGATTCAAAACAACTTGAATTTTAAAATAATTAAAATTCAAATTAGCATGGGGAGGCCTAAACATTCCAAATGAGATTCAATTAAGAGTTATTAAATTATTTGCGAAGTAATTAATTAATTAAGAAAGGATTAATGAAGAAAGCCATTTGAATAAATTCAAATAAAATAAGTAAAATAAATTGCATGAAGGGTTCAACCAAGGGAGTTTCCATAAATAAATCAAACTTCAATCAATTATAAATCAAGTGAGATTTAATTATGAATAAATCTAAATTAAAATATAATTTGTATTTAATGAAAATCAATAAAGGGGGTTGACCACATAATGACCAAAAATAAGAGAATTAAAAAGGAAAGTGCATTAAAATACAATTCATTTGAATTCCAATTTGAACTATTTCAATTTAAACTAAATTAAATTAAATTAAATCAAATCAAATTAAAATATGTTGGAGGCTAGCCAAAACATAGCTTAATTAAATAAGTCATTTTTGGAAACAATTCAAGGAAAATTCAAAATTAAATTCATATAAATTGAAAAAATTATTAAATAAGAAAATTGATATGATAATAAATTAAATAAATCACATAAAATATCCCATGCCAAAATCATCAGAAATTTGGCCATGCATGAAGAATTTTAAAAATCAAATGAAATTAGATAATTTAGTAAGTAAGCCATGTCATTGCTAAAATAAATGGATAAAAGAAAATTAATTAATGAAGTGATAAATAAATTAACCTCAATTTTAGATGCAATGGAGGAACCTTAAATCAATGCAAGTAGTTAAATTATCCGAAAAAGACATTTTCATAAATATTGAAAATAATGATGCAACTAATATATGAAAAAAATTCAAAATTCAAAATAAATGAGATGAAAATATTTTAGCAATTATTTTCATTTTGTGAGCTTTTATTTATCTTATGTTGTACTTTTATTAAAAATTCCCAAATCACCCAATCCAAGCTATTTTGACTTATTTGATCTGACTAAAAAAGCTTACTCTAGTAAATTTCCTGCAATACTTAAATTAAGACACTAGCATCACCCAATCATATGTTTCATATTATCAAAATCAAGTAATTATATAATGGGTCTCATGGAGTCAACAAACTTTATAATAATCTTTTTCTCTTATTTTCTTTTTGCGAGTCACCTACTCAAGGAGCAAAGAGTTGAAAAACTAAATATGCCTCTAATGTTTGCACATAGATGTGGAGAACACATGTCAAAAGATGGACTAGAATAATGTCCACTTGACAATGATAAATAAAGACCATATAAGAATAAGCTCTCCCACCATTTAGAGGAACTCACCCCATGCAAGCGATCACATGGAGAACTCAATAGCCTCTTGAGAGAACTTAACCCACATGGATGACCAAATGAAAGACTCGTCTTATCTAAGCGATAGACATTAAAGACTCAGCTCACATGGATGATAATGAAAGAACTTATCACAGTCAAGCAACCATATCGGATGACTTGCCACTCGGCACAAAACACTCGTTAGCTTTTAGGGTAGGGCAAGATCCACAGTAGTTACTTGTAGACAACTACCATAATTATTATATTAGAATTGGCATATAATTTTCTCTTATAATTGACCTTCATGTCCTCTAAAAAGATATTCTTGAAAGATTAGAGGCCATTTTTAGATTTTTACTGTTCCTAAGGAGGAGAGAGT